>PTEX01000013.1:2412600-2804808 GCA_003342815.1 Eudromia elegans
TCTGTATTTGATAGAACATTTCTGTTCTAAACATATTTCCTTCTATCTTGAAATAATTTTATGGTCACCTAGTGATCTTTGTTAATGTGAAATTTGCAATTGCAATGAAAAAAAATGTGGGGATCTACTAAATTGCTGTAGTGTTCCTTAAAATCACAARGCAAAGTAACCACCTTTGTGAAGCTGAACTTCACAAAGTCCATTTCTCTTGCAGTGCCCCATCACTGCTTAGCAATTAATGTTACATTTTTGTTAGCATCAATCAACTGCAATATTTAATTGTTGGAAAGAGGGAAATTACAATGTTTATCTACCTGATCTCACTTAAAAGTGGTGTCTTGTCACTAATTGTCATCCGGAAAAGTTCATACAGCAGTAATCTGGCATGGTCTTAGAGTCATTGGTTATTKTTGAGCTTTCATGACTTTAATTTGTAATAAGAGGAAAATTAAATGAAAATGTGTATTTGTAAAGCAAATTTTGGAGTTTTCTKCTCTGGTTTTGATTAAAGATCATTCTAGAATACTTAACACAGATTGAAATTCAGCACTTGCTGAATGAAAGAGAATGTAGAACTAGAAAAGTAAYGGAAGGTCAGTATGCACATATTTAAATAAAACTATTGTGTGTCTGACTTTATATGGTTTGAACTTCACAGCTCATCTGTAAAGTGCATAAATGCATCTTATGATGTCAAAGAGTTTCTAGAGACACTTGAAAATTTCAATTAAAGTATAAAGTAGGCATTTATTAAAACAAAAAAAAATCAAACAAAACAAGCAAAACCAGTACCTAAAAAAAGCAGTCTACTTGCAGAATTTAATGCCTAATTTCTAGTGAATAATTCATTTGATTAATATTTTCCTGTAAATTTATCAGGGTACAGCTTAAGAGAGGCGGTTTATTGTTCAAAAATATTGTTATTAGTTTGTGCAAATAAATCTTACTCTGTGTTTGCCAACAACATACATCTATTTGATTAACTGGGTTAGAGAGTACAAACAGAACATATTTTTAAAGCTACTTATAATATTCCAAAATGCTTTTTTCTTTTAACCACTAAATAATTTGCAAAACACCATCTAACATAACAAGCAGAAAAAAAAACCACAAAAGAATTTGAGTTTGCTTTTCAAGTGTTTTTTTTTTCAAGAGAAAAATAAAATTTTTAATGCTTTTGGTTTTTTAAGTAATTAAAAATAAAAGCTTTTCAGGGAGAAAAATACAAGACAGGAGGTTTTTTTTTTTTTTTTTTTTTTTGACTATGAGCATGGGAATAAAACTTGCAGTTCTTAAGAAAGGACAATAAGAGTGGGAATTCTGGTTCCTACTGGGAACACATGTTCACCCTCAATACTGTTTAGACCCAGGGGCATGGAGGTATGGTGGCATCACGCTTATTGCACTACCAGATTTGACCTCTTCTCTAACAAAACTTGATTTGGGCCAACTTGTAATTACAGACTTTGAATGAGAAAAAAGTATCAGAGGCTAAATAGATCTAAACAGATACCATTTTTGATCCCTCTGTCTGTTCCAGGAACCTCCTGAATTGATGAAAGACCTAAGAGAGGTAGTCTTTTATTCTATCCTGCCCTCCTCTGCCCTTATCCCGACCATATAAGTATTCTTATACTTACCACCTTTCATGAAGCCTCTTCTTTTTCAGTTTCCTTATGAGCAAATACTTTGTTTCCTAAGCAGAAGACTTAATGAAGCAGTTTCCCTATAAACCCCTTTCTGAATAGCCCTAGTGCTTCTCTGAATTCCTTCGACATGTCTTTGGCCATAAGATAACTGCACTGTGATGAGTCCTAAAACATATACACAGTGATTAGCTACAAGGCTTTCCCTGACCAGAAAGTCCAATAGCTGAAATATGCTTGCCCCTTTCTCAGTGGATAAGGAAGAATGCTGACTTGGCTGTCTCCTTTAGAAATAGGCAATTTCTATGAAAATTCGAGTTATTTAACTGCCTTGGAGCCTCCTACTACTTTTAAAATGTTGGTTAGAATTAACTGAAGACTGGAACAGATTCTAAATGTTAGAACCACCTAATTAAAATCAGCTTTATCTAATGCAAAAGTGGGTACCTTGCATCTCTCTGTGACCTAATCCAAGGTGCCTCAAGCAGTCACAGTGAAAGTGCTAGTGACATGGAGCATCAAAACATTCATTACGATCCCATGTATCATAACACTTGGTTTGTGACATCCTTAGAGGTACAGTCAGTCCCCGGGCATCTTAGAACAGGAAACTACAATTCCAACTGTCTTTCTGGGGAAACTCACTACCCCTCGATATCCTGTCTTATGATTTAAGCCAGAAGAAGAAAAAATCTAGATGGATGAAGGTGTGCCTAGTGTTTCTGTTGTAACTAATAAGTATATGGGGTCATTCCTAGACTGTATCCTGGTGATGAAAAAAAAAAAAGAAGGATTAGTAACATTTTAGTCTTTGAAGAAGGTTTCTTCCATCTCCAATTTCCTTGAATATCCAAACACTTAAGCTCCCCATATATAAATATGTATTTTTCTATTATTTTAATTTTTGTGTTTTATATATGTATATTTTTTATATCAAGCATGGAAGTACATTTTTGCTAGAAGCTCACTGTATGAAAAATCACTCTGTCTAGTTCAGAAAGTCACAGTTAAAAAGGAAATATATGAGAATGGAGGTTGACTGATAACTCTTTAATGTATTTATGCTTGTAACAACTTCGTTCTTTTCTTGATCTCTTGTTTCAGTTATTTATTTCTGATGTCAAAAGTTCAGGCTGAAAATGCTCCATAAGAGCTGTAATCAGTTTTCTGAATGGCTAAAGAGAACAATAAGATTTTGTAACAACTGAGACACCTCTTAGCCCTTGCTGGTGAAAAATGTCAGCTAAGGAAAGTCCTTTTCATCTTTTAGCAAGCATCCATTATTTCTTTATATCTCTTTTCTCTACTTTATGAAAAGGTTTGTGCAGTAAAGAATGACTGACTGTGTAGTAGTTCTTTCTTCTTTTGCCAAGCTCTTTTTAGGTTTGGCAGCAATTCTATTTTCCTTGTCATCATCTAATGTCTATTTATTTTACATTGCTACAAAGCCAGTGCAATTCCCTCATAAATCCCAGGTTGTGAAGATGAAGAAACAATCCAATTCCTTTTATTAAAATTCTTCAATGTCCTCTTTTTGATTCCTAACATCTAATTAGGCTCAGAAAGGTCATCAGTCTGAAAAGCTCCTGAAAAACATCAACTGAACTTCAAGATCAGAGGATGCCAAATGCCTTGCATTTTTGAGCTCTGAAATAACTGATCAATCTTGCTTGTCACAGATGTCACAAGAGTGCTTGTCACTGGTTGTTGATCTAACTAACCTCATAATCTGACTCCTTTTCTCTCACCTCTACTCGTGTGTCTCTTTTCTCAATCCTTTTGCTCTCCCTGTGCACATTGACACACACACACAAACACACACCTCTATTCATTCGTGAAGAATATGAAGATATCCTCACTTGACATGCTGTTTGAGCACTTCACCACTCAATAGATGCCTAGACAGAAGGTAAAAGTAGCATAGAAGGTAGCATATAAGTAGCATAAAAGTAGCATATTGATAGTTTTGATTTTGTGGCCAATTGCAAAGATTTTGGAGTGATTGTTCTTTTGGTGTATGGAGAGAGAGAGAGAGAGATTGAGAGAGAGAGAAAGAGAGGGAGTCATCTTGTGGATCATATTCCTCTCGTAGTACAAAAACAATTTCTTCACATCCCTGAATGTAAGTCTTGGCTTCAGTCTTCACTAGCACTTTTAGAAGTAGACAGTTGACAGTAAAAAGCATGCCATGATGCTTTCTGAACATGCATGATGTAGCGGTGTGGCATAGCTGCTCAGCTACTGATGGACTTAGTGCTCTTGGGCTGGACACAAATCTGTCAATTGAAAAGAGAATTAAAGGAAATAGTGCTATGAAAGTGAGAGGATGAAAGCATCACATTGCAATGATAGCAGAAGAATTGCACTTCCTCGGAGCATTTAGAAGTTTATGTCCACAGAAGTCAAACTCTTCCTCAAAAGTATTCCCAACAGTTCCAGCATCATGCCTCTACCCATGCCTGCAGCCATAATACATCCATTCTATCATCTCACATGCATCAGAGGTTTTCACAAGAATCAGCGATTCTGATTTGTGAAAAATTGAGAATATTACACCTTCTGTGAAAACAGCTTTTCAACTCTGTACAAGAAGGGAGTTAAATGGTCCCAAAAATGAAAGCTGAAGATAAAAGCTGCTCCAAATATGTGATGGATAGAGGTATATTTTGCTTTTCCCTGTACTGACAGAATATCTCTGTAGAAGTTAATTGAGAGCAAAGGCAAGTATGCGTGTACAGGCCTATCTCATCCCCATAATACTTTGAGAGAAGTTGATAAGGAATCGCGTATGAGAATAGGAGGGCTGTTTTTTTTCCCTTTTTATGGTTAGGAAGTGCCTGTTGTCACTTTATAACTCTCTTAGTTTTATGTCTGTCACCGATTTTATATATGTATTTTCTTTGAAAAAACATTAACTGATCTTATCTCTCTCATTGTGCTCGTATTTAGCAACCAGCATCAAACAGATCAGATGTTTTGCCTTGCACAAAAGGGGAAGAAAATTTATCACCTGCTCAGGCTGTCCCTTGACAAAGAGGTGTTAAATAGGTCTTTTCCAACAAAAATACATTGGTCAGTAATGCATATTGAGTGCCTGTGAAAACTGGCTTGTGATCTTGCAGCTAGATGGAGTGATGATGAGAAGCTCCTGTGAATGCAAATGAAACACTATTTCTGAACTTTATGCATTTTTTTTAACAATTAAATAGCTAAGGAAAAAGCAATCAAATTTATGAGGACTGAAAATAAAATTGAAGATTATCTACCTCATAAAATGAACTTTTAAACCTAAAGTCATATTTCTTTAAGCTAATACTTTAGTTTATCTTTGATCATCATAAATTATTCTCAGTAAAGAGGAGTGATTAAAAAAGTAGTTGGCAGCATGAATCACTGAAGTTCTTTCTGATTTATTTATTGAAAAATAATAAAAAGTAAAACACTGAAGTACTTCACATTAAAATGGTATGGACCCCCCAACATAACTGCTTGTAACTGTCTGTCTAAAATTATCGTCAGAGTAATCACCTCTGGCTCAGGAATAAACTTTCCATGTATGTTAGAGCCAATTGCGTTTGCTTACTCAGATTTCATTTGAATGATTATTATTTATTTTTTAAAAAGGATGATTCGTATACATGAAAGCCTTGAAAACAGAGGGATGTAGAAAGGTGTGAAATACCGCTCACCTTAAGAGAGATGCTTCATATTAACAAAGGACGAGTCTCACTGAACAGTCCATTCTTTTTATTCATTAATTGAGTAACATGTTCATACATAATTGCATAGTGCAGATTAATTCCCAAAGGAGGTTTCTTTTCTTTCATCCAAGGAAATTGTTTTCCAATGCCAAGAGCTCAGTTCTCCAATAATGATATCATAATAACTCAATATTGGTATGCCTTCTTGCTGGGTTGACTTTTACACCACCAGGTTTTTCAGTAAGGTGACCTGGCCTGCTGGCATTTTTGACGAGCTGTTACTTCACTGGAGGCTAAGCACTTAATCCATAGTATGTGACTGCCTTTCAGTATATTATGCCAATATTATTATCTATGATATGAAATGATAAGTCATAGATAAATAACTGCTTATGGTATAGCTAGAGCAAAACACTTTTTTTTTTTTTTATTATTTTGCTGTCCTTCTTCACTCACTAATCAACATGGCTAGAAAAATCTCAGTTTTTTGACTTTCCAATGATTTTTCTCAAGGAACATAGCCTTGTCTTGGGCTGAGATTCGGGTACCTCGAGACTTGGGTGAAATTTCCAGAGAGTCACAAGCTGGACTGACTCTCGGCAAAGAGCCCATGCCTATTCCCCCATACACAATAATGCACAGAGTGTCATGGATCCACATGCCCATTTTCAGTGCTGCACAAAATTGCTTTTGAAATTCAGGGCACTCTGACACTCGGCAGGTTTGAGAGCTGCTGCCTTGCCTCAGTGGAAGGAGACACTTTCCCAGCTTATGTTGATGTAGGAGGGAATGGGAGTTGCTGCCATCCTGGAAGGCAGGTACCTGTGGGTCTCATCGAGCTTGTCCATGCCTGGGTTTGCCCCCATTTTCGTGAGGCAGCAGGTCCTGCCAGCTTCAGAAGCACGGCTGCTTTTTCCCTCTTATTTTGTGCTCTGCTCAGAGCTTTCAAGTGATGCAGCTGGGGTTGCTGGTAGAAGTGAAAGGTCCCTGAAATCCCTGTTTGAGACAGCATATGCTCCTGGGAAGAGTATCAGCTCATGCATCCCACGTTTCCTATGGTAACTCCCAAGGGAATGAACCTGGGTGACCTCCCCAGGCCTTTACATTAGTACTTACGCTCATTTTATTGGTTTACTTGTCCATTCCTAAAGCTTTGCAGCTGGTCTTTAAAGTTTTGGAAATGATGTTATAAATATTACAAATAGCTGAGTCCACAGGCTCTTGCTGCGCTTTCAGTGTTACATGATTTATTTTTAAATCTGTCATCACCTTGCTTAATTATTTGGTCACCCTTCTCTGAAGGCAGCTCCCAGGATCTACAGCAATCAGGGCTTTGGCATTCCGAAGGACCGTTCCAGAAAGGCTGGAGTTCATCAACTGCAACCGCTTTTGAATCTCCAATGTCAGAGCCTATGAGCCAGGCCTCGTTTTGAGCTGAATTGGGTGCTTTTGGAGAGGAGGTGCCCAGGAGTGGTGAGGAGAACAAGCAGTTCTGACAGCCATTGCGCCGGACCATTGGGTTCCTTCCTTGCGAACTGCTGAAAATCTCCAAGCTGACACGGAAGAGTTCATGCCTTAGAGCCTGCCCAGGTTTAGTACGGGCTTTTCTCTTCGCAAAAAGCCAGGGCAGACATTGTTTGGATTTCATTAGAAACTCATCAGACATGCTGGATCTGAAATCACTGCTGCCCTTGGCCAGCTGGAAAATACCCACTTGTTGCAAGGAAACTCTAACCCACTCTAATTATCCTAAAAAATTCATGTAGGAACTCTCTTGACCCATTTCTTTTTCTATTCACTTTTTTTTCCCCCCTCTTGAAGGCGTGGATCAATTACTTTCTTAGAAAAAATGTAGCTTGTTTCAATGTCTTGTCTTTTTTTTTCCTTCTGGAAGTTTAATCATCACTAAGTGTACAGTGCTAAGTCATGTAAGATAACCAATTAACAAAGTGATGCTGTTTTAAGTGTCTTTCTGGTAGGGAGAAGCAAATCACTTTTCGGGGAAAAAAAAAAAAAAGAAAGAAAAAGGCCTCATGAAATTGCTGCTTATTGTAAAATCTGAACCTGAATCAAACTTTTAGAATATGAAATAATTTTTTTCTATATTTTTCATTATTTCTCATTTTTATATGCGTCTGCACTTTTGTTTTCCAGATGGGATAGAAATGAATGGAAGCCAAAATACCTAGACAGGAACTGATAAAAGCCAAAATACCGAGACAGGAACAGCAAAAGGCCAAAATAATAACCAGAAACAGGAAGTACTGCACATCTCGCAAGAGAGCCTCCCTATTCTTGTGAGATTTCCAGCTAATGGTGCTGATTGAAGAGGTTCAAATTATTTGGATAAAGTCTGAATAATTGTCTGAATCTTTAGGCATTTAGTAGACACAAATATAAAGTCTGAATCTCTCACAATTTTCTTATCACTTGAATAAATGCTCTTTCTCAAATTTTAAAGCAGACTTGAAACAAGAACTTCAATAAAATATCAGAGTTGCTGAGTAGTAGATGGTCTCGGCCTGCTTTCTGTGGTTCTAGGTGAAACAGTCCTTCCCAAAGAGATGAAGGTGGTAATCTTTGTGGTTGTGCATTTATTGTTTGGACAGTTTTGAAGTTTTTATTCTTCTTTAGTTGGAAACTGACTTTTGAGACATAAATAAAAGCAATAAGAAAATGTTTTAAGAGAAATGAGAATGGCCAGAGGACTCCTCTTGTTCTTCGTGCCACTTCCATTTGTGTAACTGGTGACTAGATAGGTCACCTCAGTACGCAGTAGTCTAGCACATGCTTTTTTTCTTCTTCATTTGCTCTCTGCACAGAGTGTAACCATATTCAGAACCAACAAGTTGGACCCCAATCTGATATTTTTTTGGTAACCTGGAAACCAAGAAAAAAGTCTGGGAATTTTTATATAATTGTAACAGCTTACTCATCCCTATCTTCTAAATGAAGGCTCTCTCCAAAGCCTGGCACTGTCTTGTCATCCAGATGGAACCTATTCCTGGAAGTGAAAGTAGCTTAATGGAAACACCACCACTATTGCAAAAAGAGCTCTAAGAAGAGAAATAACATGGAGAATTTTTAATTATGTTGTACTTTTCGTGATGATTTTTGATTCACATGAAGATCAGAGTGTTTTGAAATTTATTTTCCTGGTTTCTTCAGGAAATGGACACCAGGAATATGGCTTTGTTTGTGGTCTATCCTGAGGCATACAGAAATGTTACAACTTTTACTTAGCTTAACATCCATAATTTCTTTTCTTCTGGCTCTTTGAAAGTTTTATTGTAGTAAAAGGTAGTAAATGTCATTATTAGGGGCCAATGTTGATAAGACGCTCATTTCTTTAAAGTGTTTTTAAAGCACTCAGTTTCTACACTAAATTAAAATCTTTAGATAACATACCACTTAAAATGACAAAAATAAACATAATGCAATCTCTGTAGTAACAATACGATCAACATGAGAACTTATTGGACTTTAGATGGAGAGTAACAGAGCAGAGAAAACAGCTAGCAGAGTGTTTTCCCTTGCTTTTTTTGTTAGAAAAGTGCAGTATTTCCTTGGTGTGGACTTGATTCACAAGCTGGAGAGGGTTCTATTCTTTGTGTCAACAAAAGCTATTCTTTGTGTTGATTTCAGAGAGCTTTAGACCAAACCTTGTTTATGAGTTAGTAATTTATTGTGTTTTGTATGATGAGCATACACATTCATAGCAAAGAGACAAACTGCGACTTTTAAACATTGTCAGAACAAACCATAAAAGCGGATTACTGAGAACTGTCATTTGAAACCCTCATCACCATAGTGTAGAAAAAGGGATTGAACAGAATGTTTATTTAAATTTTTGTTGTCTTGTGGCCGGTTAGCTCAGTTGGTTAGAGCGTGGTGCTAATAACGCCAAGGTCGCGGGTTCGATCCCCGTACGGGCCACATGTTTTCCAATTTCCTCCTCGGAAAGGTGATGCCAAGTGCCTGTTCTGGATGCCATCTCTGCCGTATGTGCGGGAGAAAGGTGGTCATCAGCACTCAGACAGGTTCCTCATGAGGAAACCTTGGGAAAGCCTTTGGTGATGGAAGGATTAGTTGTGGTGATGGAAAGACAAGTTGGGTAGAGTGGCTGGGGTCTGCAAGACATGCAGAAGTGTGGGTTAGATGAGTGGATTGACAACTGGTCAAATGGCACAGGTTCCTCATGAGGAAATCTTGGGAAAGCCTTTGGTGATGGAAGGATTAGTTGTGGTGATGGAAAGACAAGTTGGGTAGAGTGGCTGGGGTCTGCAAGACATGCAGAAGTGTGAGTTAGATGAGTGGATTGACAACTGGTCGAATGGCAAGAAGTCAAAAGGCTTGTGATCAGTTTTGCAGAGTCAAAAACAACCCTTCTCTAAAGAAAGTAGAGGGGAGGGACATCACAGCAATTTCTGAGATACGGAGTAGGGTACTATACAGAAGGTGAAAAGTGAATGTATTTATGTATCTAAGATGGGTAGAAGAAGAAATAATCTACTTCAGTTTTGACAAAAGAGATGTAAGCTAAATGTTAGAGCTTCAGTAAGAGGATAGGGAAGATGGGGAATAGATTTTTTTTAAAAATCAAGATTAATAGTTTCTGGAAACCTAAAAATAGACTAGAGAAATATTTCTCAGGAGTGATATGCAGAGCTGACACTGTCTACTTGACAGGGATGTAAACTCTCTCCATCCAGTCTTAGGATTTTATGTTTTTGACAATGTGTGATGACATACTTATATTCTTCTGTAAGTATGAAGCGCTTTGATCGGTGTAATAAGGGATATAGGTCAAGATTCGTGTCACTGTGTCCCTTTACAAGTCCTTAGTGCTCAGCATACAATTATGAAACTTGAGTCAAACTGATAATTCTTTAAGATTAATAGTGAGGACCAGTTGACAGCGGTCCTAATCACTTGTCTAACTAGAGCATGCAGTTAAGCATACAAAGGCAGCTCTAAGTTGATTTACTCAGAGGAATGCTTCTTCCATCGCTTCAAAATTTGTTTCTCTCCCTTCCTTTCTTAATGGTTTCTCTACTTATAACTCTGATCCATCACATTTTGCAAGCAAATGGTCTTCTGGGGACCTTTCGACTACCATGACTGTTTGCAGTTTGAGTACAAGGAAACATTCAGAATATAATGGTTTTTTTTCCTTGTTCTGTTTTACAGTTGCTACTTTTCAGACAAGGTCACCAATGGGTGAGGTCATCAATAGGTCCCATTTACTATAAAATGAGAAAGAGTTAAAAAAAATGCCCCAGGTAAGTGTTTAAATTCCCAGTTCTCTATTTTCTATTCTCTATTTCTTTGATAGTTCAAACACTTTATTCCAGTTCAGAGCAATACCCATATATTTCCATATTTCTGTAGAATGAGCAGAGGGCTAGGTCAATCTAGTTTAGGTCAATCTACCTAGTGAACTGTTTCGGAGTCAGGGAATTTTGCAGTCTTTAGCTGCTGGGTGGCCTTAATTCCTGAACTGGAAAGCCTACTAAGGTGGTCGTCAAAGCACTGAGCTGGTGAGATGTAGCTTTCCTCAAGTTCAGAAGAAATTAAATGATTTCAATGGCAAAATCAGTGATTGTTGTCAATATAGTTTATTTAGAACCCAAGAAAGTATTGATCTGGAGCTGTGAAGTTATACTCATTCCCACTGGTTTTACAGAACATACTGATGAAGGAAATGTAATGGGAATCCACCCTGAAGAAGGTACATTATTTTGTTTCATTCTTTATTTTCTTTATTAGGAAGGTTGCATATCTACAGTATAGTTATGAATTAAATAATTGATCTAAATTTTAAGATTAAGCATTCCTCAGGTTTCCCTCTGGAAGAATGCCTTAAACGACATGTGAAACTGGTAAGTTTTGATGGAAAGGTCTGCATACACATAAATGTAAATTGAATTTTAAAGAAACACTATTGATTTCAGATCCTCAGGCAAGAATATGGAAGTAACTAGAGCTTTTGTTTTTTCAAATTATCAGGAATATCATCTGACTAACAAGAATTTCTCCCACATTGTCAATCTGAATGCCAAATATACATATTCCAGATTGACAGATTCACATCAGCTGTAAATTACGATGAATGCCCTTCACTTTCACAAGTAGGATATAGATGTTGAGGTAAACATGGAATTATAACACAATATTCACTCTTGAGGAAACTGCTATCCAGCTCTAAATGCAAAATTAAACCACTGCTTTTTGCCACTGCTTTTTCTGAGCAGAAACAAAACATTAGAAATATTTTTGCTTCTTGATATGAAAAAATATAACATTACTTAGAAGTAATAGTATTCTAGTTTAGTAGAACAGTTTAGTTTTGGTAAAAATCTGATGGTGAATTTTGTTTCATTTGCCAGTCTGAATATACGGGTCTTTTTTTTTTTTTTTTACAGTGGCCTCTCATGCTAATTCTCCATCTGATCACAACATTTCCTCCCCAACAAGAGAGAGAGCAGAAATCCAAGTGAACACACAGAGAATTTGTGTGTCTTGGCAGCTGGGATTTGTATACTAATACATATTCTGTTCACGCCAAAGTCTAATTTGCTACGATGTACACGGCCTGCACTGCAGAGCAAAGCCACAATGGGACCCTTCGATGAAGTCCTAACCCTTAATCAAGGCATGTCCATTAGAAAAAAAATATGGAACGTGCACCTAGAACATTCATTTCCCAGTTCCAGATAGCTAACTTCCCACAGGTTTTTCTGCTCTCCAAAAATCAGCAGCATCTTTGAACAGCTGACAACATTTTTAAAGATACATCTGGAGCAGCTAAAAACACTAGAAAACATCTGTTTTTGTTGTTGAACAAAAATAAACAGTACAAAGTTGAAAGCTGAGCAGAGAAAAGCTTTTCTGATATAGCTCACGTTGTGTTTATTGTACAGCTCAGTTCATAGCAGCTGCTCTAGTGCTGGTGGGTGGAGCAGAGCATTGCTGTTATCGTCTGTACGTTCATGCACCTCACCACGGGGGCCCTGCGAGCTCTCAGCACTGGGCTCAGGGCGAGGCAGGAGTTAGGTTTGCGAAGGCACAAAGCAATGCTGGAGGTTTTGGCAGAAGTGCTGCATGCAGTTCAGAGTACCCAGCGACGGCACTCTGGGACTCATCTGTAATGCAGGCGAGCGCTCTCAGCACAGCAGATTAGATTCTCCAGAGGCACCACGTTGGCTGAGGGCTCCTATCCAAGCTAGAATGTGGGGAAAGACAAAGACCAGAACTGGTCCAGCACTGGGGCACCAGAGTCTTATTTTAAACTTCAGAGAAGTATTTCTGTCTGCTGAGCCTTCCATATCACCTTGGCTTAGATAAACTCTTTTTTTTTAAGACTCTATGAAAAAAAAAAAGGAGTCCTTTCTTTCAAAGAAAGACTTAAAAGCCACACTCTGACATCCTGGTTGATATTTTGGTTGGAGTTTAAAGAACTTCCTGAAAATTTTAGGGACACAGTACAATTTGCTCAACCTTTTGGAGAGATATGATCTGACATTCCACTGCTCCCAAAAGGATGTCTCCAACATAGTGACATTTTTAGATGCTTAGATGCTGCTCCTGACAGAATTCAAACTACTAATCCATTAAAAACAAACCAAAACATTGCTGACCTCAGACATGGCATTCTAGGATTGAACCTTTAAATTTTCTGTGAAGTTCAGTATATATCTATTATTTATATGATGAGTGCTTTGGTAATGGAATAGATAGTATTAATTGTGACATAAATAATATATAAGAAACTAGGTTTAATCTTCATTTCTAACTTCTGTAAAAAGGCAAAATCGAGGATGTTCACAGACCTAGAGTTCATTTCAGTTTAGAATGAGAGTTAACTACTTCAAACTGAAAGGGAACTATTAACCATTTATAGAAAATTACACTGAATGTAAGAGACCTGTTGATGAGACTGTTTCCTGCAGGTTCTGCAGATGTGGTCTGAGTTCCTTCATGTCTTTGAAAGGGTCTGAGCTCGCATTCTGCAGCCACGCTGAGAAGTTCAGAACACACACACACATTGGTAAGAGGCTCTACTAAATGTTAACAAACTCAGCAAAAATGCTGCCCATTTTCCATTGATATACACTGTTAAACAGATTTCAGGAAGAGCAAATCCATACTTTTAGGTATAGAAAACTTTTATAAGCAGCGTCATTTGGCTTAGGGCACTGGAAGCAATCATGGGGCTTACTTTAGTGCTCTAGTTATCATACTGGATTAGAAGTGGCAGGTGGTGCTTTTGTTTCGGTCTCAAAAATTTTTTTCAGACACACACACAAAAATCTGACTAAATATTTGAAATTTTGAAAATTCTGAAAAAAATTTATGCCAGGACTTATTTTCTTTCTTCTTTTTTTTTTCTCGCAGTGATTTGAGGCGTCTCTGTTTGAAAACTCTTGTCCTCTTAGCAAGAAGGCTTCAATAGCACAAACTCAAACTGCATGCCCCTTCATCTGCTACTGCCGATGCTGCTATAACTGTGCAGCCAGGGGCACATTTATGCTTATCTAAATATGCACCTCCTCTCCTCTGTGGAGCAGCAAACTCTGGCAGAAGGATGGCTCAAGTAGCTCATTGGACTGATGCCATCCCCTCAGGCTTTGAAGTCTTACCACTCCCAGCAGTCTACGCTATCCACCTCCTGAACACAGGAGCATCTGTACCTGGAGAATGGGTTTTATGTCCAAGCTTCAGCTTCCTTTTGCAGAGGCAGCTTTTGAAGCAATGACCATATTAAAATATAAGTGCCTGGTGTTACACTGAACCTGTGAGAATTATGTGTCTAAGTGATCTTGAGATAATTTTTCTAGCTTCTTTCATTCTTGGATGGATCACAGTTTTTACTAGCTGCTGATTCAGAAGAGAAGATGGATGATCTTTTTCTGCAGCAAATAACTAGAGCATTAGAAAGGCAGAATAAGCTCCCTTTTGCTTTCCAGCACTTCTGCAGGGCTCCTGGGGTTATAGAGTTGTTAATTTAAATGCCTGAAAAATATTGTCCAGGTCATCAATAGGTTTTAAAAATAGATTTTTTTTCAATTCAATGGAAACAAAGGCTGGCATGAAAGATTCAAAATAGAAGAAAGCAGCTTCTTCTTAAATCAGTATAAATTGTCTGTGTGTCACGGCAGTGAACATGTTTCTTTTTTTTTTCTTTTTCTTTATTTTTTTTTCTTTCAGGAACTACGTAACCACAGAGTTCCTGTTTACTGTATTTCTTAAGGATAAAGTTTTCTGTGGTAAGAGACACCTAAGACCATTAGGCACGCACACTACAGATCTAAAGAAAGCCTATTGACCAGAGCTTCCAGGAAAAATATTGACAAGGCAGTAAAAATACTTTCCTTGATTACTCAAGCTCATATTTTAAACCTAAAATTACAGGAACTTTTCTTTTACTGATTTATTTTTAGCATCTTTCTTTTTTTCTTTTCTTTTTCTTCTTTTTGCTTACCTTTTAAAGTATGGCATGTATCCATTGATTTTGCAAACAAGAGTCAAATTTCAGTAAAGACTTTTAATATGCTGTATCCCTTTTTCAATATTTTCATCAAGTCATTAGGAAATTATCAATAAAAAGTAAATTACCTTTCTCCAAGGACTGTCAGATAAAGCTACAGTGTATTTCAAGGAATATGGACTCTGCCTCAATCCACTTTTTAAAAACATGAGTGGTGATATCTGTGTAATGAAACTAAGCTGTCTACATATTTATGTAGTGCATATTACTGCAAAATCTGAACGCCAAGCAAACACTGAGGAATTATCCTGGAAACTCTTTGGGGAAGAAAAATATTCAGCTTTTAACATACGAAGGCACACAGATAGGTTAAAATGAAATGTGAGGCTACTTGTTTGACACAAGATCCCTCAGTCCTAGATAAGAGGGAAACTTCAAACTTCAGGAAGTGCTTTTCATGGCAGAAGTGTGCAAAACACTGAACCCTGAGCAAACATCAGGGATCAGTACCTCAAGCAGGGCCAGTTTGAAGGTTCTGTCCTGTGAGAAGGAAAACGGGGCTCTGCTCTTCTTCAGGCAACTAGATGCTCTTCGGGCAAATCTTCAGGCAAGTCATTTTTCTGCTATCTTATTGACACAGTGGAAAGCTTTAAAGAAGCTTAAGCTATATGGTCGTCTAAAGTAGTTGACCTAACGTTTCCTGGCTTCTGTTAGATATCAGAAAGGGGATATAGATCATACAGTAAAATGGATCAATTTGTAAAGTCCACCAGGGGAAAGTGTTTGTTTTAAAATGGTACCTAGAGCAGGGCCTGTGTCAGCCTTGGCTGTACCTACTCATCACTCTCTGCAGGTTGGATCAGGAGTTGGATCTAGAATTTGCATCAGTCTCTGTGATTCCATGAAAATGCCCTGCATTTTGCTTTGATCACGCAAAGCTTTGAAACATTGTCCAGAATGGGAACTTCCAAAATTTTCAAGTTTCTGAAGCCTTAAACCAGAGTCCACATGGGAAGGTAACACAGGAAACAAATCACTGCTTATCTGCTCATCGCTGCTCAGATGACCATCCTATTTGTGGCCACAGAGGCTTGCCAGGAAGTGATGTTGCTCCTGCTTGAGTGCTGCATATGCCTTCCCAGTGGATGC
This sequence comes from Eudromia elegans, assembly GCA_003342815.1. Taxonomy (NCBI): domain Eukaryota; kingdom Metazoa; phylum Chordata; class Aves; order Tinamiformes; family Tinamidae; genus Eudromia; species Eudromia elegans. The sequence continues at coordinate 2,428,587 of PTEX01000013.1, forward strand.
TTCTCTTCAAACCATACTCTTCTAAATATTTCAGAAAATTTCCAAATTAGCTAATTGCCATGTGACCTTACAAGAGAAAGTTCATATATGCATATCACCTTTTAAAAAATTGTGGAAAAGTAAAATAAATAGGAAGAACTAGTTTTTTTTCACGTAATCAAACCTCAGAAGCAATCTTCAGGAAAACAGTATCTACAGAAGAGATTAGGTTGTTTTGAAAGTATGCAGAAAAAAAAAAGAAGATTTTTGTGTTCTGTATCACAGATATGTATATTTGCCATGACTCTGCAGGAGGATATTCAGGACTGCAGAGGTCATTCATGAGATCTTTGAAATCTCCTGCTCACTCTTTCTGATATATACTTGTGTCTTTTTGTCTTTTACTATAGATATTTCCTGCACTTTAACATAGGCAGTATGTTCTGTGCAGTGCCAAATGAGGTACACCTTTGCAATGGTGGCTTGTGACTGCAGAAGTCAAACTGTATTTTTGGGAGACCATAAGAAGTGAGTTTGCTGAATTGCTATACATAAACAGAGGTAAGGAGAACCAGAGAGGCATCATAACTCTGCTGAAAGCCACTATGTCCAGATAAGGTGGTATCTGAAACCTTTTGGGCAAATGTAGGGAAAGAAATATTTTATTTCAGAAACACTGGAAAAACTATAGAAATTACTATTTTACCTTTAACCTTTTAGCTTTACCTTTAAACCATTGAGTGTTTGGAAGCAAAATATTACCTGAATGAAAGGAATTATAAAATGTCTGAATTTAAGAAAGGTATATGAGCAAGAGAAGCAGTATAACAAACATAAATAATACAATAGTGGCAGGAAAGATAGCAATTATTTCAAGGGGCTATTCTAAAGACATTCTTGCAAACTGCACTCAGGCAAAGGTAAAAGAAAAGTCTAGTAAGAATTATTAGTGAGAGCTTTTTAAGGATCTGAGTCTCAAAAGAGAAGTGAGGGTGCATAACTAAAGCTCAGATTAAAAGTCTGGAGTAATAATAGAAGGACAACACAGAAAAGATGATGTAGGAAATGATTTTCAGACAAATATGTACAAGTCAACAGAAAATACAGAAGTCAAAGGACAGAAATAGAAGTCCAAAGCAAAATGGGAAAAGAGAGTCAGTAATGAATAAATCCAAAGGAACTAAAGTCGTCCATCTCTTCTCCAGTATTTCCTCAGAAAGGTAACTGTAGACACTTAATTTGTTTTAGTAAGTAGAGCTGTACAGGCAATTGAGCTGCATGTCCTGCTTAATCTTGAAGACATATCACTCTGCATGCTCTCATGAACTTTCTCTGCGGTCATAGTAAATTTAAGACTGATTTTCAGGTAGCAGGGAATTCAATTATCTCTTCCCAGATAGATCTTTTTTGGTACGGGCAGGAGAAGAAATGATCGTAGATAGCCATACAGTTCCTGGAGCATCTTGGATACAGGACAGAGACATGTGGTGCCAGGAAAGTCAGTCATGGACTGAGCTGTGGATGAATACAATTAGATACAAGGCCTCATCTCAGAAGAATGTTAACAGAAGGTGGTTATAATGGGAAACAAATGGTAACCTTGAAAAAAACAGTAATTCTTACGAAGCCTTTTGGGAATTCTGAGTTCATGCACAGGCATGTTTCAGTGTTCCTGTGTTCACATGATACCTTTATATCCAGAAATTCCAGGTCTTCCCTGGACATCTGGTGAAAGAGTGAATTATTTTTCCTGGTTCAGCTGAGAAAATGTCACCTAAAATAACGAGTGCAGTGCCTCAGTTTGTGAAACAGGAAATTGTCCATGTTACCAATACCATTCTGCTCCTGACAGTCAACGTGTGCAATAATTTTTCACGGAAAGCGGAAAGACTATCCCAAAGAAAATGTTTCTACAGAGATCACATTGTGTTTCCCATCTAAAAATTCAGTGCCCAGCAAGTGAGAGATGGGCATATGTCTTCTCACCAAACAAATGTGAATGTCTTTGTGACAACCCAGTCATGCACATGCATGTCGGTTTGACTGCCCTTTCAAGACTGCCAGTCTTGCAACACCTTCCCTGGTCAGTCTTGCCTCTGAGTTCAACGATGTTATGTGAATAACATTCTAAGGATGTTTTCCTCAAATAGGTCTTACTGTTGAGTGCAAAGTCTGTAATTTTATTGCTATTTAAAACCAAATAGACCTGAGTTCGCGGAGTACTTTGTGATGGATATCCAAGGCTGTCCAAACAAGATGGATATCCAAGACTGTCCAAACAAGAAGGTCATTTGAGCATGTTAAAGAAAAAGTGGTTTTACGCAAATCTAACACTTTTTTTTTTTTTTTTTTCCCCTCTTAGAAACCTCAGTTATACTCTACGGATAGTCACAGAACTCAGCCTTCCACCCACTGTCCATTCCTTAGAGTAGTAAAAGCTTTATATGAAAAAGTATTGTCTTTATTTTCCATTAGAGAAAGTGTTTTAACTGTTGCTGTGATTATCAAGGCCTGCAGTGAATATACTGTGACTTATATCTATAATGCCCTTCAAAACTGTCACAGAATAGATGAAAATCTGCAGGAAAAGATTTAGTGACTGGCTGAAAATTCTGATGCCTTGCAGCCATTCTTTTCGCTTAATGAAATCAGCAATTTTAGAAAGTTAATTTGAATGGACATTTAAACTAGCTCAGTAACTGGGATCATAAGGAGATGGGGCACCCATAATTAGTTAGTGACTGAAAATTATCTTCTTTGAACTTAAACTGTGAGTGCTGCAAAATGAGATCTGTAACTGAACTCGGAGCTTTACTATTTAATGAAAAGCAGTAAGAAATGCTCATATTAACGGTGTATAAAATGACTAAAGATGAAATTATGTGCAAACTGAGGAATTCCCATTGACCTGAGCAGGGACAATTTTAACTTCTAAGACAGTTTACTGCTCTAATATAACAAGAGCAAATCTGATAAATGGATGAGGGCAAAAATGGAGTACTTGAATTCCAGTCCAATTCCATAACAGTGAGATTGCTCAGCTTAAGAATGTTATGAGAAAAATGACATCCACTTTCCTCTATTCAAGTATGCTTAATAATTATTATCTTCTGAAATTAGATGTAATACATTGTACTTTCACCCTTCTTCGGACAGATGTCATTTAGGAATCTGAAGCATTCTGAACCATCTGAAGCATCATTTTCCTTCTTTTTCTGATCTGGAATCTCTCATCATGGTATTGCAGCCCAAAAGGGCAATATTTCATTTTAGATAAATGATGTGTTTTAGATACTTATCTCACAGCTTGTCAGACTAAAAATAGAAGGCTTGGGAAACAGTTTTTCCCAGTTTTTCAGCTTGACCTGTTCCTAGCTCAGAAGAATCCATGCAGAAAAAGTCTTAAAATCATGACATTTTTATGTATAGGAAAGTGATTGGAGACCATTTTATGAATTTTTTAAGCTTCTGCTATGGAGACTCCAAGATTCTCAGTCAGCTGTACTCAGACGCTAAAATGTCTTGTCTTTTAAGCAGAAGCACACTAAGAAAAGGGTCTGAAATTAAAAGAAAAAAATGCTGAGCAAGGCATCCTGTTATGAGAGTGTTTTATCTTTTCAGCATCTGATTTTTCAGTTTAGGAATCTTTTTTATTTCTTTCTTGTGTAAGAAATAATATCATGCTTTCAATCATATGGTTTGTGGAATATGCACAAATAAAAGAGATAAATCCTCATATTTCAACAGAACTGCATGATCTATGTATGTGTAAGTCAGACTAAAGGGAATTTCTCCAGAGCTCCCTTTTCACCCAGTAACTTCACTGCATCTGGTTTCTCCCAGGGTTAGCTGCCCTGTTCTCTGTGTTATCGGAAGATTTATTTTCAAAAATGAACTCATCTGGTGGATGCAAATGGAGCATTATATCTGTTTTGAAAGGTACATACTGCTCCTGATAAAACTGCATAAGATGATACAGTATTCCTATAGAAAATTTTGCTTCACTTCAGCCCAAAAAAGAGCTGAAATATGAGCAAAACTAAGGAATGTAATGAAGAATAGTTCAGATGAAAGTATACTTTTGTAGGTTGTTAAAGCAAGAAGTCTTGATATAGTTATGAAATTTTCGGTAGTAGTATATTCAATATCTTTCTTCCTCAACATATTTTTCTTGAGAAAAAGTATCTAATTGCTTGCTAATATTTCTGTATCGCTAAAGGCTGTAGTAGCAGAGCCCTTATGTATGTACACAGGTTAGCAATGGGTGTACAAGGCAAAAAAAAAAGACATTATGTGAAGTGCTTAGGAAGTTCATCTGCTTTACAAAAGCATTGAAGATGGGTGTAAATCATACTGAACAATTCCTTTAACAGAGTTTCAGGCTCATGGTAAAAAAGCTTTTCAAGAATAAAGCTCTTCCTTGTTTCCCATTCCCCAGATTTTGTATGTGCAACATGCCTTGTTTTTGAGCTCATCTGCAAGATACAACCACAAATCACCTCAGCGTGTTAGATGGTCATTTTTATTTACATTAATAGGTTAGATTAGTTTAAACTGCTCTAACACTTCTTATTTCCTCCAGAGCTGGAGAAGGCTAGTTAGGGATCACAGCTACTGTGATAGAAAACCTCATCACTATTAGATTGGTCATTTTCTGCTTTTGTGATATCTTTCCCGGAGAGACAAAGCAGAGTGGGAGCATTTTCAGAAGACTGGTTGTGGTTTATTTGGGCCTTTAAAAATCAATTTCAAGATATTCCAGCTCATGGTCATGATCCAAATCCTGCTGAGCACAGCATGAGAATTCCCAGGGACCTTGATGGACTTTTAATTACATCTTGTAACAGCAAAAAAATCTAAAAATGCAAATAATAAAATGTGGCTTTTCCAAGCTGCAAATCTCTGCCACATATTCTGTACACCTTTTATGCTGAAGTTAATCAAGCACTAAGTATGCAGGAGACATCTGCATGGCAGACCAAGCAAAAGATTGTGCCAGAGAGAGTTGCCATAAAAGTTGATACCCTTTATTTTAACTAGTGGGTTGGATATTGTCCTTGGATCTGCAGCCTTGCTTATGAGCAACCCCTGATGGAGTGCTGCTGGTGTGCACAACTCTTCCAAGGCTTCTCAGGGGAAAGGTGGGTCCCAGGTCCCAGACTTTACACTGTGTATGGGGGTTTGAAGGTAGCAGTCCACTCATGAGAGCTGAAGAATTAAATTGTATTTTTCCAAGAGGTCATTAAAAAAAGTTGTTAATGAGATGATTGCGTGAGAAGCAGTAGTTGCTCTGCGCTTTTATTTTCCTTGCCTTGCCTAAGAAGATCTGGAGCCTTGTCGACGATTGCTGTTCAACGAGAGTACTAAAAACACACATTTACCCATCAGAATAAAGGTAATTGGACATGTGCAGGACCCATAAGGCTCTAGCACAGTGTGCCAAACAGAGCAAAAGAGAGCAAAAGGACCCCTCTGCTCCCCAAAAGTCTGACTGTCACTTTGGCTTTTCCTGCCAGGGAGCTTATGTTTTAGTGAGCAACCGACCTTCCAGGGAAGGGAAGAGGAGAAGCGCCAGACAGAAGGGCACCAGGTAAAGGCTGATAGCAGCCCCATAGACAAGAAGCCTTGTTGGTTTTTCAGTTTTCTGCATAGACTGAGACTCTAAAGGGCAGTGTAGGAAAAATCTGATTATCAGATGTAATATTCACACATGATTTCTGCAGCTCAGCCTGATCTTTGGGTGTATACAGAGTTTCAGTGTTCCTTAATAAATTACCTCTTCTTGTAGCAATTAACCCCCTTCCGTGAGGGTTCAGTGTTTACTTGGGGCTGTGCCAGTGCTAACAGCTACGGTTTAACATTCTTTTTAATGGCTTGCAATTACTACTGAGAGCGAAGGCTACATAAAATATTAACACTTAAGTATCTTTTACGCTCCTTTGAACATTTGATTGTGTGTATAATACAAGTGACTTTTCATTCTTACAAACCTGTTATTTGCTTAGAATTCCATTGGACCCATGAAAATGCTGCAGTTAAGTGGTTTCTGTTGATTTACTAACTTCCCTCAAAGTTTGATGGAAGCAGCTCCATATCAAATCTTGAATACATTTTGTTCTCTAAACTGTTTGGCAGTAATGCCAGAAGAATAAAGATTTCCACATTTTTAAGAGAGGTAAGGTAACATTGATAATAACTTTTACAACATATACATTTTTTTTCTTTCTTTTTTTTCTCCCTGCTGTACTACCCGCCTGAGAAAATCGTGCAGTGAACAGCTACTGTATTTGCAGGGTCAATCTCATGGCTGCTGATGCTATGAAAGGTAATCTTCTCAGAGCACGAGAGAGCAGGAAGGTTGCAGATTACCACCAAGTCTCTGACAAGCAAAGTACAGACCCAGCAGCCACTTTGTGTCTCCACTTCACAGCTGGTCCTCACCTCCCGCGTGGAGTCGATGGAAGCAGAGGACTTAGGCAACCCACCCCTGTCCAGGTTCACATTTCTGTTGTTTGTGGGTCGTCCCTACCAACAAGCAGTGATTTGGTAGAAGAACAGATGTGAGCAAGTATCTCGTCCTCGCTTTGCTCTCCCATTGGCCTCATCAGCTATTCCACTGGCTTAGGGAAAACAGACCTACTTCATCATTGCATGTTCAGTGGGCCATTAAGAGAAGCAATAGACAAATTTTCAAAATCTTGGAACTGATTCTGGATAAGCTCTCAAATATTTGTAGCTTACACAAACCATTAAAACATCTGGGATCTACAAAATTGTCAATAAATCTCAAGCAATACGTATTTCTCATGATTTTCTTTCCGTGTCCAGCTTCTGTTAGGTCCAGCAGCACTGTGAAATGGATCCTTCTCAGAGTATCTTGGCACACCTACTTTCAGCCCTACAGGGACTTTGGAAATGTACAATGTGAAAAATTAATGAATCAACTACATGCTTCTGAACCTTGATAGTTTTCAGTACTGATTTTATTCTAGTCTTCATCAAAAGTGCAATTTTTTGGAAGACACTAACAAGGACATTCCATATTCGTTCCCCTATTTTTTGTTTGTTTGTTTATGTGCACCGGGACATTGCTCCTTTCTGTTCTATTATCTCATTTCCTTTTATTGACTTAAATTCAGAAGGTCCATTTCTTCCTACATGCGGCCCTTAAATAAAAAGATGTGAACAATTTAAAAGAAGCCATTCAAAAGCAAAGGAAAGCATAGTATAGATTTAATAAATCTCTGAATAACCTGATTTTTAGTCCAGCGACCGAAACATCTGCTCATTATATCTTCTAGCTTAACATGGAAGAAGCATTACTTCATGAAGCTTGCAGATATTCCTGGCAGTAAAAACACAGATTGAAATAAAGCAGCAGTAGGGTCTGGTGACTCAAGCACTGTGGGGAAGACAGAAAAACTGGGTCTTCCCCTCAGCAGTTCCAGGAACCTTTTCATCTAAATCGCTGATTTCTGTATTTTTTCAGAACAAATTGCTCAGAATTCTAGAAGAAAATATTGTAAAATAAAGCATTATTTATGTATTCTGTAGAGCAGAGAAACCTTATGACTTTTCTGTTAAGGCACATCTTTTTAAGAAAGGCATGAGAGAGAAAGTCCAAAGCAAAGATTTTTTTTTCCTATAGAAGTGTTTCCACAAATAATACAGAATGTTTCCAAAGATGTCCATGTATCATCAGCACCATTTCAAGGCCAGAATTCTTAAAAGCAGTCAGGACAATGCTCCACTCCTGAGTACATATCAGCTGCTAGTGCTGCTGCTCAGTGCTGCTAGTAGCTTAAGCCCGTTAGCATTACTAATGGTATTAGCATGTGATTAAACATGGGCATAAGTCCTTTGCTGAGCTGCCTAAAGACTGCATGACACATGATGTATTTCTTTATAGTTAAGTTACATACCTATCCGCCTTTCCGCCTTAGAAAAATGTTATTATGTTATCAGTGAGTTCACAGCCAGGTATATGGGATGGCTGCAAACAGTGAAAGCATTATTTCACAGCTGCTTTCTTAGCTAAAACTGCTGTTGTTAGAGGCAGAGTGGCTTTCCTTACCTCCCCAGCAGCTGAGCCTTCACTGTTATCTGTCCAGTAACAGGTTAAGATAACACGCTGGGATGCCCTTTTCTCTCGGGAAAGGAGGTCTGTCCTGCTCTTCCCTGTGTAGTCATTGCAACAAAAATAAACAGAGGCAAAAAAAGGAGACGTCTAGAGAAGAAATCTCTTGTAAATGAGAGAAATAGACAAAATGCAACTACTGATAGTACTAGGCACTAAAATGAAATCTTTACTGTTACTGTTAAACAGGCAGCAAAATCCCATGAAGGCATTAGCTGTTTGCAAATCATGTTGCGGTGGATGGGTGAGCTGAGCTGTCCTTGAGGCTGCCTGCCTCTGAAGAAGCTCTGCTGCTTTCCTCACTCATCCTCTGCCTCTGCTGCTGGCCTTGGGAAGGCTCGGGAGCTACCTGGCCTCCTCCTGGAGGCAATTCAGCTCCCGAAAAGAATTCCCATTTTTCAGAAATTAGCTTACCCGTTCTTGGTGAGCTGAATTGGCTCAGGCTTTGGCAGAGCTGTGCAGCAGGAACATGTGGGTGCTGCTGGGGAATGACAGTCTCGTTATGGTATCAGTGATAAATGAACTGGACTATATCATCAAGCTATGCTGTGAGGGGGCTTAATGCCTACATTTGGTGTGCATGACCCTGCACTTAGCCTGTCTCCTTGATGGATTGCACATGTCTGGTACCTGAAAAGGATAATTAAAAAAAACTACATGAGGTGCATATAGTAACCTAAACCTACCCAATAGGAGAACCTAAGCATACCGTCTTTGAAATACAATCTTTCTCCTGAGTTTAACTGTCTTTATTTACTTGAGATTCATGGCCAAAAAATCCCTCCTGAGTATAACTGCTCTTTCAAAGCACTTGGCAAGCTCAGCTTGCTCTTTTGGTGGTACGACGTCATCGGTACAGCACTCAAGTCTAAGAGCACTCGTCTCGGGAGCAGGAGCCCACGTTCTGTGCCTGTGTGCCAGGGTGCCCTGTCCATCAGGCATGAGTGCGACTCCCCATGGCCGTCAGTGCAAAGAAATTGGAATTCAGAAGGTAGAAAGGGAGAATAGGGATTAAAAACAAATACAAATGTCAGAGAAAAGCAGGTCTGGGTTTGGTACATCTCCAGATAAAAATATTATACAATTAAGAAAAGTCTCAGTTCTATGTACATGCTTAATTTTATACACTAAGCCCATTCAGCCAATAAAGCTAAACAAACGCCTAAGTGTTGTTAGAACTGAGGTCTGTCGTGCTAGTAGAAGATAGGCATGCCATTTCCATAAGCCACAGCGGCAAACGCATAATTTAATAAAAAACACTTTTGTTTGTGTCTATTAAAGAAACCTATAAATCCTCCAAATGGTACATTTAGCATTTGGTCCAAAAGTTACTCAAGCCGACGGAAAAGCTGTTATTGATTTTAATAGGTATTTATTATATTTGGCTATTCCTTTTGCCGTCACTCTTTCCTGCTCTGTCATCTCAACTGAGTTCCAGCCCCATCTCCTGTATCTTACCACTATGTGGAAGACATATGTTGTTTAAATGAGAGGCTTGTTCATTAGCTTCCGTGAAGCATGCCAAGCACGTCCTGATCCCAACTGAATGTTAAGATGATGGTAATAGATGACATAATTACAGTAATAATAAAATACTGTGTTCAACCCTGTTATACATATCTTTATTCCACAGTCAAGAATGAAGAGCATTTAATGTATTGACAATATGGATACATATGTCTAAGTCAAAAGTGGCAACTGGTGAGAATGTTCCCTTCCTATCTTGTTGCAATGTATTTTGCCGTTGAGAGTAATTTTGTGTGCTCAAGTGACCTTTTTTTTTTGGTTTGTTTTGTTATTTCCTTATTTCTTTATTCTTGGAAAGAACAGTTGGACTCTTTTCTGAATGGTTTCTCCATTTTCATGAGATCACGCAAACACAAACAAGGGATTATAAAATTTTGACATGTAAGATAAGAATTTTTATTTTATTTTTCAAGGATTATTTCTGGTTTTATAAACATAAATCAACGATTACGCTCTCTTGTAAAAATGCCATTAACGCTTACTGCATTATCATTTTACCACAGTTGAGGCTTACAAATAGAGCAATTCCGTAGATATTTTTATTTTTCAGTCACCACAAATGTTGCAACCCATCACACCAACTATTAACTTCAAAAGAGCTTGAGTTTTGATTCAGACCTTTGCTTGACTTTAAGCAAGTGTATATATGCAAAGTCCTTTGGAAGTTAATCATTTCCTTAAATGATTTTACCCAAATGGACTTGGTTAATGATTCCAGCAGCTATCAACTCCAGCCAGATATCAGTGACAAACTCCTATGAGTCGTGGTCCCTGGGCTCAGGTGAGTCCCAAGGAGTTTGCCAGAAAGCCTAAAGTCATGTTTGCCTCTCTGGACTGATGTCTAAAGAATTATGAAAATTAATGTGCTAATGAAGGTGAAATGTCTCTACAGAGAGGTGATAGCTAAGCAGAGGCTTTAAGGGGGATCAGATTGGGGATTATCATGTTAGCCATATGAATTCTCTCCTGTTCACTGGATATTTCAGTTCCCATTAACATATATGTGAAGATAATCATTGTCATTTACGATAGAACCTTATATGACTGGAAATGTTATCAACAGATTACACAACAAACTCATAATGTGAAGTAATGGATTTAAATTACCTGGAAAAAAAAAAATAGAGCTTCTCTCTCATGCCCATTTTGGCAGTTTGGGGCTACTTCATGATATAAGAGATTTTCCTATCCTAGATAAACTTACCTAGAATTCTGTCATGATTGTCAAAGCTGTTCTAAAATATGAGGTACTTCCAGGGAGCTGAGAATAACTTTAAGAAATAAATAAAATAGAAGTGATTGTGACAGTTGAATTGTGACAGCATTTCACACATATTTTCCTTCATCATTCTCAGAATAGCTGCTGTGTATCATGAATTTTCTGATTTTTTTCATTCAATCCCTGTTTTTTTTTTCACAGCCATAATGAAAGATGGAAATAATGCATACTGTCTCTTTCTCTTTCTAATAGTTCTTTAGGGAGTTCCATCATACCTGAGTTTATGAGCTTTGGATATGAGCATTTGGTTATGAGCATCTGTGGCCAGTGGATTTAGCAATAAACAGAGTGGAAATGTTCTTTACCTGAGTTCAAAGTGAATTTATACCAGCTCCTGCCAGACATGGTTCCCTCTCTGGCATTACAGCATTTTGCTCTAATGACTTCCTTTGAATGGAAAGAATAGAGAAAGGCACCTTGCACATCTTTAAGTTGTGTCTTGAACTTTTGCAAGCTCTGCAATTCAAGGTTATCCGGATGGTTTTACAATGTGGCTTTTCAGGTTCTTTAGCCATGATGGAAGCATGATCCATGGGAATCGCATCCAGCGTGGTGGGGTGTGTGCATAAAGATTGTGTGATGGAGCAGCAGGTCTACACTTTAAGGGAAGGCTGTAGCTTTATATTACCGGTTATTATCTTTGAAAACCTGCGTCCACTGGGCAAGGTTTGAAAGTCTGAATCTTGCCACTTAATCAAATGCTGTGCAATCCCACAGGACATAACAGCCTGATACACATCAAAAGCAGGTACAACCAAGAAGATGCTGTTGTTCAATCTGCTTCACCTTCTAAAAACATTTAAAACTATGAAAGTTCTGCACCCTCCTGGCTGTGCATGAGTTTAAATAGCTCCATTCATTTATTTTCAAATCCTGGTAATTAATTGTGGGCTTTCTTTCTGTGAATCATTTCGTGAAATCATAGCACTTGAAAGAGCAAATGTTTTAAAACACTTGTTTGACCCAGAAGACTAGCCTGATTATTTTTACCTAGAGTATTAAAAGTACCAGACATGTGTTTTTATCTCCCTTTGAAGGAATCTGTGGATCAGAAGGGGGGTTATACTTTCAAAGAGACTTGAGAAGGGAGAATTATAGGCACTTTAGAGAATTACTTATATCCTTCTAATGAATTCTCGTGAGGTTTGTCTAAAGATGGTGGTGGTTCAGAGGAGGCCGTAACGGTGCCTAGGGGACATCATAGTAACATTTTTTCCTCCACAAAAACCGTCAGGATAATGGGGAGCACAGAAGAAATGGCACATATTATGTAATACCTCCCCACCAGACTGCAGATGTGTGAACTAGCTTAAGACTTTTATTAGGGCTTTTATTAGAGTGTGATACAGTCCCTGCCTCTTTACAGTTGTCAGTTTAACCAGTTCCTCACAAGTTACAACAAATTAAACATACCTAATGCTTAAGCTATTCTATACTGGGGATGGGGATGAGGGGAAAAATATTTGGAATGCTCACGGAGCAGCACGGTTTCTCCTGAACCTTGTAATCCTACATCATTCATTGCCACTTCATTGCTGTGGGGCAGCAATAGACTTTAAACCTAAGGAATATCTTCTTAAATCCTTGCTGATTCTGTAACTACTCTTTGAAACATGGATAATCTAACATTTAGGTAGTTTTGTTTTATGCCAGATGCATGTTTATTGTCGTGCAATGTAATCAACAGCTTTAGTATCTGAAGTATTTTTTTCCCAATCTGAAATAAATGGAAAGATATAGCTGTATTACCAATTGCTGTTTATGTATCTTGTTCCTGTCTAAGTGAAATTGTGCTAACAATTATCAAAGCTGACATGTCTCCATGCCTGATTTTGGTCTCCGTGACTGCACCATCAGCCGGGGAGCTGAGCTGCAGGAATGGACACTTGAGGGTTCAGGTTAAATATCAGGAAAAAAATCTGCATGCAAGTCAAGCATTGAGAGAGGCTGCCCAGTGAAGTGGTGGAGTCACCATCCCTGACTGTGTTCAAGAAACCCGTAGATTAGGCACTCATGGACATGGTTTAGCAGCCATGGTGTTGAAGGGCTTACGACTGGGCTTGATGATCTTGAATGTCTTTCCCAACCACAATGATTCCATGATTCTATGACATGGAGGGCACATCACCCCATCACAACTTCAGCATGCAAATTTTAATATACCCACAATGAGAGAGCCAGTATCACAGCAGTTGGGGAAAAAGCGGCAAAAAGAACAAGGGGGGCAATGCTTGCAAGGATTAGGAGTAAAAAGATGGATTTCTTGGCCTCTTTGAGCACTTTTCCAGGCCCAAGGAGAATTTCTCCAAGTACCCATCCCTCTCTTTTCAATCCTATCATTGGGGCCCTAGAAGCAGGAAAAGAGTACATCCCCTGGGCCTATTTTTGCATTTAATTTAAGCTTTTCATTGTAAAAGCAATGCAAACTGGCTTCAATATAAATGAAAATTGAGTGTGGCACATATCATTACGAAATCACATGGGGCCTCAGTGAAATCTGATATATTACTACACACATTCATTAAATCAGACCACTTTAGAACCTGATTATCTTTTTAAACAAATTTTGTGAATGAGTTGTAATATTTTTATATCCACTCAATGCTTTTCAGTCCAAAGTACTTAACAAGCTTAAAGTCCTGGAGCACGAACCAGCTTTTGTTCTGTGTGTGAACAGCACCTGGCACATTGGGATCTGGTCCATTACTCAAGTTCCCATGTGTTGCTACAATAACAATACCACCAGTAATAAGAAGAGGCAGAAGTGAAATCCTTCCATTTCTAGGGAAGGAGATGATATTACACAAAGAAGGAAAGTTTTATTTGAATGAATGAATGAAGCAAAATTTAACTTCTAATGAATAGTCAAAAAAGTAACTAGAAACACAGCAAAGGGGAAACGTAGATTTTAAGATCCGACCTCTCTCATGCACATGAATAACAGCCTATTTGCAATCAAAACTACTTGGACAACAACAAAACATGTTTCTAAGCAAGGTAAATATCTCAAGGTGAATTTTATGTGGCAATGAAAGTTCAGCTATATGTACCCATTTACGCTATATAGCTATGGTTTAACAGATACTATTTTGTTCACAAAGAATTTCTGATGCTATATTTTTTTACAGATATGTACTACAGGTTATATATATATAAATATAAATTTTTAAAAACACAGTATATTACTCACTTCTCTTTGGAAGCAAATATGATTTTTCATAAAGATTCTGACTTAAAGTTCCTATAAATATTCTGATTAAATTTCCATGTTATTACTCAGCCCTTTAAAATAGAAGATCAGAATCTGTCTCCCTGTGTAACCAAGCTCTGACTATTGAGGAGTATACAAATGGAACAGATTATATGCAAACTGCATCATTTGCAACTGGGCTACATATGTAATTTGGATCATATTAAGCAGGGGGTTAGGCTCAGGTCTCTTAGTGTTTTCTATTTGAGTGCCTAGGAAGGTAAGCTATAGAGCATAACAAACTTAGGCATAGTTTGGTGAGGCAAAGGCCACTGGATGTCATTATTTCTCCATCTGCAAAGCTGGAGCAAGTCCCCTGTAGAAGTGGAAAATACGGCTCTTACAGAAAGCTGTTGAGTTTGATTTTGAATGTCCTTGGTAGTTTGGAATGCTGCTTCTTAATTTAAAATAGCCTTTCAAACTCAGATTTCTTCATGACTCAGTGGAAACATACACATGCCTTTGCAAATGCAAGCAAAAACTTTGAATGGTCTAGTTTTGGTACAAATTGGTCAGTCTTCAAATGTCTCAACTAACAAGTGCAGACTCCTTCAGCCCTCCAGACTCCTCACACACTTTTTGTCTTCACTGAGCCTTCCTTTCCCTAGTGACTTTAGAGCAGCCAGGCATATGGCAATATAAAAGCAGATTAGAAAATAAGTAGAAACTTAGTTATAAAACTATTGGAGACCCTGGAACCATGTCATTAAGATTCTAGAGTCTTCATTTCTACAGCAACCAGCACTCTTGTTTATTTCAGTGTAATAGTGGGTTCAGAAGCAAGATGGAAAGCACCAAAATACTGTGTCACACTTAGTTACTACACAGGCATTTCCTCTATGAAAACACTGGTGAGCGCTACTGACGGCTACATTAAATGTCAGGCATTCATATTACGTCTTTTAGTTTTCTTGTCTGGGACATCAATAAATTACCAGAGGCTCAGGTATTTCTCCTCTGCTAATGGCTTTCTGCACTTAGCCAGTTACTACCAGAAAATCATTTCATTCCCTCCATTATCTTTACAAATATACCCCAACAGTCCGAGCATTGAGAAGGAAAAAGTTCCTACATTTTCCTTATTTTTATTTGCAGAACTCAAGCAGTGAGCTGCTTTATGTTATATTGGGTACTATCAGGAATACTGTTTTTTATAAGTCAATTCTTTTTACCTTATCTATTCCACCGTTTATAGATATATATCAAATATATATGTCTATATATCAAACATATACATCTACATCACAGCCACTGAATGCCTGCCACTGCTGGTGGTAGAATTTTTGTGTTTTAGAAGAAAACAAAGAAAGAATCCAGCTTAATATCCAGCTTCCAGAACAAAGTATTCAGTCCTACTCATGATACAATTGAAAGATCTTAGAGGCAGCTATGAAAAACCTTTAAATTGCAACATAGTGAAGGGACTTCAGAAATTTCTGAAATGCATTTATATATCGACATTATATGCTGGATGGCATATCCAGAAATGACAGTATTATTTTCTCTGTTGTCAAAGACATGGTCAAAATGACAAATTGGGGATTATTCATTATTTTACTGAAAATGGAAAAAAAGTTCTTTAAAGTGCTAGTTTTTTCTTGGAAATTTTCACAGGAACTAAAACAGACCTTTCAACCATCTCCGTATGTGACTTATTTGAGTGTGGAATTAAATCTTAGCAAGGGACCAATCTAAAATCTATGGAAATCTCTGGGGCCCTTTCTATTAATTTCAGTGTACTTTTGATCATGTCTTGCATGAAGAAACACATTTATGAGTCCCAAAGATGAAACTCATCAAAATGCGTTTCCTTTATTACACATTTGTAATATACATGATTTTATACTTTATAATACCCTAGGAAAATATATTATTTTATATCACATAAAGATAGGGAAGTAATACAGAAATCTGGAGAAAAATATTTGCTAGTACAAATAAATGTTGTTCTATTACCTATCAAAAGGCTACATACATTATTTGTAATAGCAACAGGTATAGTGAAGTGACGTGAAGTGCTTGCTCTTGACAGCACAAATGTGATCATCAGGCTTAGGTACATGTTAAAAATATGACTTAGTGAAAAAATGGTTCATCAAGATCCTACTGAGGAAAACAGGTTCAAAGTATCTGAAGTACTTTTTACTTGATTACACCAAAACCTTCCAACATCCCACCCTTAGGTTATGAAATCTCTGAATGTCAGAGATGAAAACCTCTCTGTAAAAGATATCTTTCACCATGCAAGATGTAAGATGTTCAGCTTCATGGATCACATCTTTGTGCAATAAAGAATAAGCTTTTCTTTCTGACATGATCTAATAGTTTCAGACAATCAGAGACAATACATAATTCTCAATCTTGCACACATCCATACTTAGCATGAAAGCAGATCTTGACAGAAAAATGACAGTGGGCTATTGTTACCTGGTGATCAAATAGCTTCCACAGAGCCTTATGTGAAACATAACTTTTTTTTCTTTCTTTTTTCTTTTTTTTTTCTTATTTTGCTCTTTCTTCTCCTTTGGAGATGCCCTGACAGGAATTTTACCCGTATTACAACTTGATTCTAATATTTTACCATGGGCACTTGCCCTGTATAAAGGCTCTATTGCTACTCAGACAAGGGAAATGAGGTTGCCCAACTTCTTATATTTTCTATTAATTTCTGCAGAGGGGAGCTGATAGTATGGGATGCTTACATATTTGCCATTTTACAGATGTTTTGATAGATTAGCTTTTGTAAGCAATGGTTATTTTATAATGTCCTGAAAACCAACTCCACAGTTCATAAATCATACCAGAATTGCTGGTAGAAATAAAAGTTCATGACAAGTCTTTTGAGTTTTCAAGTAGAAAAACTAGTAGCCACAAATCCATTGAGCTTACCTTACAAATAAAATAGAACTGAAGTATTTTATTTATGTCAGAGACACAGTAACAGCAGGACTACTAGCAAATGAAATGGGATAGACTGACTACACTCCAAGACTGACTACAAGACCAAAGTCTAAGACATTCTTACTCATTGACATCCTATTTAATATCCAAAGTAAAATTTTCTTGGCAAAACCAGTATTTCACCCCTTCAGATTCTGATTATTGGGAATGATTCATAGAATTTGCCTGGAAATGGATATTAAACACATACATTAAACTTTGGGGAACCATATTCAGGCTAGCATTTAATTCCGTCTTTGTAGACTGCAGTGAAACTATGATGTGGAAATTTAGTTCATATTGAATTTTAAAAATTTTGGCGCTGACCCTCCAAATGGATATTTTACTTTACATCTTATTTATCCACAATCTTCCCATTGACTTAACAATTTGGATTGCAATCAAAGTTTGCATGTAAGGTAAACAAGCACTGTAGAGAACATTTTAACCTTCTTCCATCATTTTTATTGTTATAACTTTAAGGTAAGGATAAAACCAAGTCTTTCAGAACTCGAGGTGGATGTTTTGTTATTATACTTTTAGGTAGGTTGAACTATAGCTAGAGAAAAATAAGCAGATGTATAGGCAGATTAGATGTGCTCAGTGACCAGATGCCAGCACATATGATAACTATTGCATAGAGACCAAAGCAGTGATTCACAATACTTTTTCTTTTAAGACCTTGAAAAAACATGACTTATTTATTTATTTATCTTATTATTTACTCCATTTCACATCACAGGGTGAATTGAATTCATGTTACCTGCCATATCATGACTTCTTTTCTGCACTGCTATTATTTGAATAGATTTTTGTGTGTGCCTGTCTGTAGATAGAAAAATTTACAGATACTTACAGAGAAAATACTGGAAAAAAAGAAAATAATTTAAAAAATCCTATCTTTAAAATTGATATGAAAAGAATAAATTTCTGAACCCATGTTGTTGTTCCTCTTCAACTTCAAAGTAAGAATTAACATCCAAAAAATCTAGAGACCTCTGAAAGAAATAAATTCTTGAAGAATTCTAGTGTACTTAATATAAACTGAAGAAGAAAAAAGTCCTTTGAGTCCTTAAAATAATATTAGTTTTATATGTCAGTTTTTCTTTAACATCAACTTTTTTGACTGTTTTATTGAAACTTCAACAGACAGTAGCTTATTTTTCCACAGACTTAAGCACCTGAGATTTTTGGCTAATGGATATAAGACCAGTAAAATTTCCTATAAAATGCAACTTTATATGAGAACTTACATGATGTTTATAGAATATATTCCATCATTTGCTTTTGAAAGAGCAAACTTATTATTTGTAGGAAGAATATCAGCTGCTTTGCAATGCAAAAATGAAAATGATCAGCTGATGAATACAAATAAACAGAGAGATTTTCTCTGGAGCCACCACTTGCTTCCTAAGTATTTTTATTTCTTACTTCAAGATCAACAAATATCAGGCCCCAAACTAAAGGAAATCCTTTCTCTTGACTTTAATGAACTATAGATTGGACCTTTATTTGGAGAAAAATGTAAACAAAGATATATTTTAGGAGAAATTTCTGGACCACACTATCTCCTGTAAAGTATTGACAAACCTGTTAGGTCAAGCAGGTCCAAATAATTAACGTAATGTGCTTCCTGTAAGCAGTCCATTTTTATTATTAAAACAACCCCTTACTACAACATACTTCTTTCAAGTAAGATCATACCCAAGTTTATTAACTCTCCATCAATTAATGTTTTTAGCACAAGATCTGACTCAGGAAGCAAGCAAGGTCTAAATACAAAAATAAACAAACAAAAATAGAATTGCAAAGAGAAGGAACTTCTGCTTCAAGCAAACTTGCAGTCTATCAATTGGGTCTTCTACACAAAAGCTTCTGAGGAAGAACAGATGGAATAAGAACAAGTGTTGGTTTTCCAGCAGTAGGAGTCATGTTTACTTCCCACTCCAAGCCTATTCGTTCATTTATTTGTACAAAGTACCCCTATATTTGTTACTTTTTTTTTTTTTTTTTTTTTTTTTTTTTTTTTTTTTTACCAAAAAACACATCCGCAGCTTAATGTGAGATTCTGGCCTCATTGAAGTCAAGGACTTGAATATACTCTTCTCCTTTCTTGCCCTTAGTGGTTTTTTTCAGATCTATTTTCTCTTATCCAGGCATTCTCCTCACAACTCATTGCAACTGTTCTGGAGTTCTGTTTCTACTCATGTTTTAATCATTAAGTACCATTTACTACAGTCTTTCTCCTGTTTAGTGAAGATTGCTTACCAATATTTAAAACTTACATTAACCTATTTGAATAGAATGGTTCATTTTGATAATAGATAGACATTGATCAGAATAGAAGTTAGACTGAAACATGTTCAAAGAGCCTTGGCTTATGCATACCGAGGTTTCTGTATGAATTATTTCTGCTCCTTTTTAAGTAAGGCAAATAGACAAAAGTAGGTTAGTCCTCAGTTGAAGAGTCTGAGTAGCTACCAAACCAGCTTTATATCATGATTTTTTACATGATTTCTCAGTCACCCCTTCTCAGTCATCTCATCAGTTCTGCAGTTTTTGTTTAAAGTGAATGTAAACTATCCTGATTTAGTGTGAGCATCTGCTTTCAGAAGCAGTGCACTTAGGGATTCAATGAGTATGTGAAACAAATTTTCAGTATTAGTCTTTTACGGGGATTGAAACTAAGTAATGGAAATAGCAGAGCCCATGGGATTGATTAAAAGAGTGTTGAGTTCTCTAATATTCAAAGTAGAGTAATTAGAGCCCTGTATGACATATGACTGTAAAATCCAGTTGATCAGGCCCTCACATACACGGGCTTTCCTTATGGTAGTTAACTTACTTCAGAAATGTTCCTTGCGTGTCATGGAAAAAACATTACTACTACAGGAACCCAAGACACTGCATACTGAATGCACACTCACTTTACAGTAAATTGCTGTTTCTCTGGAACACGTCATACTATTTTGAAAGTCGGCCCAAGAGTCTATATTTCAAGTCTGAGCAGGCCACAGTGATCACACTCCTCCATGCGTCATTTGTTTCCCTCTGAAAACCATGCACCCAACCACGGTGCAAATGAAAGCGCAGAGGTTGAGGGGAAGGGAAGATGCAATTATCCCTCCCCTCCATCAGACTAGGAAAGCTGATACAAGAGCAATAAGCAAGAGCCAGGTCTTTCCCATATTTATTGTTACACCCAACGCAGCCAGTAACATTTCTTTAACAATAGCCACTTATAAAGGCCTGCCTTCTGTGGAAAGATTTACTAAGAGCCATGAGTGGAAACTCCACTATAAAACCAACATGCTCATGGAAATAGTACCACTAAGATATAAAAATAATGCACAAAAGTGATCCATTGATGCATTTACTGTAAAAGCAAAG
Source organism: Eudromia elegans (assembly GCA_003342815.1). NCBI lineage: Eukaryota > Metazoa > Chordata > Aves > Tinamiformes > Tinamidae > Eudromia > Eudromia elegans. The sequence continues at coordinate 2,449,089 of PTEX01000013.1, forward strand.
GCTAAAAATAAAACAACCTAAAAAATAAAATAATAAAATAGTTTTTTCTTTCCCTTTTAAAACAAAGAAGTAGTTTTAATGGATTACAGCCTAAGAAAAGCATATTGTGATTGGAGCTAATATTTTATCATTCAGTCCTTCAAAGACTCACTTGACTTCATTTTTACAAGACAGAATCTGGCAGTGTAATAAAAGCCTATAGAAAAAAAAAGATAAAATGAAAAAAGGAAAAAGAGAGAATGGAAGAAAGAATGATCATCAGGACTAAATAACGTTGACTGATTTTCTGTCATATCCTCTACTCCAGTTGCTGAACATTCAAATACTAAAAGAAAACATACCAGTGTCTCCAGAGATGCTGTGTCAACAAAAACTCCTTCTACTGGCATGATACAATATCTGTTTAACTAATCATAAGGAGATTTATTATACAGGATTTGGTGGGGCTGTTTATGGAGTCATTAGCACGATGACACTTGACTCTCAGATGTCAGTTGTACTCTTCAAAGGAGGAAGCACTGCAGCTGGTGGGGAATGAATGGATGCCAAAACTTGAATTTCAAAATAGAGGACCTTAATTGAAAAAATATAATTGCTAGGAGTTTGTGGTTATATTACTTTATTTGTTTACTCATTTATTTATTTGCTTCTTCAAAAGAACAAGCAGGTGCTGAACACTAGACAAAGATGGTGTGCTGAAGTATTTGCTAATGTTGAGTAGCCTGATGGTAATTTCATACTTCTTGCAGTAAGAATATCATCCTTTGCTCTTATTTCCAGCTAATGGTTTTATAAAAGAGATCTTTCAATTATTAAAGTAATTAAATGAATTCTTGAGGCAAAATTCAGATTGCCTGCATTCTGCCTATGGCTCTGAGTGTATGGACTAATTGCTTCTGGGTAGCTGCCAGCTCGAAGTCTTACATAGAGTCTCTGAGATGTTCTTCAAAATCATTTAATAGTGTATTCAGACAGAACTTAGGCCAGTTAAATATGGCCCTCATAAATTCCAAGTAATGTGGGGTGTCACATAGGTCTACTTTAACATTTTAATTCCGCTCAGGAGTATGTCTTTTCCTCACTGACCGCAGTTTGTTTTACATCCCAGGGCATGAACTGAGTTCCTTTCAGAGGAAACCAAACTGGAAGAGGTGCTCCAGGAGTTCACCTAATGTGCTCCCAATGCCCATGGATATTTCTTCCAGAGGAAAAAATTATACCAAGTCTGAAGTAAATCTTTCTCAAATGCATCCTGAAATACAAATGTAGTGTTGATGCTGGCTCATCAACTGTATATCTCTACAGATTTAGCCCAATAGGGCTAAATCCAGTAATGCAAGCACTTCTGAAAATATTCTTCTGTCTTTGCATCCCAGTCATAAAATTGAGATAATAATTTGAATTCTAAAAATTATCATATTTGCTGAAAGTTGTCTACCAAAAATATTCATACAACCTTGTTCTCCTTAAGCATGGTTTTGAGGATAATTTCAGTAAAACAGAGTGTAGTTGCTCACATGTGCAATCGTGACCTTTTATGACCACTAGGTCATAAAAGATATAGATTGTTTAGGAACTGCATGGACTACCCAACTTCGAAAACGCCTCAGCAAAACTTTGAAGTGGCCTTAAGCACTAAAAAGCAGCAGTTTTCTGGACTCTGGGCTTTACCAGTGCTATCTGTTGTCATAGCTGTGTAACAGTTAGAAAGATGCTTTACAGCTGCTGTGATGAGCTTCATAACAGCCTCAGAGTAACACAAAGAATAAAAAATGAAATCCCAATACTGTATGCAAGGCCAGATAACAGCGACAAAGGCGCATTACAGAACTGAGAAAGTAATGTAAGAAAAAAAAGGATCAGATTCAATAGTCTCCGAGGGTTTTTGTTGAACAGAAGGATCCTGTGGAGAAGATTCAAAAAAATCTGATCAGAATCAGGCTAACGGGGACAGAATTAAAAAAGATTGCACAAGTTTTGTAAGCTAGATAATATAAGAAAAGTAGTAAGTAAAGACAAGGTTGACTACAGTTATTTGCAGAGGAAGTTATGATACTAATTGCCGTGGCAGATAAAATCCTGTTCAGAGAAATACAAAGCACTGCACATATAGTTCTACAAAACAATTGTACAAAATCCACCACCAAACATAAAAAAAAAAAAAAACAAAACCAACAACAACACACACAAAATAGAAACTTAGGAAGTATTAGGAAAGGAACAGAACAGAAAGCACAAATCATCAATCATCTTTATGTCAGTGTGTAAAACCATGTTTCATCTGCCTAGTAAATAGTATGTGCAGTTCCCATCTCCTTATCGTGAAAAAGATGTAGTAGATTTGGTATCCTGAGGCAAAATGCATAATGATGTGCATAAAGCCTCTTTGTAGGTCCCGTTTTTCATCACTCTTGGAGAGAGTACAGTGGGCTGAGGAGGTCTGTGGCCTGGTCTGGCACATCATTTCTCATGTTCTTGACAGAGTTTTAAAAAACGGAGAGGGAAGGCTTTAGCCATTCTGCTTCTGTGCGAGTACTACTTCTTGTGAAAGAAAGATGGCATTTTCACTGTTCTTGATACCTTGGCATGTTAGAAGAAGAAAATGTTTAGAAGAGCCTGGTTAAGGTCAAGTGTTCTTAATGAAAAATGAGGCAATGGCAGGATTCAAGTAGGACAAAGAGTTTTCTCTCCAGATCCTAGGTAACTAAAGCATCTCTATAGTGCAGAAATGCAGATAAAAAAAAATGCCAAAGTTCCAGAGGGACATTTTGATCACTGTGTAACCCATAGGTGGGTGGAAAAAAAGGGGGACTGTCCATTAGACAAAACAAGATGTGAATTTCTCTTTAAAATGATGATTAATATGTTTCATAACAATTAGAAAGGATGTGAGTACTTACTGCGAGATTTCCTACTAAAAGGACATTTATAGGGTCCTTGCTAATGTAGCTCAGTGTTGCTTGAAAGCAGGAGGGAGATGCAGATCTTCAGCATCAAAGCAGCGACATCGAGAACATCGTTTGGAATGGATATGTCCTCTTGCACGGCCTGGGATCTGCAGAGGTCGGATCAGAATGATGCTCTGAATCACAGATCTGACTCTTCCTCTCATTGTTCCTCCTGCTCAAAATCACTAGTCTGATGAGAAACACCATAGAGAAAAGCCGAAACCTAAAATTTCATAAGAAAAAAGAATTGTGGTCATCTAAATATGTTTTGGGGGGAGATGAACAGCCTCAACTTGCTGCACAGCAATTTCTCTAAGTATGTGTCACTGCTCAAGAAAAACCCTCTGGTTTGCATGCCCATGGGGTCAGCACCCACACGTAGTGTAAAATGACCTAAAACATGCAATAAAAGAGTGATGTCTTGTGGTTATGGTAATAACATAGTTCGTTTAATATCTTTATATTTGGTGATACTAGGAATCTTATGACTGCCTGCAGGGACAAACATGAAGCAACTTTTTCTTTAATTTATTAGCATTAATGTTCACTGATGCCTCTCATTCCAGATAATGCCAGGGATGAAAGAAGATAGAACTTTCTAGAACAAAGAATCCTTAAAGGCAGTCCTTGTGAAATGAATTTGGCTTTGCAGATTCTTCGATACATGTCGTGGTATCTCTTAATATCATATAGCACCACTTTCTTTTACTCCAAAGCAAAGTAATATAGTGTGCTGGCATAACAACTCCAGTAAAACAAGCAGCTTCCCACTGAGGAAGGGCCTTGCTTATGTTGAAATGGTGGAACACAGAGCAAACCACCCCAGGACTGTCATTCATCAGTCACACTTCAAGTTTACCCATAGCAAAAAAAAATATAATAAAATTCAGACTAATGATCCATATAATTCCATGTCCTCCCTAAAAACTTTTATGGAGATTTAAGAAACTTCTAGGACCAACTACACAATGTTTATAGGGGCATATTTGCTTTCAACTTGAGAGAATGGATCTGGCTTATACTTTGAAGCAGAAAGATTTGCTCTTTACAAATGTTTAAACACAGCTCATTTAACCATGATGTTAACATCATTACAGACATTATTACAGAAGCACTAATAGCAACTCTACAATCGGCAGTTAATTAGGCATGAAAACAAATACTGATTGAAAACAAATTAGTACCGTTCCTCTTACCAATACTTTGTGTTTTCTTTCCAGGCAAAGAAGCAGCTGGAAAACTGCCACCACAGAGACATTGAGGTTTTCCTTAATGTCAAGGGATCCCTGGCAATCTGCACATACTTCAGTCCTCATTCCTGAAAGTTATTAGCAGGAAATGCAGATGTTGGGCTACAGCTTTTGCATGCTTTGTAGGCATGAAATCTATGACGTTGCTGCAGGTGTCATCATGCAGGGCAGCTATCAGCTGCTTCCACTGAAGGACGGCGCTTACAGGTCAACTCAGCTGAGGGTTTGGCCCAGCTCTGAAAGGATGCCATAACATTTTTCCCCTCTCCAAGTCATTCCCACTCACTAATATGTTTTCTATGAGATCAGACTTTCAGAGAATTTTGAATTAGATGGAATCCCATACATTAAGTAAATATTGTAGATTAAAAATCTGTAAAAATGTTTAAAAGCAGATTTATTCACATTTTTCTGTGTTACTGTATTGAAGTGTATTAAAGAAGGCACAAAATGAAGTATTAGTCACTAAATGCCAACATATCAAAAATATATCACAAAATTTGAAGCATTAAAGTGTCAGGGATGGAGAATGTTGGGAGAGGGAAAGTCAGATGAAGAATGTTAATTTCTCTAAAGAGAGACCCATTTCTCTTGACAGGTGGTAAAATTCTCTTATGGACCATAGAAAATCCTAAGAAAGGAAAGTGCCTCCAAGATGTCCTAGGTTTAAGAGCTGTACAAAACTGCCGTGGTCACTGTTAAGGCTTCCAGCAGGGAAGTCCAGATGGAGTGCGCTGTGCAGGAGGGGACTGGAATATGACCCAAAGATTTTTAAAGATGTTCCTCCTCCAAAAGGAGAAATTAGAATGAAATTTGTTGCCTTTCTTACTGTAGTCTACAGATCTCAGTTCTCATGTCAGTGGGTAGTGCAACTGGTTTGCTTTCTCTTTCTTTCTTTCCTTCCTTCCTTTTATTCTTTTCTCTATGGTGAAGGAATTACCGGAAGTGGACTTTCTGCATGATTTCTTTTCATCAGTCGACACATCCATCTGTCAGGTACAGAAACACCTGGGTAAACTAGTTAATGCGTAGCTGACTTCAGTTAATGTTTATAATTAAGCCATGAGATTCAACAAGCAGTGCATTTCTGAGGGATTATCACACACCTCAGGTGCAGTATGAGGCACCAGCCGAAAGCCAAGTGACTTCAGCTACTCAAAGAGTGCAGTAATCCCTCAGAAATCTATTAACCATGAGTGCCTTATAGCTGTTATGATATGGAAAATCCAAGGTAAAAAGGTCATACCTGCGCTTTTAGTGGGAAATATTGACACATGTATGACATCACTGCCAGCCAATTGGAAATCACCGTTGTTGCCCAGCATCCTCACATCATTTAATGTAAGCCAAAAGTTATAAAGTGGTTTACAATGCTCTGAAAGTTAAACAGAGCGCTTATATATTGAAAACTTTTAAAAAAAGAAGAAAGAAAGAAAGAAAGAACTTATCTAGATCTACCTTTATGTCCATGCTTAGTTTCATAACATGAATGATTCTAGTGCTGGAATTGCTTTTATGCATAATAATAAGCATATAAATTATTAAAAATTATAGATTTTTAGTAGTATTGTCAGACTTTAATGAATGAATATCTTGTTTTCCAAGATGAGACCCTTGCTTCTGTCTCCCTCTCTCGCTTGCATCCACACTGTATGTCCTCATCAACTGGCTGCTGAATGAGGCATTGGTGACCAAAATTCGATGAAGTTGGCATATTACAAATACAAAAATATATTCCATCCCAGATGAACAAATAGGAGTCGGGCAATCACCCCTTTCAGAAATCTTAGCTGTGTATTTGAGATAGACTGATCCACAAAACCTTTCTGTTCCACCATCTGTAGGATCAGCTCTGTTCAGGCAGATTAGGCATACCTTGGTGCTGTTCTCTGGCAGTGAGACCAATTGGCATAACATTTTCATATTAAACTCTCTTATTCTGCAAAACAGTCTCTCGTGGAAAACAGCTTTCCTATTGGGAAAGGTTCTTGGACCTTGCTAGCCGCTGAACTCTTCTCTGTGCTTGGGAGGTGGCTCATTGACTTTGGCCAAAAGCATGTCAGAGATGTCTTTATTATACTCTATAAAGGTCTAATAATTCAAAAATGTAGTAAACTTGTCTAATCAAATCCACCATGCAGGAACCTTTCCTGGTATTGCTTAAATTGCTAGCAATAGACACGATCACAGAGGCCAAATCAGATAAAAGAAATTGCTATTTGCCAAATTATAGCAAAACAGAAATTTTGTGTATGATGATTTGTCTAGAAAGTAGCAAAGCTGTGTGCAGAATTTCTTTGAAATGGAAAAAAATTCTGCTTATTAAAAAAATGCCAGTTTTTGAAATATTTATGTTATGGTACCGGTTGGTGACTCCTGCTGTGATAATGTGATATTAGGCGTAATGAAGAACCACTCAAATATGATTTTTTTTTAAACACATGAATATGACTGAACAGCATTAAGCATTCAGTATATAATGGTTTAAGAAAATAAGCATGCCTTTCTTTATGCCTTGCAGAGTCAACAAATAAATAGGCTCTGTTTGGCTACTGAGAAAAAGTGAGTGACAGATCTTAGAGGCTTTTTGCAGAGAACACATTGATATTTGAATCTGCAGTTTCCATGCTCTAGCTGATGTCAGCCATTGGGTGAAAGCCTAGATATCAGGTAGCCAAGACAAGCATCTAGCTGCCACTTGAAAGCTATCTCTTCCAGAGAAGAACTGAAGGAGTATTCTTCCTATATCTGTGTCCGCCAGGCAGCAGACAGATACCTGCTGTGCTAGCCAAGACTCCCATATTCCAGAGTGCATTGCATGAAACCGAGTTATAGATGACAAAGGACAACAGCAAAGGATAGGTTTATGGATTTCATCCCTAGTTTTCATTTTCATTAATAAAAATATTACAAAAGTCAAAAGATAATTCCACAAAACCAGCTTATTTTGGTAAGCTGTGGTGGCATGATAAAGCTGCTGATCATAGAAAATGACCCTGGATCAAGCAGTTTGTGAGCTGACTTTATTTAAACTAAATGTAATGTGAAACAAAAAAACTCATGCCCAAGAGTTCTTTATGTCAGAAAGAGAGATTTCAAGACATTAATAGTCTTATACAGTACTTACAGACCAGTACATGAGGTCTATCAAACTTCAGAATGCCCAAATATCACCATATAGGAGGCTCAGCAACTGCAACTCAAAGCTTTCTGGAACTTGCAACCTAAGGAAATGGAAACTTGCAGAGAAAAGGTCTGGAGGTGGGGTAGAGCAGTGCCAAATGGCTAGCAGAAACAAGGGGAGAAAATCATGCTGAGGTAGAGGAAAAACAACTCAAAAGGCCTAATACATTCAAATCAGAAGAAATGACTAATCCCCTCCCCAGAGTACTGAGAGAACTGGCATATGAAATGTAGCTCCAGTAGCAACTGGTTTTGCTGACCCAGCATATTGCATAAAAGTTCCCTTGTGACAGGATCATAGCAATTAGAGCTTCAACTCAAGGACATGGCCAAAAAACCCCACCTGACCTTAACATTTGATTTGGAAAAAGGAAAAAAAAAAGTTTTACAAGAAATTATGAAGAAAATAGAAAGTTTTAAGGATATGAGAAAAGAGGGTTAAGGGTTAAAAATAAGTAAAGAAAGATCACCATGAAATCATTGAAGAGACAGTGCTGTTAAATACAGGAAAAGTGAATATTCTGTCAGGATAGTAGAATAATATGAATAATATCAAGAATAAGCATGGTAAATGCTTAAAATAGAAAAAAAAAAAAAGAGTATTTGTGCCAGAACTGCAAGCTGGGGTCAAACAATTAACAGATTTGGGTCTACTCCTCCTTTGAAACTCTCTTTTGATCTGATGTGGTGACAGTGTTAGTTTTTTCCTGTATATATAATTTTAAACAGAAGAGACGGTATTGCATTGTTTCTACTCATACCTTCTCTGCTGTCTCTTGCATAAGCATTGTTCAGCCTTCCTAGCAGGTACCATCACTTTTGCCATTTCAGAGAGTCAACTTAGAGTGTTACACTCTGGGCACTGGGAACTGAAATACCAGCCTCAGCACAAGTCCTTTCCGAGATCACTCTTACAGAGACCACCTCCTTTGCCAAAATTGGCAGAAGAGATCCTGGAGTGAACCTCACCACAGTCCCGTGTTACATTTGGTAGTTTGGCTCTTGCTTCTCAGAAGAGTAGGCTTCCAGTAATTGGAAACAGGATATATGGATTTGTTCATGTTCTAAGAGCTGTAGTGTCACTGTATTTGTGTATAGTTATTAATAGGAATGGTCAAGAACTCAGCTCATTCTTCAGTTTAAGCAGATACTTCTAAATTCCTCAAATGCTGCTATGACCTAAATTCATAGAGGTTTTTGTCATATTTACCCTGAAGCTACACAAATGACACTAATGAAAAAATCCTAATACCAACATTCAGCACTTGGTGACTTCCAGTGTTTTCTGTTTGTTTCCTCTTTTCCTCCAAAGAACTTCTTATCCAGCGTCTGAAATGGTGGCTGACTTCTGGTCAGCATTAGGATTCTCATTTCAGCAAAAGCAAATGTCTTAGAAATACAGAAACAAACCTCAGTAAATTCAATAAACAGTGGCACTGCCTGCTGAGATTTAAAGGGATGTTAACAGTTTGCTCTATCCAAAAATTTTGAAATGGGGATCTACTTCATAATCCAGAGTCCAAATACATCACAACAAACAAAAATTACTGCTGTGCCACCAACATGGCTTTTAAGACCTTTGCATGCCTTTTATTATGCTGAATCCAGCATTACTTCAGCAAAATATCCCCAAAACAGTTATTCAGTTGCCCTAAGAAGTAATTAGCAAGCCTGAATTCTAAGGGATATCACCATAATATGGTGTTATTACAGATTTATACCTCTTGGATCCAGGTTGTAGTTGCTCACAATCCAGGCCAACCAAGAAGATAAAAATAAAATAAAATAAAAAATCATCACCAGAAAGGAAAACTCAATTCAGTTACTTGCTCTTCTGGGTATATCAAATAATGGAGATTATGAAAGCCAGTGACCCTTTTGGGTTGACACAGATGATTAGTGAGTGCACTTGAGAATGAGGTAAATATTAAATACTTAGGGTAAAATCCTGGTCACACCAACAAAACTTCCACCAATTTCCATGTGGCCAGGGGTTTCACTCTTCAGGATGGTTAATTGCTCCAACAGTTCTTTGCACCTGTAAATCTGTAGCTCCAATATCCAAAGTGAGACGAGTCACTAAAGGGACCCTTAAAAATTAGATTTTTTTTTAAGAAAAGGACTCCATTAGAAGTTATTTGACAGTATCCATAAAAATGGAATTACTGTTCAATGTAGAATGTAAGCAGAGGTGATAGCCAGAAGAAAAAAAAAAAAAAAGACTTATAAAACTGTGGTTGATATGGAAAATGAGTGTCAGCTTCTTGCTGCTGTATTGTTAATACATGCAAATAAAAGAAAACCTATAAGGTCTATGAGAGCTTATTTTGGATGAGTAATATTGAAGGCACCCTCATAAAATGCATAATGTAGTTAGTAATCCTCAGCAAATCTCAAGGGGGTTCGTTCTTTTTTGTATTTTTATTGACTTTTTCTCTTTTCTCAACATCTGTTTTAGGTCACCCTTGAATCCTACCTTCTCTCCAGGAAAGGAACACAATAGTGTGCTCAGCAGAGCCCCTCAATACGCTCTTACACACACGCACTCTCCAAATGACAAATAATCTCCATATATCTTCTGGGAACAATAAAAGTCCTTGGATGTGCTCCCAGAGCCCTCAGGAAGTTCAAAAGTCTTCGGAGGGGGCCCTGGATTGAGGCTTTATCTCTAGAATTTTACATAACAAACTTGGTAAGCCTTGTATAACAGTTAATACATATTCAATGGCAAGAAGAAAGGACATTAAAAATAACTTTGGGGAAGGTCAAATGAGTCAAAGGCCTAGCATGCTGTGATCACTTCACCACAAGGACTGGGGTTTTACTGTTTTATCACATTTGTACGGTGCTCTCCGGTGTTTTGGAGCCACAGCTGCTCCTGGATGATGGAAGTGAGCGGAAGTGAGCTGCTGGATTTCAGATATGCCTAACAAAGTTGCACCGTTTTCATATTTCAGGATGAAATAGACTGAACCTGAACGCTTCATCTTCCTTTAGCAAAGCATCTAGGAGATGATACACTTCAAAAGCATAGGTAATTTTTAAAATTTTCTGCTGTCATGTGCAACTTAGACTTGCCTTTTGGCTCCGTTGCGTAGGCATTCTTCTTCATGCTCAAGTTTTTTAATTCCTTGTGTCTCTTCCATCATGTAAAGCTTCCTGGCATAATCTCTACAGTTTTGTCCAACATTCTTGAGCTTATTTGGATGACTTCTTCCAACTGTACATCGTTTATTAGTTGCAGTATAAGACTGACCCGCTGACCCTTCTGGGGTCATATGATTAAATGGTTAATATACTTATAAATAAGAGGATTTTTCTACAGATCTTTGTAGATGCTTCTAATGTAATTGTTGTAATTTAAATGAAAATATCTGTTCATGTACCTACTTAGGTGGGTGTGCATGAAAAATAAGTTTCTTTTGTGAATTACCATGCAAATGTAAAAAAAAAAAATAGCAAAGTCTCAGATCTAAATTAATGTGTTACTCATTTAAAAAAAAACACTGAGTTTGTTCATTGTTCATTTATTTAATTTGATGGGTCTATTGATTGCAGAGATTGCCTCATGAGGAAAGCACAGCAGGAATGATCATTCAGCACCAAATTAGATATCTCCAAAGTAATGGGTAAATGACATTAACACATTCCTGTTTATTTAGGCTTTTGTTGTACATTTTCCCTATACACTACTGTGTGTGAGGGAGTTACTTAACAGTAACAGACTGAAATTAGTGGACTCTGACAAAAATACCTTTAGCCCCTCTAGTCAGTCCAGCCAAGTCCAATGCATTCTGTCAATAATTAATTTCAAAGATCTGAAGACCCTATATGAATTTCTGGTAATTTATTCTACATAGTCATGGTCATCTGGGGTTCATCTTATGGTAAGCATAGTGAATTCATATGCTGGTAATAATATTCTGAGAGATATTCTCCAAAGAGTGGCAAGTTTTTCACTTTCAGTCATGCAAAGTCTCAACAGTGATTGTTTTCTGATGTAAAAGTGTGAAATAAGCTAAGCTTAGGTACCAGTATTTTCTAAATGCAGCTATAGTGAATTCAGAGTCTAATTTATGCTGCTGACAAGGAGAGTATTAGAGGAAGAAATGCCGAGGAATGCCATAAGAGTGGGGTTCATCCCTGCATGTAGAAGGCCAGTTCAAGGCCCAGGAGTTATTTCAGTGGGAATTTAAGCCCTAGCAATTTAAGTGGGATTTAAGTTATACACAGACCTGTGCTTGCTTCCTGCATAGAGGGGACTTTCAAATGAAGAAATTACAAGGAAGATATATAGCGATTACAAGCATTCTAGATACTTCCAGTCCCCGAGGCTCAGGATATGAATGCACAAGGAACCTAGGACAAGGGAAAGGAGAATGCAAACCTTCAGTGTGTTAGCTTTTCTGTTATGAGGACTAGGAGGTAGATTTCCTCCCGAGGAAGGAAGGTTTGCGCATCGGCTGCTGCACCTCTCAGAGGAACCCATTCACACCGGTATATATTTTAAACCAGCTCTTGCATTCTCTATCCTGATCCCTTACTGCCAAATTGGAACAGACCATGTCCCCCACACCACCAACCCTAACCAGCCTCTTTGAGGCAGCATCAGTTACTTCACACCTAAGACCACATTAAAAGAGAGCCACTCTGTGGCTTTCCAGCTTCTGCTAGCTTGTGTATTAGTTGGGTGAACATATGGTTGCCTGTACTCACTTTTATGACTTTATCCTAGGACACCAAAACACAGGCTTTGTAAAAGGCGCTGTCTGAAGTCAATAAACCTCTGCACAACTGAATCTGAAGCTGCCAGAAGTGGAGTATCACTGAGGCCGCTTTTCCCTGTATGTGCCATCCACCTTGGTGCCATCTGACCCTCAAATTACCCTGCACCATTTATCCTCCCTCGTTCATTGCCAGCTGAAAATTAACTTCTTGCTGGGTCAATTTTCCCAACATTCCCGATTATTTTCCCAACAAAGCGGTTCAGAAACCCAGGGCATTAATGCATGTGTATGTGCTTTGGCTGGTATAGTGAAAAGAGTGTCTGTGGTCAACAGAAGGGGTGAAACAGGTGATACTGCTTCACACCAGCATATAAATAAATGTTCATGATCTTCTAGCATGAGCCTCTGCCTCTCAATGGGGTGTAAGTGCTCTTGCTCTGCTGTCAGGATTTAAAACCATGAAGCCTAAAGCTTGAGGCCTGGGCATATCAGACTCACAGAACAGGACTATAGGAGGGAGGGAAGGTGGTGGTGGTTGCACTTCTCTGCTTCCCAAATGGCCCCATATATAGCAGCCTTATCTGGGATCTGCTTGGTCAAGAGGTGAGATTGGACCTACTGAGCTCATCAGGGAGAAGACCAGTGCGACTTCCCTCTCTTTGGTGGTGATTTGTATAAAACTGTGTATACTTGGAGGGCATTTAGAAGATTTATGGATTAAAATACACCCATTCAAGTCGGCATATCCAAACTTTGGATAAAATGCCTAAGGTTTAAATGCATAAATCCACTTCAAAAATTTAGCTCTCAACATATATCTCTCTAAAAAAATAACTCCATCAGCATACCTAATCACAGTTAGAAACAGAAATTTGCCAGTGACTCAGAACTAAATACATTTGCTTGGAAAACACCTTTCCATGAATTTTATCAGTTCTAAACAGATAATTTACTGGGGTTTGCATAAGTCTGGAAATCTTTTCACTTACACATAGATACGTTTTAGGTACATGACTATTTCAGGAGGAGCCTAGAAAAGTTTGTAAAAGGCCTAGGCAGATTAATCTTTGATTTTCATTCATTTTAACTGGAGTTAAGAATAGGCATAATTCTAATTAGATGAACAGTAGCGACAATTTTAATAATGATAAGGCTAAATAAAAGAAAAAATCTAACAAAAATTCTCTCCCTTAATTCTACTTGTTAAATGTTTTTGACATATTTTTAGGACAAGTCTAGTTATCTTTCAAGTAGGTTTTTTTTTTTTTTTTTAAAAAGAACACTTGATGACATATGGGATATGAATGAAGTTACTTATTTAATGAAGTTACTGAAGCAGAAACCTATCCTGCGTGAATGTGAACCAGAGTCATTTGACTTTGACTGGTGCATACCTTTGGATACAGAGATAAACTGTACTGAGTCATGTATGGTATGCATTTATAAGCATTATGGCCATGCTCAGAAGATCAAATTTCTGTCTCAATTTCAAAGCTACATTTTCCTTGAACAGAAGGTAGACTGTACTTTTAATTTTTTAACAAATTAAAATCAGTTCAAATGTGCTGGCCTTAACTCAAAGGGTATATATTGTGTAACTACTTTTTTATTGCTACCTCTTTTTTTAAGGATGTAGACGTGTTTATGAAAGAGAATAACTTGGATCCCAGCACTAGGCAGCAAAGCAAGAATGATGCTATCTTCTTAAAGTGCTAGACTATGATGAAAGAAATTTACACTAAAATCGTTAATTTCCTATAAACATCTTTTGTCATCGTTTAACCTCATGGTGCCTCAGTTCTCCATCTCTGAAGTAGACATAATATTTCCATACTTTAATGAACCCCAAGAGGATTCTTTAAATGACTTCTTCTTTGAAATGCTCAAGATTTTAAGGACTCTAAATGAATCAGCCTTATTTATTACTGTGCCATAAAGTTATTTTATATACCACTTTATAAGAGGAAGCCAGAGTTCAGCCAAGTCAGCTGAGGATGGGATTTTTGTACAGAAATCAAGTTAAAGTTGTGGTGGTCACACAGGTCCAGTAAGCAAGCAAACAATGGATAAAAGGAATTTAGACTTCTATTTTTCTGTGTTTTTCTTTTTTTCTCTTGCATGTATGTGTTTAGAAGTTCTCTGGACTTTGGGTAGGTGTCTCTTTTCTTCTTTTTGTATTATTTTTGGTTTTTTTTGTTTTTTTTTTGTTTTTTTTTTTTTCCCCTGTGGAATCAGAGTATTAACAATAGCTAAACAGTAAACATTGATTTATAGTTACAAGAGGCTTAGATAACATTGAAAAGCTGATTCTGCTAAGGAAAATACATAGCTGAATATAATGTGCTTGAAGAACCTTGTTTGTTCAGGGTCAAAGGGCCTTTTCAGAGAAATACCTTTCACTGAACTGCTGAAATTAGTTGGCTTTGTGCAACATCAGCATGTAGAACAAGACAAAACCACCTAGCCCAATAATGTGCTTAGGATGGCTTTACCACAGAGACACCATATTCCCAGAAAGACCCCCCAAAAGCAATATATAGAGCAACTCCTATGAGCCCTAAGGGCCTTTAAGATCTCCTGCTATCTTTAAAAGAATTTCTGTTCACTTATACCTCATTGTGAGCAAGAAATACCTTAGTGCCTCCACATTTCCTTTGAAGAGCGTTTCAGCGTTGCTCTCGGAGGGCCTCCAAGCCGGGCGAGCAGAGCGCAGTGCTCAGGGTGGGAGGGAGCCGCGGGCCGCCCCCGTCTGCACAGAGGTGCTACCCATGGAGGGCCGCCGGCGTCCTCCTCGAGCGCTGCCCACAGCTTTTTCTGCTGTCATTTCCTCCGCACTTTGCTAGCACAGCATGAAGCACACTATTAGAAACAGGGTTTATTGCAGACTTGCAAACATTTATTGGGCAACTTCTAACTTGGTGTCAAGTTATGGCAATATCGAGTTCCCCAGAACTTCTTGGAGAATGTTAGTGTTTCAGAGAAGGCCCCGCTGAGAATTCCTCTCTTGCAGAAGTGAAAGGCAACACTGTTTAAGGAGATGGAGGTAAAGATATAAAGCCCCTCTTCTGGGCTGACCCAGCAAAATATTCCATTAGCTCAAATGGCAGAGCAATTGCCTTCAGAAACCCAAAGATGAAGTATTAGATCCCCCTGCAGACTTATTCTGAGCATATCATATCGTAATTGGTATGTAATTCATATTCTTTAATTAGACAGATCTTTGATGGCCTGTAGTTGAGCGTATTTTGGTAACTGGATGTTTTAGTGGAAAGAATATTAAAACCCTTTTTACAGTCATTGGGATCAAATTTTGTGGCAAGAAGGGACACAGAAACACTCTTTTGCTAAAAAAAAATCCTGCTCAAGAGAAATGATTTGATTACAGTGTGTGAGTAACCTCACAGTGTGTGTGTGAGAGCGAGCGAGGAAGGGAGCAGTAAAAGATCAGTTTAATCTAGTAGAGAAAAGCTTAGCAACAATCTGTGCTGGATAGTTACTGCTAGATAAATTCAGATTAGAAAACAGATACATATTTTTCACAGTATTGATTAACCAGTAGAGCTAAAGGACAGGCTGCTTTTCCTTTTTGGGAAGACTATTAATGCATTAATATATCAACATCATTAATGTATTAATGCAGAATGCTGCCTGAAAGGCATGTTTCCGTCAGAGGCAAGCTCCTGGCTCAGGAGTCGGCACTCCTCGGCAGAGGCCAACGTAAATGAAATGGGAAGATGTGTGATACGCAAGCCAGACTGCATGACCTAACTGCTACTTCTGCTCCTAACGTCTACGAATACGTCTGACACTGCGCAGCTTGTTTCTTTGAAATTCTAGGATGAAAATTGTATTTTTATTAGTTAATTTGTTGCCATAGTAGCATTCTTCTTAGCGAGGGGTGCACTTCCTAAGGGCACAGGTCAGGCTTTTGGTAAGATTTCTCCTTTTTCCATCTGTCACATTACCATTGCTGGGGTCACCAAAGCCCATTAGCTGGAGGAAAAATAGGAGCCCCCATGACATGAATTTTTTGAGGGTCTTCTGAATCTGGAACTTGACCCTTTTCTGGCTAAAATAACCTCAAGCTGTTGTACTAGAAGCCTTTTAGAGAAACACTAAAGATTGCGCAAAAATATGTTTTCCTTTTCTGTACACTCTAGTGTCTTGGACATGCTAAGCACTTTTTGATTCAGTTTAAGATAGGATGTTTTAATCACATAAACAACACATAACAATCCTAGAAATCTTATTTTAAAGTTCAGAAAATATCTTACACTTGGAAGCTGAAGTAGGTAGAGTTAATACACCATACAGAGAGC
Source organism: Eudromia elegans (assembly GCA_003342815.1). Taxonomy (NCBI): domain Eukaryota; kingdom Metazoa; phylum Chordata; class Aves; order Tinamiformes; family Tinamidae; genus Eudromia; species Eudromia elegans. Next base: position 2,465,516 of record PTEX01000013.1, read on the forward strand.
TACATTGTAATAGCATCATCATAAGTGAATTGTCATTTGAGAGGCTTGTGGTTTGTAATATGGTATCTCCTCTTTAGGTTTCAGGTTTTGATACCCAAACTGAAGTATAGCTAAGCTAGCCAAATAAATTCAAAACTTTAAAAATTATTTTTATGGCACTTATATCATTACTTAAAAGACTAGCATTTCAGATTTTCCAAATACAGCATTGGAAATAACAGGAAAAGGTTAAGCTCAAAGATACAAAACAAATCCAGATTTTTTCATTTCCATTTTAAAGTAATTAACCTATTTTCCAGTCTTTCCACAAATAACAGAGATAAAGGTTGAAATGATTCAGAGAATACTTGGATGGAAGCCACACTGGTCTTTGCAGCCTGATTTATGTCACTGAACTCACTCAGTTTATGTGATAAATTTGCCAATTCTGTGATGCAAAGTTGAGGACAATAAATGATTATGTGCTCCGAATCAAATTCACCTTTTGCAGTGTGGTGAGCTATCGTATTTCAGTTCTTGCTATGATTCGTGCCAGCCGCAAGGTCTGCAGGCACCTCACCTCCCGAGATGACTTTTAACCCCTCACTGCAGAGAATGGTCTCGGTTTCCACTTCTCTCATAAAGCCCTTTCAGGCTAACACAGTATTACAGAAGCCCCATAATTATAAATTCTAGTACTCAGGAGGCTGAAGCGAGGAAGAGAAAGTGAAATGTTAAACTGTGACTGATCCAGAGCAAGGGATTCCTCCTTCTTTGGCACTGCCTTTGTAGCATTCAAACAAAAAGACAGAGGCAAAGTAGAGTGAGTGGCTATGGGATGACATACGCGATAGGGACAGCTCTTGTATAGCATTGCCAGGACACGAGGAGGCTGAGGACGGGATTTGCTCCAAACATTTTGAGAAGGCATGGATGCAGTTCCTGAGCATGGTCTCTCATGGCATGACAGTGCCATTGGGGAGGGAATGTGGTCTCCCAGGTACCATCAGGCATGTTTTTCTAAAACATGCAGATGCATCCAAAAAGGCAGATGCAAACTTCATGGATTAAAGTGAGAACTCTGCAGGAAATTAAATATATGTAACAGAGACAAGTGGAGCGAAGAGACCTCACAAACACAGGTGGAACCATCTGTACCTCTAGTTCAAAAAGCACCTGTTAGCAGCTTACATGCTGCATTGCATCCTGCTTTGGAAGAGTACTCAGGAGACCCAATTCCCAATCCACTTCATTTATCACTAGGTTGCAACTTTTCCCGCTAGAAAAGATCACAGAAAGGCAAAGGAAAACAGATGCTGCCTCAGCTGGTCTGCCTCAAAAAGAGCATTGCTCAGAGAGCTTTCTCCCAGTAGGAAGTCCCTGAACACTGTTTCTTATACTGAAGTCTTAAAGAAATGTCAACCTGATTCCCAGTATGTATAAATTCTACAGTGAGGGATCCCCAAGATCCTCTGTGAATGCAATCTTGGAAAGTCTCTCAGAAAGTCTTACAGAATGCAGCTGTTGTTTTGGACCTGGCTACAGAGACAGTTGCTGAGGCAGCTGGGTCATGGCCAGGACCTTTGAATTGGACTCTGCGTTTAATTGGCCAAAAAAACGCCTACAGGTGTTTTCATGCCTGTTTTGGTCCTACTTCAAGATTCAGTGAAATCTGCAGGGATACAGCAAAATCACGGCAGTGTCACACAGACTGGAAACTGCCTCTTCATTTCTCTCCTTAGCAGGAAATCTCTAAGCTTTAATTTACTAATAGAAGATGGGCTAGCTGAGTAGCCTCTCCGAAATGGACAAATTACTAGGGATTCTCTCAGTACCACACATTTACAGCAAGCCATAGAAACAAATTCAGATCATAGAAATCAAAGAAGAGAGTGAATACTGTGAGACATTTACTGGAAGTATTGGGTGCCAGTAGCTGCCAGGAGAAGAGCCAGCACTTTTCACTTTTAGAAAGTGTGATTTCCCTTGTGAGTTGGTTCCAGACTAAAGATAAGGAGGAAAAAGACAAGTCAAGAAAAAGGAAAAACAAAACCCCACAATGGTATTAACAGTATTAACAGCACAATAGATCTATAAATGGTCTGTCTTGCATAATCCCAGAACACTGTACCAGCTCTATCATCTATATAAAAATATATAAATTTCCTTGGCTTCGATAGTGCAGGATCATATTCTTGCAGCTGACCAAACAGAGATAATTACGGGATTTGCTCCTGCTTCTGCTGAAATCAACAGCAAACTGGCTATTGACATCAGCATTACAGAATCAGGACATATCCCCTCTCATACTACTCACTTCCTGAACACTTTAGCTTGACAAATATCAACAAAGTTTTAGACCTCTGCAGTTAGGACAAGGAGTAGTAAATTTTGGAAAGCTTTTGTCACTGTTTATGAGGAATGTTAAGGGGACACTCAGAAGCTGAGTGTGCTGGGCTTTGTCTTTTTTAAACCCATCCAGATTAAGGTGATCCTTTGAGGATCTGACAGGTTTTTTTTTTTTTTCTATTTCCTTTTTTGTGCTGTTGGTGGTTTTTTTCACAAGGGTCCTAGAAAAGAGATGAGAAAACAGCTGCAAACTAACGCCTGTAAAATGAGTTGCTTCTAAGGTCACATCAAAAGGTAAAAGAAAAGAAAAAAAATCATTCATTGTCTTTTCCATTTTATGATTGTAGTTCAATGTCATTGATTTACTGAGATTTGGTTAAATAGTGGTAAAAATTTGAGATTGGCAATAATGCTGAACCCAATATCCTTAGAAGATATTTTGAGGGGAGTTCCTTCCAAACATCAGTGCCTCCTTCTTCCCTTCTACCCTCTTTTTTCTCTCTCTGGTCACCCACAGGTCTGTTTGCTCTGTCACAGCCCTGTTTATGAGGAATGTGAAGGGGACATGGTGGTTTTTCACATGCAACATTATATGCTTATACAAAGCTTCACCACTGATGTCAAGCACATAATTACAGTCCTCTTGTAATAATGAATAGGGTGCAATCATATATTATTAATGCAAATAACATGTGTGAACTATTCACCCTCTTTCACCTAATTTATACCACTGTTTTAACTGATGTGGAATCTTGCACAACAAATAAAAGGTCAAATTGGATTTTTTCTATGATGAGAAATGAAAACAAATGCTACAAATATGAAACAACAAAAAGCCTAAATATTATTCCATGAGGGACTGTTGCATTACATTTTTAAGAAAACATGATTACTAACAAAGAATTCCTTGTGGACTTCCAGTGATGATATTTGATTAGTATGCCTACGTGCTTTGCAAGTGCTCATCAAGAACAACAGCTGGTAGTGACAAAACTCCTCAAACATCTGGTCCTGTCCTTTCAAAATATTCTGAAACACCAAGAAAAAGATTTTTCAAGAAGTTGTGTATAAAGATGAGATTTTTTTTGATGAGACAGTGACAGCCAAAGAATGATAAATTTATTCCATAAATACCTGTTTTTAATAAATTTAAGCAACAGTAAGAAGCTACCCAGAAAGCAAGCAATGCTTATGAAAACTTGGCTGGCCTCTCTTTTGCACATGAAGAGCAGAATGCCTTTCTGTGTCACCGCATGCCTGACCTTCAGAACAAACACACTCCAAAGAATATTTATAAGGTTTGAGAGGAAAGGAACAGTTTTGTTTCTATTATTGGATCTCACACTCAGCTATAATATTGATAAATGGACCTGGATACATTATTTCCCCTTATTAATCCTCTAAATACTACAGCCACTTTCTATAGGTTTTACTTAGTGTGAAGAATCAACATACCTGGGACTTCTGATAACACATTGGTTATATTGAATGAATGTTGTTTAGTTCTGTCATATAAATATTTTGCAACATGAAAAGGTACACTTGGACAATTTGCATTTTGTCTCCAAATTTAATACATTAAAAAAAAAATCATTCTGAAAAATTGGATGTTTTCCAAAGTCCATAGAGTATTTCTGAACTATTTCTACAATCTCTGGCCAGTCCTTGTGTGAACACTGGTAAGAATTCAAGACATACTGTATAGCTAAAACTACTCACTCTCACACAGAAATGAAAACCTCATTATTTCTCATTAATTACTATAATAATAATAATGTACTAATCCATGGAATAGGTAGAATGTGAGGGAAGAATTATCATCTTTCAAATCCAGACAGGTTGGATCTGCCTGTAAGAATGTATTTCTAAACAGTCACAATCTAGTTTACGTATGCAGAATGAAATAAATATAATATTCTTCACTTTTTTTTTTTTTTGGTAAAATATTTGGTCAGTTTCCATCCTGTAAGTTATTTAATAGAATAGGAGGGGAAAAAGAATAAACAACAGTCTTAAATGAATTGTAGTGCTCACTTAAGTGACAACATTAGGACTTAAAATTTAATTGGTCATCAAGCAGAAAGCCAATGGCTTCCAGCAACCCAGCAACTATTCCATGGTTGCATATAAGATTTAACAACAACTAAAATACCCTCTTGGAGATTTCTGATAATTGTGTTAGCATAATCAAGTGGGATTTTTCTTGAGTACCATAAATAAATTTGACTCGAGTCAATATTTATTAAATTAAGACAATGCTGGAAAACTTGGATCCAAATTCAGATTTCAGAAAATGCTTAAATGCTACTTACTATTTTTCATCTTTTCTTCTCCAGTTGTACTCCTGCCCTGTAAAGTACATCTGCAATGAACAAAGGTTTAATTCTCAAATTTATCTTTAAGCAGAAGTGATGTCTGGTTCATTTTATGATTCCTTAAAGTCTGAAGATCCCTCATATTGAAGTTTCAAACATATAGATAAGGTTTGAAGTAAAATATAACTTAAGCTGGTCAGTATATTTTTGGCTGTCCACAAAAAAATACATTTTTAATGCAAAATTAAGTTGTGGGATACCTATTAGATTTGCATACATAATAGATTATTTCCATCAAATGTTATATATCACTTCTTCATATCAAGTGCTACAGTGAGCTACTGCCTTTATAGATCTGTTTGCCATGTGAGTTAAAGACATCTGTTGAATATTAGGGAATGTAATCAAATGATTTGCCAAGAACTCCATCAAAACGTGCCTTGTACATTTTTCTTAGTTGAGAACACCATCCACAGTAGATTAACCTAAAGGAGGGTAACACATTGAACTGGAAGCAAAATGTTTAGCTGAAGCGATGCAAGTCTCAGTGTTAATCAGGCAAATTCTTCAAAGGCTCTCCTTTAAAGCTGGAGCTGGGCTGCACACTGGATACAAAAGCAACTAAGTGAAGGTCCTTGAATCACCCTGCTGCTGGCCACGGGAGCTGATCAATGATGGGTTCTCTCCACTCCTTACCACCCCTGTAGGGTTTATTTTGCCCTGAGATATCTAGAAAGGCAGTATTCTCAACTTGGATGACCATATTTCCTGGGGGAAATGAGAACAGCTGGATATATCTGCTTGCTCCCTGATTGCAAATCAAGGGAAAAATCCATCTGCATCCACCCAGTTTCCTCCTGCATAGAATCTTTTTCCAGCCAAGTATTTAAGTGCACAAAAGCCTATGGAAATAGGCCCTATACACACAGGGGAGGGACAATAAGAGTTTGGTCTCTTGTTCTTCTGTGCACTTGGTATTGCTCTTACTATCTTAATAATAAACACCTCTCTAAGTGTCCATCTATCCATCTTCTTTCTTTTTACCATAATAAATAAAAAAGTAAAAAAAAAAAAAAAGTAATAGCTGCAAACCCCTAGATTTGTAGGTTTTTCCTAGCTTTAAGGTTTTTGTGCCTCACAAATTGCACAATCACACTTTTCCTATAATGTAGGGTCATGATATGAATACTGTGGAAGTAACTTAATGGAAAAGTTCTGGTATCCTTCATAAACTGCTCTGTCAGGCAACAGAAATATGCTCATGTCAGCGGAAGCTTTACAATAAATTAGCCTAGTGTAATAGTACCACCCACTAGGATGGTTACAGTTTAGACTCTGCTCATCTTTTCTGACATTCTTTTTCATTTAGTGATTTATAATTTGGCACAAAAAACCAAAATCTGTCCAAAAGTGAGTACTCTTTGTGTGGTCACTTATAATTATAGCAAGAGGGGGAAAGAAAGCTTTGGAGATTTAGAGTTTTTCACATTTTTTCACATCATTCCTCTGCCTTCAGTGTAAGTAAGTTAAAAGTAATCCAAATAGTGTCAATAAAATCACAGGGAGGCAAAGTGGCCATGGGTGAGAGAGAAACCCCATCCATTCCTTTGCAGCACCAAAATATTCCAGACTGAGAATCTTCTTAATGAAATTTTCTAAACTTGCTAGTGACTTCCAGAAATCTTGGTCAGGGTTTTCATTAGCTTTACCCTAAAGAAAGGGGCAAGTCAGGAGGCTTAGATCTAAATCTAAAAGTCCTCAGAGCTTAAAGATAGTGAAGTTCCAAAGATTTCAGTAAAATATCTGCTATAGATCACAGTGTATTGACTGTTTGAGCCACATGAAATTATCCTCCACCATTATGATGAACTCTATAATGATCATATGAATAATAATGAGTATGTATAACTGGTAGTTGCCCAGCTGGAAAACATAAAGTTTCAGTATATATCTGCCAATTGGACTTTTAATGACAAAACCACAGAGGTTTGGAATATTTGAAAAAGGACAAATGGAATAAAAACATACTATCTCTGTGAGAAACTATTTGATTTGTAAACTGCAGCATTCTAAAATAAATGCTGTGTAGAAAAAAAAATGGAAATGGTTATTGAGCACATATGGAAGAGAGTTTTCTTGATTTAGTACTTATTGCAATAAAACTTATTATTAAAAATACAAAAGCAGAAATATCTTTTGTGCTTTTGACTTTTTCTTAATATTCATCCAAAAGAAATTCCTTTTCTGGGACAGGAGGGGGAACAATTTTGTAATATCTGACTTAAGCTGATACTAAAGCTTTTTCAAACAACAAGGCCCAGGGGTGACTAAGGCAGCTGCCTGAATTCCACAAAAATATATTTACAAAGTCCATTTTGAGTTCTCTGCTTTTCTGTAATGGAATCCAGCTGCTTTAACCATTCAAAATTACCTCTTACAGTATGAACAGCAGCACAGATAAGTGTTACGTTAAAGTGCAGCTAGATCCCAATCTTTGTTCGGCTTTTTGGTTAAAGACCTGACATAAGAACAAGCAAAATGAGAAAGAAAAATACATCTTTGGTTTGCCAAATAAAAGAGATGCTGCAGTCACCCCAAAGAAAAGTTTGGTGGTAACCCAAATACTGGAAATATATTATGCTAAAAAAAATATCATGCAGAAGTACACTCTTATAAAATACTACGAAGCCAAACTTGGAAGATTTCATCAACAACAATTGAAAGGCTTTCTAAATGGTATTTTGAGGCCTTGCTTAATTAAAAAGTGAGAACAAAATATTATTGAGAAGATTATTCTTCTTAGTCTCCTTTTTTGGAGATCCTCAAAACTTCTCTGGATGCAACCCTGTGTTCTAGGTGTCCCTGTTGGAGTAGTGGGGCTGGACTAGGTGATCTCTAGAGGTCCCTTCCAACCTCAACCTTTCTGTGATTCTATGAAGCTGAAGTCTCATCTTTTCTTGTCTAAATTGCTATTTTCCCCTTAATTCTCTCCGGAGGATTTCAAGCAGTGTAGTACTGATGGTGAGTTCACTTAAAAATAGCTTTAAGTGACACTAAAAATTCTAATTGGAGTTTCATTGAGACATATGCAAAACAAAACCATGTATACAGAATGGACTACCATGGGCGTCTGGCTGAGGACATAGTCCTGTCATACATCCTTGGAACAAACCGGCAATAGAGGATTCTTCCTATGAAGAATCTAACATCCTATGAAGTTCTAAAGTGTAAAAACTATAAAGTTGAGGGCCAAAGTCCATGAGGGAATATCCTTGGTGTGAATGTTAGAAATTTTATAAAAAATATCCTCAGAAATCCAACAAACATCGCTGTGTTTGCCCAGCTCTGACAAAAAGATCTCACGTGTGCTTTGCCCAAGCTGCATTTCCCGCCATGGACCAGGCTTGTCATTCAACTGCATGAAGGTAACGACTCACACAAGACAGATGATTAGCTGAGCATGAGACACAGAAGGAACTTCTCATCTTCTGGTCTCAAACGGCACCGTGGCAACTTTGTAAATGACAAATCTTTAGTTTTCAGCCAAAATCTAAGCATTGGAATAGGGAAAGCTGAGTGTTCTGGTTTTTGTCTTTTTAAAAGTCATCAGGATTAAGGTGACTCATGCCCTTTGAGGATCTGACTCAGGATTTTTTTTTTCAAAAGGGTCCTAGAAAAGAGATGAGTTGCAAACTAAAGCCTGTAAAAAGGAGTTGCTTCGAAGGCAATATCAGAAAGTAAAGAAAAAGAAAAAAATATCATTTGTTGTATTTCCCATTTCATGATTTTAGTTCAATGTCATTGACTTACTGAGACTCCATCAAGTAGTTTTTAAAGCTTGAGGTTGACAGTACTGCTGAACCCAGTATTCTTAAAGGATATTTGGGAGTGAGGGGTGGTTCTCTGCCCATTGAAGGCTTTCCAGATGCCGCTGCCTCCTTCTTCCCTGCCGTGCTCGCCCTGCCCCTGTCACCCACAGGCCCCTTTGCTGTCACAGCCCATCCAGGGGCTCAGAGCTCAGGGCCCTGTGGCTGTGTCAGCGTGGCAGCTATTGCCCCACGGCCCTGGGGCCTCCTTGCACTGGCCACGGCACTGCTTTGGAGAATGGGCTCCATCTCCCCCTGTTTTGCACTGGAGAAGGCACGGCCTTTAACTGCCTGAGAAAATAAGGAGCCTTTCGGTAAGCGTATGTGAGCAGCTGCTGTGTGCATGAATCCAGACACTCAGCAGTCCCATGGTTCTGCTCAGAGCCTGAAATACTCAGCAGTTCGTGAGCTTTTAGAGGACGTAAGATGAGGCTCTGGCCTTAGGATGGCAGTCTTGCAGCTGCACGGAGTAAAATGTGGTTATTTGTGTATGCCTCTCACGTCTGTTAACTTCGGTTCCCCCTGGTAGCACCCAACTTTGGTCATGTTCCTAGCTCCTTTTCACGAACAAACCCATCTCTGAGAGAACTGCAGGACAAACAGCGGGGCTGAGAGCTCCCAGGCCGCCTGCTGTTACCATCTGAGTCAGCAGAAACATGCCTCATTCCATGCCTTATTTTCTCTGTCCGGATTAAGCTCTAAGGCAGTGCCTGCCACCCAATGCCAAGACCGAAATGATGCAGCTGGACACTTAGAGAGAAGCTTTGGTAAGTGATGACAGATAAAGAAAGTTTTCACATCTACATCACCAGCTCAGCTCCAGAGATCCTCATAACTATTTCCCAGTGATGGCTATTGTGCAGAATGTGAAACGAGCCTGGTGCTCTCTGCTAAGAGAACACGGGTCTTTGCCACAACAGCAAGAATCACATCAGTTATTTAAAAATGTCCCAAAGCCACAGAGTCATTTCACTTATGCATTGCGAAATCCGGGACCCCATGACTTCAGGTTAGTTTCCGCACAAGGCTCAGACCAGCAGTAAATCAAGGAGAAATGAATACAGGGAGAAAACAGGAACAGAGAGGAGAAGAGGGATGTAGGGAAGAAAGGTTTAGAAAAGAAAGGTAGGAGTAAAAATCTTTTTGAATCCAATATAAAATATAAATATAAAAAATATAAAACATAACATGAAAAATGTGAGAGGATGAACCAAAGAATTAGGAATGGATGTCCTGTAATATTATTGGCACAGAATAATTCCACTCCTGGGACTGATTTCCAAACATGCAGAACACTTAGTTCAAATGCATAAAAGCTGTTGGTGCTCAAAACCTTTGGAAATCATGTCTTTTATGTTTAAGTTGTTTTTTTGTCATTTCCACCCCCTGTGGCTGAGTGTATTTGACGAGGCCAGCTGGATCCAATTGCTGGAACAGTAGTATTGCACTCTGCTCCCCCTATTTTTCCCCTTTCATATCACTACGTTGGCAAAAGCTTACTGGCATCATCATCCAGAGCCAAAGGTCATCGTGAAAAAAGAACGCCTGAATAATTCTTATGAAGAAAATCCAAATTGTAAGCTAATATTCTTACTTTACTAAGCTATCAGAAGTATTTTTATGCAAAGTTAGACTGATGTGGAATTGGATTTCAGATTCTGGAACATGCACTGTGTAGAAAGGTCAGGGGGAATGAATGTTCAGGACTCAGAGGCAAATTCGGAGGCATACACTTCCCACACATTCCATCCAAGACGGAATTTTTCCTTTCATATTCTGCTGGTGGAATATTATACATTGGTTGTCAGTGTTACTCTCTAAATTGCAAGGGTATTTTTTAAATTAGCAATTTATGGTTCTAAACCCAAACGTACACACTGAGGCACTTAAAATTAAGTGGCTGCTTTTTCGGTCTGACTCCTGTGTTATGTCCCATGGTGAGATGCTCTTCGGTTTGGAATGGGCTTGTCTCTGACTTAGTGTCAGAGCAGTCTCAACGGAGGCCCTTAACTCTCTCTTCTGCTTGTTCTGAAAATCTGCCAAAGCAAGGTGATGCTAAGGGCCAGTTCTGCTCTGGAAAAACACTGTAGTCGAGTGGTACAGTGTTTATTGTGTCAGTGTTTCCATTTAATATGTGAAAAGCTTACATGCTAATGTGGTTTTTTTAAGGGATGGCTCAACAAGCTCAGGTTAAAAGGAAAAAAAAAAACTTCTTGTCTTCTCATACCTATCATCAACTGAGAGATAGTCCAGAGCAAACAATTCTGTGCTTATACCAGCGCTTCCACAGCTTCCACCTATATATTTGTGACTTTCTTTGACAGGACAAGGTCTGAGGATCCCGGCCAGCTGATGCAGCTTTTTTAGATTTCTGTTTGGGGATGCTGAGACGTGGTTTAAATGGGAACCTCAGGAGGCTGCCATGGTCTAATTTGCTATTTTCCTTTCTAAAGTAGTCTAGTATCTAGGCTAAAGCCAATAGGCAGCCAATAGGCATAAAGTGTGCTACCTTTATGTGCTGAGAAATAACAGTTTCAACAGCAGCCCCATTTTTGGAGGAACCTGGAGTAAGCTTGAGAATTACAGGAGTTGGCTGATTCTCTCCCAGCTGAAAGAAGTAGTTAAGAGGCGAGTAATGCCAAGGCTCAGCGTAACGAGAGGAATTAACCCGTGACAGGAATTATTTCCTTTGGCAAATCTCTTTGGCAAGGGGGAAGGTGGTAGAGGAATGACCTGCCCCAGTGGGAAATGCCTGTACCTGATGTGGACTTTGCAGGTCAGTTCTGTTTCCCTGAGATGCTCCATTTGCTCCTTGGAAAGAGCAGGAGGTGGGGGTGGAAGGGAAAGGAATGGCCAAATTTAGACAGCTGCACTGAGTACTGGCCAATTTCTATACGATCCACTGTCCACCCCCTGCAAAAGATGTGTTAAGGAAAAGGAACATCTGTGTTTCCCTCATTCTTATCTGGGCCCTGGGGACTCATAGCCAGTTGCTCTAAAGCTGTTCTGACTTATCTTGGGTGTAAGATCAGCACATATAAGCAGTAACTGACACCCAGCGAACCCACCTTAGTTTTGGCTCTCAGTAGGGCTGAAGTGCAGAAGCCTTCCCTTTTTACCAAAATAATACCTTTCTGTCCCAAACCTTTGCTTGCTCAGATGGAGCTAGTTCAGATGGACCTATTTGTAAGGCTTGGTAAAGAGCAGCTAGTGGGGTTTTGCCAAACCCAAACACACTTCCCTCTCTGGATAATTCAGCCCTGGAAGGCCACAAACGCTTCATAATGTGTCTCACTGATAAGTAATAAGTGTGAATCTCTAAATCACCTAGTCTGCTTGAATGTTCCTTTTTTTAAGGCTAAGGTAACATAGACTTGTGATGTAGTTTTTTTGTTTTTCCTCTCTCCAAAAATAAACGTTTTGCTTCCAAACAACAGATTTGGAGGCTTTGCATTTACCTGCTTTGTTCTTAATGCCATAGTATGCCCTTTCAGTCACATTTTGGCTTCTTTTCCATGTTGACATCTCTTCTTTTCCCTGACATAAACACGAACAATTTTTGCTTCTTCTGTGCTTTTCAAAAAAGTGATCTGTTAGTGCTAGACCATCTCTTCTTTCACTCATGACCATCAGATGTAAAATTCAGTGGTGCCTTCTACTTTTTCAGCCACAGAAAAACTTTAAAAATGTATCTGGAGTAAAGAGGAAGTTTTATACACAAACCTGTCAGATTTTACTCTATTTTTACTTTGTAAGTTACTTATTTGTTTCCAAATCATGCTGCTGTTTTCTTCTCCAAAGAAGGCTGTAAGATGTTCAATAATGGCTAAAACATCAGGAATAATTAGGAAAGGAAAATGTATTGTTCTCTGGAAACAGTGAGCCCTACAAAGAAACTGATTTTGAGTGTCTATGTTACTTTAATATTGAGGTTAGGATACAGTTATGGAATAAATTTGCAACTAACATCACAATGCTCAGCATGACGAATAATTAGCCAAAAAAATGTAACTAGTAGTTCATCAAGACGTTTTGTGTATTTGGAACAAATGCAATTGCCAGATTTATTTTTACTTGCTTAAGCATGATGTAAGGTTTCTTCCACTGGAAAATCCCCTATTAGTAAATTTATCTGGATTATATAATATTGTCCATGGGTTTTTTTCTTCTCCTGATGACTTGTACCTACGGAATTCATTTTATAAACAGAATTCTCAGCGTGTGACTTCAATGGCAGTTGTGCTCAGAAGTAACCCCTCGCTAATACAGGGCTTATTCCTTTGTGTGCTGTCTGCATGCAATGTGCAGCCTTGTCAGCGCTGCCCACAGAGGTCTGTTGACTCATCTGAATAGATATACTTTTAAGTGACTGTCTGAAACTTCTTGAGGAACCCAGAATATGTGCAACTGTTGAGGACAGCATTGGCAACTGCGTGTTTCTCATGCACTGCTTCCCGATGGTCAGTATTGGGCTACCATAATTATTCCTAGTTCACTGTCCCCATAGATTCTGTTTTTGCAAAGTGATGGTCATAAAAAATAAAAAAGGGTTTGCAAAGACTCTTCTAAAAGCTGGAAAGTGGTAATAGATCCTTAGGTAAACCTCAGATGGAGGTTTAGTTATATTAGCCGCGTAAGGAGCTGTTTTTCTAAAGGTGAAGACATGGGCTCATCAGTCTAGATCATGGTGACCCTAACAACAAACACAGCATAGATCAATAGCAAGGGTGCTAAACCAGCTGTCTTGTAAGGCTTCTGCAACGCTTTCCTAGACAGACAGGAGACATGGGAGCACAGAAACCTTTACCCAGCTTTCCCCTACCTCCACTGGCTTGGCCCGTTCGAAGCCCTGAGAGCCTGAAGAGAAGACGATGCGTTGTTGTGGCTCCCCCAGTGAGCAGCAAGCTTGCGCTGGGCGGGGAAGTGTCCAGCACACCCGGCTCCGTGGCTCCTCGGGCCCCACAGCAGCCGGTGTGCACGCAGGAGCGCGGGGCGGTCTTCAAGGAGGTGTAAGGAGTGCAGGGGACTGCACCGTCCCCAGCAGCCTCCCGCCTTCATGAACCACAACGTGAAGTTCAAGCTACCTTTTCTCAGCCACAAGAGCTGCTAACCCCAGCTCTGGTGGGGCACATTACGACCCTTCACTTGCGCTCTGGCCTAGCCGTGATATTTCATTCTATCGCAGCGTTTGCTGATTCTCATTTATTAAAGCAGTGGTAAATGTTGCATCACACGTGCTTGTTCCAGAATGCAGAGCACTTCTCTTGAGAGCTGTGTGTGCCCCACTAGTGCAATAAAAAGTTTTTCCCCTTTTGTTTTTCTATGGGAAAACAGAGTGCTGACTGCCAAAGGACATACTTTACATCCATATATTAGGAAGAAACTCACAGGCCTGATGATTTTTTGCTGAGCACTGGTGGGAAACCTTGAGTCATGTGTGAAATAAATATTCAGGGAGAGGTACGCTCTGTTTACCTGGACAACCTGCCACTTCCAGCAATAGCTCCTTAGGGTAAAATGGAGGCCGTGCAACTGGCTTCGTTTGTCGCTTCAGGAGAGCTACAGCAAGAGGGTGTAATGGGTGCCCTGAATCATTGTAGCCCCACATCTTTTCTTTAGAAAAATAAACGAGGCTCTGCAAATACTTTGCTGATCACAAAATCTACTGGCAAAATTATTGTATTCCTCATTTAGTACAAAAGGGAAAACAAACACTGGCAAGGATCACAATGTGGATATTTATGTCAGACCCAATAAAGGGAAAAAAGCCATGAGCACTAGTCAGTATCTGAACTGATATGAAATCAAAAGCCATTTTTGTTAAAGTTGGTTGACATAATCTAGAGTAATTCCTAATAAATCCTTTCAAGCAGACAGAGGTAACAAGTTCAATTTAAACTTCATGGATTTTTTTTTTTTTTATAAGATTAAGAAAGAGGAATTGAAGGGCAAGATAGAAGGCTATATGAAAGGATGGCAAACAAGAAAGAAAAAGAGCTTTTCTTATCAGAAAAAGGAAAATGACAATTAGAATGACAGGTAAGGGTAAGATAATAAAAGATGATAAGATAATAAAAAGAGACAGGGGACAGAAATTGAAACAGGAAAGAGGAATGAAAGAGGAAGCAGATGGATTTGGAAAAAAAGAAGAACTGGAGCTCGGAGAAGATGCAGAACTCAGTTTGTAAATAGCAGAGTGTTTTCCTGCTATTATCAATATCAATACATTATTGTATCCAAATGATACTAATGTGTCAATCATTTTCATATTTATCTACTTTATGAGATCAGGACCATCTTTGGTCTCCCCAATTAATGAACTACGGATTCATTTCTACTTAAATTGCAGTTCTTCTGGGAGCAGGTAAGTGCAGAGGTGCTGTCTGAAAGGATGCTGGTAAAGCGCTGAATGGTCTCTGCCAGTCTATAAGAACAAAGACATTGAAGGCTTGATCCAAAACTCGTTAACATTACTAGAAAAACTCCCATGGGTGTTGAGGAATGTCAGCTCAGTCTCTGGAAGGAGAATTAGCATGGTAAAAACTCACCATGTGAAAAAGCAACACCTATGGGACGGATGTCTCTTAAATGTGCAAGATACTGTCCTGGTACTATTATGATTTTTCATAGAAATTATTTACATTTGTTCTCATTTTTCTTATGGGTAATAAATAGTTGTGTTCTTAGAAATCAAGTGACTGAGTACTACCACCCTCTGGGGAGTAGTGAAATGTCTCCTACATGCATGGACTAAAAGATTTTTTAAAGAGGCCAAAATATGGATTGTGCTTGTATGTGCGTGTTTTCTGCATGAGCTACAAGGCAAGAAATTTGCCTCAGATGCTCAAGCATGTTTTCCACTGTAGTTACTGTTTTGGAATACAATATTACAGACTAAATCAATTGATTTTCTCATCCAGCCATGATCCTTAAGTTTTTAAAGCCGAGCTTAACAAAAAACATCCAGTCAACTGATTTAAATATTTCAATTAGTTTTTTCTTATAAATATTTTAAAGTTTCTGGAAATTGGAAGTCTGTGATGAGTTCCAAATCTCTCTGCATACTGTATCAATACAGAGATAGAGACAAACCACTGAGAGGAAGGTACTCGAATTGCCTTATGGCTGGTTTTGGCAGTAGAAAAAGTTCTTAGTGTCCTAATTCAAGTCATTCCTTTTCACTTTTTTTTTTTTTAAACAAAACCAGCATGATGAGAAATGATCATGACCTTAAATCACAGAAGGAAAAGTACCTTTTGAACAAGTTTTCTGAGGGAAATGCAGGAAAAAAAGCAGATGACCTTTGCAAAATTTCCCGTGGGATAAGGTACACAGTCCTCAGTTAGAAACAGCCTCTCCTTCTGCTTAAAAAGAGGTAAACGGTTGAAAGACAGATTAAGGAGACCTTGCCTGTAATGTAATGTTTGCCTGTCTGACCTGTCATGGTACAGAAAACAAAGAGTAAACAATATTTTTAATTGTTACATTATAAAAATACTTAACAGGAATATATTGCACTATGAGATTTGCATGTTAATTTGTTTTCTTTCTTTTTTTTTTTCCTCTAATCACTTTTCTATTCAAACAGTCCAAATGTTTCAGTGGAAATGTTTTGAACCTATGACTAACCTATGAAACAACCTGCTGCACAGAAGATAGGATATTTTTAATTCGTAAATATCAGCATTTTCTTTTTTGAGGAAAGAAATGAGAGAGAAAGGGGAATTTCTCAATGCTGTTTTTGCAAGGCCATCCTCACGCTATGAGCACAGAGTGCTCAGCTGTCCAAGTCAAGCAATGGAATCAAACTTCTCATAAAGGTTTCCTACAACCAGAGTGATACACTCCACCTCAAGAATTTGCTAAGAGAAGAGATTGCCTACCATGTCACCAGCCTTCAACTCAAAAGCTCTTGAAATCAGTTTTGAGTATGAATCCTCTGCAATGCATGGCTATAAATTGTGGGGGATCTCTTTTGGGACGCTGTATTTGTTGTTTCAAGGGTAAGTGACTCAATTTGCTATTTATTTAAACATTCCATTCGCTAGTACATAGCCACATAAAATGTGGAATCACATGCTTGTGAAAGGCCTAAAGGCCAGTAGGGCATTGACACATGCCAAAATTTACTTGAGTCAAGGCCAGATTTGTTCAGTTCACACATAAAATGAATGGGAAAGTGCAGTCTGTTAGTGACAATAGATTTTAAACAATTGTAAGATATTTAATTTATATCTCACATTCTAAAGACAGAATATTTTCCTTCTATTGTGTAACCACTTGGTCCTTTGAAATGGTAAGGGATGAAATCTAATTAAGTGCAATACTTAGCAAAGGAAATATATTTTATCCCTTGGACAGAGATATAAAACATTATCTGGTCCATTGTAAGCAGAACTGTCTCCTGACTTCATGAGAGTTCAGCTTAATTCAGTATCATCTATGTGAAAGAGAACCAGGATAAAGTATTTGTTAATCTTGCTTGAAATAACACTGTACATTTGAACTTGGGAAGTAAAACCATGACTCTTCCTGAAGGATACTTTATAAGAAATTTAAGTACGATTGCATATTTCATTTCCCATCATTTACACTGGAGTGCTTAATATTTTAATAAATGTTGAAAAAATCTATTTAATATTTATTGATATTAGACAACTATCCTAGTGGAATCACTGCTTAGAGGTAGAAATTATTTTACTGCAGTGAATGCCAAGGTATTGTTTATGAACTGCCATCTTTACTCAATAGGTTACATGAGTGCCAAACTCTAGAAAATATCATAGAAACATTAAATTACTTCAGTCTTGCTGGTATCACTAAAACTGTAGTTGGAATCACAAAAGCTTAGAGAACGATCAAAAATATAAGTTAAATATTTAAATGTTCCTCTCAGGATTTTGATTTTCCTTACTTAGCTTACTTAAAGTAGGGAAAGTTCGTGTGTATCCAGTATGGTTTTGTAGTAGTTGAACAACAAAAAAATCAATTATTCTCCTCCTCTACAGAAGCTATTGTCTGCTTTTGTATGTTACGTGGCTCATTTTATAATAAAGAGCAAGCTATTACAATTGAAATTATAGAATGCTCTGGGACGAATTTTTTAACCTATTAAATAGAAATGATTGCATTTTCTAACTAGACATTTTGAGTCCCTCTGAACTTCTGAGAAGGTAAAAAGGTATTACAGCTGAATATACACTCCCAGCAGTAACTTTCTGCTGCCTGAAAGAATTCCATGGCAAAAACATACTTTCAAACGAGTATACTTACGTTGCCCCCATCTTTAAAATAGGATGATAGGTAGGGGATGTTGATTCAGGGAAATTTTAGATCAGTCTTCTACTCTCATGGGTTTTATTCATTATTCTCTACCTTTCTGAATGACTTAGAGACAATTCATGACAATTTTTTGAGTCTTGCCTCTGAGTCCTTAAAGTCCACATGTGACACCTGTATCAAGGATTTTAACAAAAAGTGTTACTGCTTTATACTCTATACAAAATATCTTTCATGAAAGGAGATACAAAATGAACAGAAAGTACATTTATTTTCCCCAAAGTGAATTAACTTACATTTTCAGACTACTAAGAGTTGGATAAAAAGAAAACAAATGAGAGATATTCAAGTGCATAGTATATGAGATGTCACATTTGGCAAACAACGCAAATCCTGTCAAAAACAGCTAACAAATATGTAGCATTAGAGAAGGCTGTGGGAATGTAAGAACACAAGAAAACAAACAAACAAAAAAAAAAAAGCAAAAATTCAAACCACAGGACTTTCATAAAAGGTGAAGAGACCTGTATGAGGGAAATATTGTATACCAACAATGAAAATGAATTGCCTCATATGGTGAGGAAGATAACGAAATAAAGAAGAAAGGAGGTAGAATTCAGAGAGAGAAAACAAGCTTCATTAGAAATGTCTGGCTAGGTGGGAGAAGATCTAGTACTTGTAGGTGGTGGATCGTACCCTGGGGTAGGGTGAGAAAGCAGCACAAGGGCTCTGGAAACAGGAGGGCTTAAGGGAGGAGAACAGAACAAAAGCACAGCTCTAGGGCTTGCCAGGGCTATCCGAATAGCAGACAGATACCCATGTTTGTCTTTTACCTTTACCTATCCTTCACTTGTCTGCTTCTGTTCCAGTTTGGACCAGTTACAGCAAGCCCAGAGTGTAAATCTGAGACGATGGCTCCCTTCCTGGCACATGGGTTTAGCCATGAGCTGTCCCCTTTGACTTTCACAGTTAGTTCGTTGTTGTAGGTAAGGCTCTTGTATTTATTGAGATTTACTCCAAAAAAAAGGAACCTGTTCCTTTCAGTTGTCCTAAACCCCACTACTGCAACACAGTAACTTAACAACTTCCCCACTCTTTTGTAACCAGAAACCCTCAACTCTTCCTACCTGATGTCACTAGCACCAGTCAACATCTGGATAAAGTTATCCTAATCAGTGGCCTTCCCTGCTTTTTAAAAAGGATAGACCACCTCTCCATATATATATATGTATGTATTTTTGGGGGGAGGTGGGATAATCAGCAAATGAGCTGTGGCGAGTGCTGTAGAGAGCACATACATCCTGTACTTTGAGGTATATCAACAGGCGAATGGCTCTTTCCTCAGACGTCACTTAGTTTAGTAAATAGTCACAATGTTTTCTTTTCAAGATTTCTACTCAGTGTCTTGAGCTTTAGCAGTTCGTTATAAGTCTCCTCTTAAGCGGTGTAGCCAGTTGTGTGGTGGTGATGGGTTATATATGCTGTGTGGGTGCTCCTGGCCCTGGCAGGAGAGAGTACGGCAAATAGTCAGAAGCTCTGAGGAAAAAGAAAGGTTGCTAAGGACATTTAGTAAATAAGTTTTTAATTTTTCGTAAGGCTAGTACATTTTTGACAGCAGCTCTGCAGAAATTTTAAGTGTAGGGAGGTGAATAACTCCTGTGAAGGTGCATTGCGTTATTTTACTAAGGGAGTGTATTTCTTCCTTGACAGCTTTCTACTTCTGTATTTTCTTTTAAAAGATGGCAGGAGCCTGTTTCTTCTCTCCTGTAAGTACCATCAGCTCGCAGCACTAGGTACCCATCACTTTTTTCATATCAGTCAGCGTTATGTTAGAGAGGCAATCAAAAAGGGAACACTTTCAACTTCCAGCATATCCAAACAAACTAGTTCTGCTGGTGTGTAGATTCGCAAAAGTGCTTCTTCCTATCTGAACTTATAAAGATATGCATAAATGTATTTGAAACACTTGCATCTTTGTGGTTTTCTGTCAATATTAATGATGTCACACTGTTTCTTATGAGTCAAAATTGCCGTTTTTCTTTTTAAGGAAACTTTATTAAAAAAAAAAGAAAAAAAAAAGACTTACTACTGTAAAGTCCAAGTGTCTATCTCTGAGAGATCATTATATTCCTTTTTCAGGAGCCAGGGCTTAATAATGCTGTAGGAAAAAAAAAAAGGAAAAAAAGGAATCTATATGACAAATCTTGTAGTACAAGTTTTTGTGGTTAACCGAGAAACATGTCATGAGTCAAGTCTTTGGAAAGAGTTTAGTAATTAAAGACAAATGCTATGACATAATCATTTACACGCAGCAGAAAGATTTTTAGATTAAATCTGGCTTGACCCATTGCTCAGCAAGTGTTATCTGGGATTCTTGAAAGTCGTTCATTTATTTACTTACTAATTTGGCCCACATGTTTTATTAAAAATAAAAGCCTACATTTCTCAGGGGAATGAGCTCCATTCTAACTCTGGTTAATTGGTCTGGTCAAGTAAGGAATGGACCTGTTCCAGTGGATGCTATATGGAGATACTCATAAAACAAGAGAGAAATTTTTGGTATTGAAATAACTTTCTTTTTTCCCCCAAATTAGCCTCTCTAAGTGCATTTAATTCCATTCAGTAAACTCTCTTAGCAGCACTATCAGTCACATCCTCGTAGTCTACACATGGAGATGATAAACTTAAATGACCTTGGCAAAGAGAAAATGTTGACAACCTAAGCAAGGCTGTATTGGATAAGCAGGTCCGTAAAACTAAGGTGCTGAAGTTGATTTGGTTGAGGTAGCCAGGCGCTTGTATGAGGTGGGGAAAAAAAAAAAATATGCGTATATATAAACACCAGCTACATGCATACCTATATGTACCTTCAGGTGATGCTGGATGCTGATATTGTTCTCTGAAATGCAGAGAGTAGAACCTATTTATTCCTGTCTTGCCTAGTCCAGCCAAATTTTATTCTATTACCATTTCAGACACATGTTTCAAAAAGTTTCTGCTGGTATTAATGCTCCTTTCTCCTTTTCAGTTTATATGGATATGCCTTTAGGGAAATGGGTAATGCAAAAATCAGCAGATAGGGGAAGCGCTGGAGATAAGAGGAATAGATTAAGACAGAGTACCTTGCTGACCTGGCTTAGCCAGGAGGAGAAAAGTGTAGCCAAAAGATTGGTGCCTGCAAAAATGTGAACGGAACTAGACAAATCATTTTTGGTTATGAAATTCTGGATTTTTTCCTTCTTCCTTCCCTATTCTGTTCTTCCATTTTGGCAGGGAGAGGAGCAATATGGGCTACTGGAAAAGAAAGGGCAAAGCAAATGGGATAGGAGAAGACTAAATTTGAAGCTTCTACAGGAAAATAAGGACTTTCTCCAAAAGGAAATCTGCTCCCCAAAGGGCTATTTTTCTAGCCAAAAAACGATCACGTTCATTTCATGCCAAATGGTGAATATCTGAGTAGAGTGTTGTAAGCAGCTGTCAGGAAGGAAAGGCTAAGCTTTATTTTAAGTTATTCCTCACAAATAAAATAAACTTCTAATGGCCTGGCCCACTCCTTATTCTCAGTTTGTCCCTACTCCTACAGAGACATATGACATTCAGACCGGTATTGGAAGGCAGAGACCTACATATAGGAAGGCAGGGGTCATCTCTGGGCATCTCAAGGCCTGGCTTCTTGTGGAGTGCTTGTGGTTGTTGCTTGTGTGGGAAAAAAGAGCATTCTGAAAAACAGAAAACAGGTTGAAAAAAAATAAAAGCGTGTTGCTTCCAAGACAGGTGACAGTACGACTGGTCATCACAAAGGGGACCAAGGCCTGCTGTTAATTCCCATTTAAATAGAATGGAAAGCAGTGCCTGATTTCTACTTGGAAAGCCTAAACCAGCTGTGATGTGGCTGACAAGGTTGAAGCAATATGTGAGCAAAGCACCCCAGGTATACGGGGTCTTGTCTTCACAGCACTGTGGCTCTCTTCCACACTGAGGCAAGTATCCTGAATAGCTACTAGCTGTAATTGCAAAAACTGATGAATCAGCTGTCTGACAGAGTCGCTCTTCTACTACTTAGTTCAGCTTACACTTTAGGATGAACATCCATCCACTCACTACGCAGTTCTGCTCAAGCAGCCGAGTGTCCATGGGCCAAGGCTTGCACCGATCACTACTCCTGCTGGCACGGCGCCTTGAGCGTGCGCCTGTGCGCCTCCAGCAAGAGATCCCCTCACTGCAGCGTGAGGGAGCTTTGCAAGGAGAGGACCAGGCTCTGGCCCTAAGCATCCAAAAAGAAGTATAAAAAGTGATTGCAATATAAGCTAACAACTTCCAACATAAGTTTTCCACTTTCTCACGGATCTGTAGAGCAAATAGAGGTGCAGGAGAGCTGCTTTCTTGAACAGCTGATGCTTTTTTTAAAAAAAATTATTTGCTCAGGAGAGGTGAAATCTGATTCAAAGATGCATTTGCCATTAGTAAGTGCTTGGCACTGGTATTTAAAACAGCTCTTTTCTATCTGTTGCAGCTTTTACCTTTGCTTAAGCCTCAAAACCCCAAGATTTACAAGCTAATGAACACTAGCTGACAATATATACACGATACCCTGTGCACTGGCTGTTTAGTGTAGATAACTAAGGCTTGTGAATTTATTCTCAAACTGACTGCCTAAGCCTGGATATCTGCTGAGATACTTTATCCTTTTATGAGGGTGAATCCAGAGTGCACTGAGTAATGCATAATAAAATTAGTTTGAGAGAAAAAGAAGAGAGTAAAAAAGATAAGCACAGTAAAATAAGCTCAAATGACTTCACTGTTCAGTAATGACTCCTACCAAATAACTGCATTGTAGTTTTATCTTTCCAACCAAGATTGTGTTAATGCTCTAAAATTAAATCTCTTGTGAAAGTTATCTGGAATTTCTCAAACAAGTTTTAAAGGGGTTTATTTTTTCATCAGAGGTCATGCCTCAAGAATTTGTAGGAATTCCGCCTGGAAAGTAATAATCAGTGGAAACTGGCAGTCAAAGCTAATTTATATTACTCTTCCAGATAAAAATTCCTTCCGTCTTAGACCTGCATTTCAAAAAAGATGATTATCACTCTTGAGAGAATACATCAGTGAAAAAAGAGAAGGAATGACTTAAGAGACGTCTCTCCTGCATCTGTAGATTTAGATTTTATGGTGGGTTTTGGTTTTTATAATCCTTCCTCCTGAAATGTGTGAAGGAAAGAGACAAAAGGGCAGGAAATGGAGCAAGGGAGGTATGTATGAGGAGGAACCAAAGCAAATGTAAAAAATCAGTTGCCAGGTAATTTCACAGGGATTTCAATAAAGGATTTCAAAGCAGGATGACCACCAAATGGAGAAGTTAGGGCCTTTTCTTTTTATCTGTTTTCTGTTCTCCTCCTGTTGTTATACCATATCCATCACTACTGTATCTGACTTTCTGTCAAGATTTAGTTTAATAGGTTAACTGTTGCAAAAGGAAAAATAAAGCCATCACTCTTTAACTTAACTTGTGCTTGAACAAGTTTCCGTCTCTGCATCCTGGTGGGCCAGCTGACGTTCCCTGACTGAGAAACTCTTCCCAAGCCATAAGACAGAGGTTGAAATGGCAAAGCTCATAATGCATTTGCAGAGTGGATCCTGGACCCAGTGCTTCTTGTGTAAGAAAGGAATTTAAGGCAGTGTGTTCTTACAAGGTCAGACCTCAGAAAAGCTGAAGATGGTATCAAATCAAGATGAAGGCATTTCTAACAGTACCCCCTTACGTGACTGACACATGTCTTTTCTTAATACTGTCCTTGCTGAAACAAAACCCTCACTGTATTACTGTTTACAAAATCCCATGGACTGCATTCAGTTTGGCAGAAGGGATATGAGAGAGATCTGGCATTCCACATTAGTCATCTTCTGCACTCGTCGTCTCTGTACAGAGAGACTTGGTTTGTCACCAAAAGTGTAACTGAAACAGTAACCAATCGCCAAAAGCATCATTCTGTGTGATCTACTTGTAGAAAACAATATTAAGCATCCACACACAAAGGCAGGGCAGAGATTGTTAACTGGATCTCAGTTTGAGATGCTGCCAAATGCTACATGGGTCATATGCACATTACAAAACAGTATGTTTTTGCTGTTCTCTTGCATAGTCATGCTAGATTAGATATTTGCTCATTCAAGCACAAAGCTGAACACTTGTGAATAAAGGAAGCCTTCTGTTTATTACAAATACAATCTCCTTTATTGTAACATTTCAACATTTTTTTAACTCAAATCTGTCAGTGTCACGCACATGTATATGTGTGTGTGTGTGCGTGTATTTATTTTTTCCACAGAATTCCAAATCTTAATTTTGGTGCAAGGCCATCAATAACCGCATGTACTTTCAGAGAGTAGGTAATCCTTTAGGAGTGGAAACAGAAGACAGATTTGCTTCCAATTGTGAGCTCATTCCTAGGTCACCATTGAAAGCAGAAAGAGAAACATGCTCCAAAATAAACAACAGTTTGAACTCGAAAGCATTTTTCTTTTAGGGTGCCCAGCTTAGCATGAAGGAATTCCTGCAAATTCTCCTTAACCATTCCGAGGGTTATTTCAGTTTCCCAGATCATTAGTGGGCATTTTCAGTGAGTGCACTGTGACAACAGACTGACTCTGCAATACTTTCTGAAGAGGAGAGTTTAAAAGAAATATGTAACCAGATCACCCAGAGGCTCATAGTTGAAACTAATCTGAAGGGAGGGAAAAAACCCAAACTCAACAATTAAGAACCATGCAAATAACACAGACCTTAACTAGTGAAACAAAGCTGAATGAGCGCCAGACAGCTTAATTTTTCCTAACCTTCAATTCGGCAGCAACTATCAACTAGCGGATAACTATACGTAGATTTGTATCTACCGGGTCTTGGAATCCTTTTCCAATTAAACAAATAAAATAGAGTTTTAGGCAAGTCCCATAAAAGTGATTAATGAAAACTTCAACTTAGTTATTCCTAAACGAAGCAAGTCACCAACTAGCAGCTGTTAGCAGAGTTCTTTGCTCCCAATCCTTTGCCTTGCACTTGCATTATATTGCTCCTGATTTATTATCAAGATTTATTACGATTTATTATAGCCCTCTCTTGTAGATGTCAGAGTCTTTCACATCTAAAAACAATCACAAAATCAATATACGTACCATTTCTTGGCTCTTCATGCAGTATCTGTCAACACTGGTAGTTCATCATGGGTGTTGACAGATACTGTGTGTTTTTCACCATTCCATATCTGGAGTTTGTGTCTCTGTCTTGGGCACAATCCTTAAAAGATGTGCATAGTGACTGTTGCTTGGTTATCTTGTTTTTCATCACCAACAAAAAAAGGAGTACTTGCTGGTGAAGGCCAAACAGGTGAGATGTGCCACTCACTGGACTTCCCAGTGGGACTGTTTCACTGAGGGATTTCCATGATGTCCAGGTATTAGTATTTGCCTATTTTCCAATGATATGATTTTCATTTAAGCTCTTTCTAAAATCCAGATCAGAGACGGGTAAGGTATGGATTGCCTCTAATCTTGAGACAATCAGCTGACAATCAGGAATTGCCGTGGAAAACTCTCCCACAATGTAATATATCTCATTTATGAAGGGCCAGAACAAATGATTGGGCAGGGTTGGATACCCCAACAGAGGAGTCTGATGCAGAAAACAGATGAAATTGTCTGCAAAGATCAGTCCAAAGTAACCTAGGTAAGGAGAGCAAGTACAAAAGAGGATTCATCTCTGAACAAAGTCCGGGTACTCTGCTGCTGTTGAGAAACAGACAATCTTAACTTTTTTGTAGATCTGGATGACAAATTTTGGGAAAGTTATTTTCAGAAAAAGAAAGAGAAACAAAACCCAAAAAAACAGAGGTTCAACATAACAATGTTTCACTAATTTGCCATAGTTTTACCAAATTAGGCTTTCTGGCTTTCTTTTCTGCATTTTCAAAAGAAAATAGCATCAAACTTCAAAATAGCATCAATTTTCATTTAAATGAAAAAAAGTGAGTTAGAAAAAAAATAAATGTAGAAAATGAAAAATTTAATGAATAAGAAAAAGTTTTTCATACACTTATGTTTCAGATACCATAATCTCACTTTACCTCTGGCTCATGATCAGATTTGTCCTGCTTAGGCAAAAATATGCTGTGCTTATGGGGAGACCAACTTTCTTTCATCCAAATGGAGGCACAGAAAACTTAAATGCATTTCCTCCTATCCATCTATCTACCTTGGAGACACAGGGGTGTCCTCCCTCCAACTCATTCAAATGATCTGCTCTCCAGGCTCTTTTAAAACACACTGCCAAACAGATTGTTTAACTCCTGATCAAATCAAATAAGCCATATGTATCATTAAAAAGTCTTCCTCACACCTCTTCATTTCCAAGTCTCCAATGATACCTACTAGCAGTATCTAGGTCTTTGTAACAATCATCTCTTATCCTCTTTCTTCCAGAGAAAAAATATAGTGGTGAAGATTAGTTAGCAAAATACTACAGCTGTGAGGAAGAAACGAATCTGAAGATTCCCAGGCATTAGATCTCGTCAGTAAGTCATGCTGGTGGGAATAAAACTTATTTTAGCAAAAGCCTAAACATATCTACTTGCAGAGCACGCTCAAAACTCAGGAGCAATCATGAAGTCAGACATATTAGAGAAAGGAGATCTGCTGAGCCCATCCAGACACTCTTCCTGCAAATGGAGGCTTTATAAATAGCCTATTGGCTTGTGACTCACCTCCTGGAGGAATCCTGAGCCATTCCAAACAGAAAGGCACTCATGTCATTGACCCCTGGAAGGAGAGCTGTCCACTGGGTTCGTGGCCTTCTGTCCTCATCAGAATGATCCACTGTCCTTTGTTTTTTTTTGTTCCTCTCTGTTGCTTTATGCCACCATAATCTTCAGTTCTTCTCTTTCCTGTCAGTCTCCAATTTTTCAATCTCTTTGTTTAAATTGCTGTCATCCTCCTATTGATCAAAGGAACAGAAATAAGACCGAGGGAAAACTAAGACTGAAGAAAGACATATAAGTTTCCCAGTATGTAACTACTACTTTGTTTTACTACTACCTTCCTTTCTGGGAGGTCAAATTAAGAGTTCAGTCATGACCAGTGATCTCTAGAGGTTCTTTCTAATCTCTGTGACCATCGCTGCTTGGGACTTAGGCTTGAGCTCAATCTCCAATCATCCAAACTGCCTGCATACGTCTGATTTGCACTCTGGCAGGAGAAACGGCAGGCCAAGGGGTTCCTTAGGTAAGAAACAGCAATTGCTGTCTGGGGACTCGTTAGAAACAGAATATTAATACTATAAGTTTGATGATGATATAGGAGATTTAAGAAACTTATGAAGGCTAATAAACAGGACAGGATCTTGGTGAATATTCAAAGGCCCATTTTTATACTCTTTCTATGGTCTCAGAGAAGAAAGGGTGATTTTTCTTTTTTACATCATCCTTGGTTCATTCTCTGTCATAACAATTGCAAAAATATTGTGAACTGTAACTCTTCCTTCTTGTCCTGCCTCTCATTCCCTAGAGCAAGTTTAATATTTGTACTTGTCTTTCAACAGAAAATCAGAGAATTTAACAACCTGTATTCTGCCTCTGTTTACAGGTGAAATGCTGTCAGCATGGTCTCGTGATGAGAGATGTTCACCCGGGATCTCTCGCTGAGGTTTTTTTATAGGTAATATAATATGGTTGTAGATTTGGATTCATGGACAAGAACCAGGTTGTGATGTGCAAAGAGCTCCCACAAGATATGCCAAAACCTGCTTTCAAGCAGAATCCTTTAGGCCTTTATTTTTCTCTTCCTGAAAAAGGTAATAATCCTTTGTTGGGAATAGGAGAGGAAGAGGGGGATTCTTCTTTTATATTGATGTTTCTTTGTCAATGGAAGGGGAGACTAGGATGAAAGGAAGATATTAGGGTACTATTCTGGGGTTTTATTTGTTTGTTTATTTTTTTTTCTGTCCTTAATAAATCAGCTCTTAGTAGTCTGATCTTTCATTCTTCATTTCGGCATGCTCGTAGCCCATCCTTGAACTGTTACTGGCCGCAGCAGAAGATGACTTCGTCCTTCCATATAATCTTAATAAAGAGCAGTTTTTCTGTGGTCACATGTTGTTCAATATCACTGTGAGCTACCTGGTGAAAAACTTGTGAAAAACCTTCAATGTATCTGGAAGGTTATTGCATTGAAATGAGAATGGGGTGATGGTTTCATTTCAGTTTCATTCTGAATGCTGGTGATGTTTAAGGAGAGGTAGATCCTACCTAATAATTTCTTGAACCTCAGGTTAAGTGTTCTTTATTGGCTGCTCTCTAGATGTAGGACCAAAAATGCCATTGCACCATAAAGTCAATCTCAGGGCATTTTAGGAAAGATAAACTGCAGGAAAGCTCGTGACATAACATTTCTAATTCAATCATACATGTGCTCGCATATACATGTGCAGCTATTTATACAGGCTGTCAAGCCTCTCTTCTAGACAGTTTTCTTCAAGACGGCCTGAAATGAAAATCATCTTAATGAGAATCAGAGATAGACAAATATTCTATGTTACAAAACCCTATAGGTTTATCTAGGGGAAAAAAAAAAAGAAAATATAGGCTTACTCATCACCAATTTTGATATCTACGGTGTCTTCACGACTTACCATTTCCCCACATCGATGTTAAAAAATACTTAAAATTCAACTTGCTTTTGTTTTTCTTTTCCTAAAGAGAGAATGAGATATTAAAAATGGACAAACAATAAACCAAAACAGGGTCCAATATCTTGCTTCCATCTGTTGCTGCCTGCTACTCTTTCACATGACCATGGATGATATGGTCATGGGCTGTAAACTGCAAGCATCAAACAAGATTTCAGAGTTCTCAGGGTGGGTCTGGAGGCACAGATTGTTTTCTCCTCAATCCTGCCAGTGGGCAGGGAGGATGGGAGAAGTAGATACCCATAAGACAACAGGTAAATACCTAACTCTGCCACTGCCTCCTGGTTTAAATTTCTAATTCCTCCACAAGTCATGAGTACTTCTATTCAACTGTACTCTCAATAAACTTTGTAAAATTTCTCCTGATAAGAGTAGTACTGGTAGCCAAATTACTGATATTTCCCAAGAGTAGATGCAGTGTCTACACTCCTCATATTCCTGATAATAGCACCTAGCCCATGAGAACAGTATGAACCTCAACTGAGAAATATTGGTCTAAAAAAATTTAGCAAAGGTTAGAAGAGAGTCACTTCTTATGAGGTGGAAGATTTTATTTACATTTTATTGTTACTACTTTACGATTAGTATTAAAGTTTTATATATATATTTATATATATTTATATATATATATACATATAAAATGCCCTTCTTGCAAGTGAGGCCTCTAAGAAAGAGTAAAAACTGATAAGGTCATCTTAAATATAGCAGCACTATGCTCTTTAATCAAAAGGAAAGCTCCATATGAATAGGCAAATCTAGACTAGACATATGGTTCACCCTACAGACTAGATCATAAGCTCAGGAAATGACTAAAGTTGGATGTACATGCTAGTAGAAATTGAAAAGAGAGAGAGAGAGAGAGAGAGATCTCAGTCAGCAGAAATTCTTTTAAGTTGTTTTCCATTACTTTCAAAATATCTTTTGACAAAAAGTAAATAAATACTAAAAATTGGATCCTTTCAGGGCAATAAATTCCACTCTCAATCCAGTCCCATTCATGATAGTAATAATTCATTCATATTTTGTTTTGAAGGGCTTAATATTTTCAAATTCCACCTTGCATTTCTATAAGGTCTTAAGGGGAGAATGAGAAAGATTTGAGTTTCTGTATAAAGAATACATTTTTTCCTTGTTCATTATATATAACCTTTTTCAATACTGTACCAGTTTGCATTAAATTATTTTCTTTCATTCACTACTATTAAAAAGAAGAACTAAAATGAAAAGGTGAGCCAAAGAAAACAAAGGCTCTTAATTTTTTTTCTTTACTTTTTTTTTTTCATTTTAAAATGAATTTATAGCACTTTATTACTCTGATCAGTTTCAGTCTTTATGTATTGGGACATACTCGAAGGTCAGGATGTTTTGCAATGCTTAATACCTAAATGCATTTTTCTCTCTTAAAGGAGAATCCTTTGGAAAGATCCTCAGTGGGAATTTAGAATTCAAGTCCTGCCAAGGCTTTCAGCATCACATGAAGAAGTGATGTTTAACCTGACTTTGTGACAATTACACATGTGTTTGCAGCATTAAATACACGCCTGTACCAAATACCATACTCTATGCCAAAGGAAGGTGTATTAGCTGAGGAAGGTGCTGAGCACCTGGTTTTCTGGTTATGTGATAAGCTATTCCTATTTTTTTCATGAAACATATTGAGTCTGACAGGAGCTAGATTTATAATATATTGTAATTAAATTTCAAAGGTACTTAGGTGCTTTTCTGAAGATGCAGATATGCTTTATCTGCATAAGTGCCTGGCCATTGCAATCATTATCCTTTCTCTAAAATTAAATTCCATCAGGATCCTACTTCTTCTGTCTCTTTGGACAATTGAAACATAAAAATCCAGTCTCTAAAATCTGCATTGACTGGTTTTCCTCATCAAAATCATTGAGTATTTTTTAATAAAGAATACATCGTCCACCCAAAGAAATCCATCCTCATTTTAAGGAGGATGGGCTGAAATTTTAAAATGAACATTTTTCACCATTTTCTAAACTCAAATCATGTGAGAAAAATACATTGTTTAACAGGATCATGCCACACCTCAGTCTTTCTTCAGGCTGGCGATTCCAGTTCCCAAGGCCTATGTGAACAAGTGAGACATGGTGCCTTTGTAATTTTTGCTTCAAATTTTTGTAAGGTGCAAAATGTAAGGTGCATTACTTCATTTTTTGGCTAAGTTTATAAAACATTATTTTAGTCTCATCCTTCCCCTAAAAGCTGAAGTGAATTTTGAACTGAACATAACAACTCAAGAAGGTCGAAAAAAATCTACATTTCCAAAGGAAAAAAAATGAAATCAATCCAAATAAAAAACATTTTAAAAGCATTCGTAGGATACTTGCATATTTCCTAGTCATTCCTGCACACTTTGAGATCCAAAGTGCATGTTAAAGAGACAATCACCCTTAAAATCAGGGCAGAACAAAACAACCAAACTTCAAGATGACGAAATTCTTCCATGCTCTTCCTTAGGTGCTCAACAAAATCTCTACGGTTGGACAATTCTGGTAACTTGTTTATGAAACACCTTGGGCAGGTCCTTCTGTGAACAGAAAGTGCCAAGAGGGTATCTAAAGAGAACCTGAGAAATTTGATCAATAATTTGCCTGCTCTGAAGCAGAATACTACTGTTCATCATAGACCAAAACTATGTACCAACAAATTATTTGGAATGCTCTGATTAAAAACCTGATTTCTGCTGGAAGAAAATTGCATGTTTTCCTTAAAATAAATGTATATGCTCCTGTTCATTAATAATTGCTTTGTTGATGAGTTTCTAGTCTTTTTTTTTTTTTGAAAAAAAAAGTTTTAAAAATGCTGATCTTTCTATTTGGCCTTTTAGTGCTCATGAACACGGGCTTTATAAAACAGGAACATAAGTCAGGTTAGGGAGTGTCCGAGTGAATGGATTATGAACATACACACAGACACTTTATGTGCATGGTAATAAAAACACAGAATCATGTCACACAATCTGAGTGTTTTCTATTCAAAAAAGGTTTTAAACATCACTTGGTCTTGAGATTGAGATATATATATATATGTATTTCAGATGGAAACCATTTGTCTCAGAGAAGACTTGAAAATATAATTATTTCTCTATCATTTATAATCTTTTTTCTTTTTAAAGACTGTTGCCCTTTCTTCGCTCTTTCCCAGTTTACTGCATCAGAACCTCAGAAGCCTGCTATTGAGACCTCAGTTATTATTCCCAGTTGTTTTTCTAGAGTGAGGTATTTCAATAGATGAAAAATTTTCATACTTTTCAGACCTTCACAGTCCAACCAAGACTTGCTAGAAATTTCTTTGCAACTTCCATTTGTCAACCAAGAAGGCAGCAAAATGCAGATTTTTCATCATAAACTTAACACAAAAGAGATAATCAAAAATTGAAATGTAAGAGAAAAGAAAATTAAAATCAAACATGATTAAGCTCATTTCAAATTTGTCTGTTCAAGTGACAGTAAGACAAAAATGACACAAATCAAACTGAAATAAGCCTTGGCTGGCCACTTTTAAAATACAGAGCCTAATTATCCCTGAAAATGAGGTACTAAAACTCTTGAAATGCGCATCCTATATGATGATCTTCATCGCTGCATTATCTGTGATGATGTTTCTGCGGAAAGCAATGTTTTCCTTTAAACAAATACATAGCACTAGAGCTTACTGAAAGAATAACTCTGTTAGAAGGAAATATAACTTATGCTCCAGTTTTAAAATATTGTTCCTTAGTAAAACTATTAATTGGTCAAAATTAAAACTGATTTTGGTCAAGCAATGAAGAAACCGTTTAAATTTTAGAGTTACCTCATCAACTAAGTACGAGGTAATTGCTAGTAAGATTCTATCCCGGCAGATCATTTTGTGACATGATTGTTACAATTAACTAGAATTAAATCTAATTTATTCCTTTGCTGGTGAAGTCCCACACTTAAAACACTCATTTGACTTCTGTTTATAAGAAAGATATCAAAGAGAAGAAAAATTGTTTCATGCTGAATCAAAACTACATTAAAGTGAGATCCCAGTAGTAACAAGATGACACAGCTAAAGAGAGCACAGGGAAATTTACAGTGCAACAACCCCCTTAAACATTTTATTAATTGTAATGATTCCTCTTATCACACAGTTTACTCAGAAAAATACATATTTCATTAATCCCTGTTTTCTTGAATGACTAAAACCTCAGAATCACAAATTATGATTCCATTCTGATGCACATCCTTACTGCCTCTTTACTGATACTCATCAAAGACAGCACTCTGTCATGTAAGAAGGGGAAAGGTACAGGGTTCCTAGCTGCCACACAACCTCTAACCGAATACAGAATCAATTTTACTTGCCATTCTCTGTTGATTTACCCCAGACACCTAAAAGATTGCATAGTTCTCATTTTGAAAATAGGGGCATCCATACTTTCTGCTCTTTCTGCTCTACAGCTCTCAAAAAAAGAAAAACATGGCACATGCTGGAATTATGATGGACTATTCTCTCTCCCATTAGAAATTTTGAGTTGAGTTAATGAGTTAAGATGCTATGCGGCAATTTGCACTCCTGACATATAATCTATTTTTAATCATATAAGTTATTTTCTTTGCTGCCCCGTTCTGATTCGCCATAATGCCGAATACACCGCTAAGTAGAAGAAGCAGGGCATAGTTAAACAGCTGCAAGCTTATTATGCACTCATTTCCTGAAGCAACGAACTAGAAACTATTTCTGTGCCATACCAAATAGTTACAGAAGCATGGTAAGGAACAGTGGCAAATCTAATTAATGTTTTTGAAAGAATGTGTGGGTTTGAAAGATAAACCTATGCAGGGGTTGGAAAGAGATGTGTGCAATCAGCTAGTTCCAAGGGCAACACAAGTTTATTTAGTCTATAGCAGATATTTCTGATATTTCTGAAAAACAAAATGAGGATGACTGATTTCTATTACCAGCAAACAGATCCACTAAGACATGTTGAAATCTAGCGGGTTCTGATTCCCCCCCTCACAGCAACTCAGGCTGCATAGGGAATAACCGTAGTGCAAATAACTAGCTGACATCCCACTCAGAGCTTGGGTCATGGTACAGTGTCAGATAAGAAAAGACAACTTTCTTCCCAAGAAGCTTGAGTGAGTTTGGCAAAGGATATGTATCAGGTAGGAAAAACCAACTGAGTACGTAGGTGTGAAGAATGGGCTGTTATCATCACAATCAGTAATCACCAAGTCGATGGTTCTAAAGTGCCATGGCACATCTTAATCTTATGGTTAAACTGTTCTGAAGCTTACAGTGAATTAGGAAACTTTCATTGGAAACTATCTTGAAGAAGGTATTGAAGTGTCTCAGAGAAAACTATGCTTATCAGCACAGAAGATGGAATTACTAGCAGGGCTGGAATGGCAAAAATATGAGTTTAAAATCTGCAGGAAGGGAGGCGTAGACACAGACCAAGATTGTATTTTGTTTGGTGCCAGATAAACATAAAAATCACAACAACAAAAAAAAGAGATTGTTTGAGAATGCTGCACATAGTTGTGCTGAAAGGTAAACTATTTTAAAGATACAAGTTCATGCTTTAAGCCTAGGGCAGAAGACAGAAAGAACCCATAATTTACCAGTTCCTTGGGAAACCTCGTCTGCGGCACTGGTGTATTAAGCTGTCAACAGGTATGCCACAAATACACACAAATCACATGGACAGAACGTTTTATATATTTACTTTTGCTGTCAAAAGGAAAATGAAATCACAATGAGGCTCCCCATCATGAATGCAGGGCATTGAAGTAGCCTGCATCAGAACGTATGCCCTGGCAGTTCCACATGACATCATTGGTTAGTTCAAGATGGATTTCATGATGATGCCAACCACTACTTAATTTCAGGCATGCAGTATCAAAAAACTCTAAGTCTTGCCTCCTGGATGTCAAAAAGTAATGTTTACTTTTTTTCAGGCAGTTACTTTACTTGCCCAATTATCCAGAAAAAATGACCTCACTGTAGCACATAAATGTTCACTAGACAGGTTATATGTAAGCTACCAAATTACGTTTTTTAAAACCAGATACACATCAGAATTGGAATACCTCAACCATGTGTACAGGCAGCGTGCAGCAATACTGAAGCAATCTTTTCTACCGTGGTTACCACCCAAGACTCACTGAATACTTTAGGAAATAAGAATAATTTTCAAAGTATATGGAACCATATCTACTTTATTTGCAGAGAACCAGTGAATTGGTTGGAAGTGGATGATGAAGATCTTCCAACAAATCTTCCAACTTGCTACTACAATCCTTAAACAGATCTTACTATCTGTATATTGCTGGCGCTCTCCTCTGTGTTCCCTTATCACCGTATACAGCTTACATAAGACTGTGAGATGGGACCTTATTGAATCAAAACATCTGATCTATCTGCTCTCAGCCTCTAAAAAGAACAGAAAAAAAAAAAAACCAACAAAAAAACAACATGAAGATTTCATTACTTACATTTGCCTCCAAAACTTTTAATATGCAGTGTTTGGTCATTACCTGGTGTAGCTTTAGCAAGAGTATGGAGACTATAATATTATCCAGTAAAGAGATATTTTGTTGTCTGCCTGAAAGGGTTGTCAAATTACCATCATTATTGAATTACCATCAACACAATCATGATTTGAATGCATATTTGGTAAACAGCCTAGCAATAAAAATGTTAAAAAATATTATATGCCATTCTAAAATAAAAGGGGTCTATCTGGGCATGAGGTAGTACTAAGGTCAGGAAGTTGGCAGGTATTTCCTTAAAGTCATTTTACCCTTGCATGTTGTCCCTCCATTCAGCCATGCTCCTTTGTCACAAGTCAACAAAGGTTGAACCTGTGCAGATTGTAAAGAACATGCAGAAGCTGGAACAGAGGCAGTGATGCGAGGTACAAACAGCTTCTCACATGCCTTAGCAGCCCAAAAGAGGCACATGCGTGTGCAATATGTGTGTGTGTGAAAAAATGGATTACACGTGAGCTTACTAGATATGTACAGGATTCAGTTCAGCCCTATAGCACTCATTCTTCCATGAGATGAGATATTGCATATGTTTTCCCAAATGAAATAATACTGAGAAGACTGAAGGGATACATTCATGGGTGGCACTCAATTATATGACGTGAACACAAGCTTTCACTACTGTCACCTTCTAATGTCTCTTCTTAAAATATTAAAAGAAAAAATAGCATCAAAGGTTTTGCATCCAAGGTTTAGGAAAACTAGTTAATATGCACAGTTGTCCCCGTAAATCATTAAATGTGTTTGCAGTGAATTCGTAAATCACTATGTGAGGCATTGAAATAACTGGCACTACTGTTTTGGCTCAGTTACCAGTTTTACATCAGGGACTTATTTTCCAGTTTTTTTCCTCTAAGTTGCTGTAATCATATGCTGCAGTTGAATCTAAGTTGAATGGCATGCACAATAAATATGCTCCCTCACTGAGATCATGCAAGCTCTATAAAACGTAAAAGAAAACAGTGGAAGCCATTGAAGTGGTTCACACTGAGATTTTGTATAAACCAAGAAAAGAAAAACAGTGGAAAAATAAAAGTTATCAGATTTTTTTGGTCCATTTGATTAGTAACAAAGAGTATATTGATTTATCTTGTGAGGACATTTATGGCACAGATGAAAGATCTACCTGAGCAGAAAAGAAATACCAATTATAAATGCTTCTTTCCTTTACTCACAATTGCAACCCAAATGTATATTTTTTTAGAATCTTGCACTTCAAGTGATGACCCTTAATGCAATAAGAGCCATTGGAATAAGCAGACGTTGACTTGCAACGTAGGAAACATGCTTTGACCCAAAACACTGATCCTGTGCCTTAACAGTACACCTGTGTGTCCCAATTCTGTTATTGTTCAAGCTTATGCCATGTAAAGCCCTTAAGGCTTCAAAAAGTAAAATAGATAAATGTCGGAAGAGACATTAGCATCTCTCAGTCTCTTCCAAACGTAAACTGTTACAAATCAAGAGTTGACCTTACGAAGTGCCCTTATCAGTGTTTAAAAACAACCAAGATTCTATTACACAGGGTTATCTAAATTACATTGGTTTTGGTTTTTGAATTAACAAGAAGAGCACTGAATAAGATAGCTAAAAGTGAGCTGTTCTAGTCTAGGACACAAAAGATCCAGTTTCTGATGCCAAATCTGCCTTCAGGCTTCCTGCATGGCAGAGGTCCCTTAAGGCACCCCTCTGTGCCTTGCAGCATGGGTTACTCTGTGTCTGGTTGTTTATTCATCTCATATATCTAGAGTTTAAGTTTCACGGGGCAGCTGATCTTTCTGATGAGAAAAACAAAGTGACTGAACTCTGACTGGTATACAGGTAAAATATTAGCTTTTCATTTTACCTTTTGCAATTGTGCTCTAGCTGAAGGAAACAACTCAGTAGAAAATGCAAAGTACTTTTGTTTTTACTAATGTTACACATTGCTTTTTAAAACCATATTTTACACATGCAATTCCAAGCACTTTTAAAATATATGTATTATACATGTACACATATATATACATACACACCTGCATAAATGTATTTGGAACATTTGATTTTTAGATTCATGTGAAGAAATACTTCAGTCTTGTTTATAATGGAAATAGGCTCTGTACAAACAATGTTTTACTTCTGAAAAAAAAGAGCTGAAAATATTAAGCGTTTCTCATTATATCTGGATTTCTAGCAAAAAAAAAAAAAGACTTAAAAGACTATCACTCCTTTTATTTCCTGAAGGAAAACTAAACCACTAGAAGTGGAAATCTGTTTCTCTCAGTTGGTCACACAGACACTTGTTTTTCTGATACCAATAATCTGAACACTTATTTCACTTTTTATTTATATGTTGATTGTAATTCTAGAAAAATGATGTTAGATTCATAGAAATACCTAGGTTGAAAGGGATTTCATGAAATCATACGGTGTAGGCCCCTCAAAGCAGTGCCACCTTCAAAATTAGATCAGATTGTTTGAGGTCTTACCCAACAGAAGCTTGAAAAACTCCAAAGATGGACTTTTTTTTCTGGTGCTCTTGAAGAGTCTCATTCCATCTTCTCTATAACTTCCCTTTGGAAGGCAGCAACTGGATCTGCCATCTGCCCTTCGCTTCCCCCCCCCAGGCTAAGCAAATCCAGCTGCCTCAGCAGCAGCTCACACCTCCTAGGGTCTCGCTGACTAACCGTCTTGGTGGCTCTCCCCTGGGCTCACTCCAGTTCGGCCCTAAGCTCCTCACCAGGGGCTCTACACTAAACACCACCTGCCACATACAGCTACATGAATTAATCTGCTACAGGCAAAGTCAACTGCAATAACCCAGCCCGTCAGTGAAAGGTGTAAGCTAACTTTGCCTATAGCAGTTTATTGAGATTTCACATACTGCTAAGAGCTTGACATACCCTAACTTCTGGCAAATGACAATAACAAACCTAAACTCCAACTGCTTTTTAAATGGGTCAAGTTTGGAGATGTTTGACCATGGAATCCACTTATTTTGCAATGAAGAAAAGCTGAAAAGCA
This sequence comes from Eudromia elegans, assembly GCA_003342815.1. NCBI lineage: Eukaryota > Metazoa > Chordata > Aves > Tinamiformes > Tinamidae > Eudromia > Eudromia elegans. The sequence goes on from PTEX01000013.1 coordinate 2,503,584, forward strand.
GAATTACTGTATTTCCTAGATGTTCACTATCATTACCATCACTTCCCTGGAAAGCCATAGAAAACTTTCCAGTTGCTTGAGAAAGAACAGTGACTTAAGGCTTTGTCCCTACTTCCAGACAAGAGGAAAGACAGGAAGAGTGTGAACACTGATAAAGCTTTCAATGGGAATATTAATCCAAACTAGGCTAATTCAGTAGTCAGAAATAATAGTCATTTAGGTGATGTACACCTCACTTGTTTATGGCCCAAAGTCTATTTTTTAGGCACTTTTCTCCTATACTTAGAATGATATGCTAAAATCATTCCCACTACAGCCCATGAAAATCTACCCGATGGTTGATGCGCACATCACTATGTGCTCAATCACAGCTGCCAGGGAAGACGTCACAGGGCTGCAGACCAGACTATCTGGACAAGGTAGCTGGATACAAATGATATCGGAAATATAACACAGACCTCAGTTACTCAGACCAGAAATCACCACAGATGCATGGGGATATGACACAGCCACAGTAATCAATAAATACTTTCATCTTCAAGGAGAGGTGAAGAAAACAAGGCAAAGATTCGCTCCCATTTCAGTTCCACAGCCTTTAAGAGGAACACCATGAGGGCCAAATAAGAATTGTGGCAAGGCAGCTCTTGCCCTAGGGAGCGAAGCAGCTAAACAGATCATTTGCACTGAAGTCATTTACAGAATGGCTATAAATAACCCACATGTTGATCTTTGGCTTCCTGCAGCCTGCGCCAGTACTAGAAACAACTCCAGGAATAATTCCAGAAAAAAAAGCCCTGTCCACTTGCTGACTTCCATTCTTCCTTTTGCTTTCACAGCCACTTTTAGATAAAACTGCTCCTGGTTGGAACGTTGCATATTGCAATGCTATGAAAGAAATACATTACTGCTCTGTTCCTCCTGCCTTGAGAAAGGAAAACGATTTTGTCATTCTTGTCTTAGAGTATTCCTGGATCTGCTTTGTCGGTGGGTTTGGAAGGAGCCTGCGAGAGAATTTACATTGTGCAGAACAGCACTGTGCAGTCCCTTATCACTTCCCATGCTTTGTGAGTCCCACAACACGCGCTCCAGCCCCATCTGCTATAAATTTCCTCCATGCAGCAACGCTGTAACTCTCCTCCGGCCAGCACTGCATTTCCTAACGCCCTCTGCCCCAGTAAACAGCACTTTGTTTGAGGATCTCCATTGGTAAATCTATTGCCTGAATGAAAGTAACTGCCCAGTCAATAGGAAAAAGTCCAATGGCAACATAGGAAATCAGGAAACACTGGAAGGATCCAGCAAAAATTACTGGGGGGAAAATTAAATGCCTGTACGGAAAGTGTTGTAATTTAGTTTTATTCCAGGTCTAAAAGTGGAAAAACTTAAAGCTTCATACTACTTTACAGCGGCGCCGTTCAGGGTCTGCCAATGTTTCCATTATGAACTGCAATTTTCAGGGGTTTATAACTTGGCCATAAAAATTTGCTTTGGGATGAAACTAGAAAAAAAAAGTTCTCCACCCAAAAACTAATTCTCTATCCCCCTATTTTTTAGGAAGAGAGTTAAAATGAATTTGCTTATTTTTTAAGTCAGCTCCATAAACAACGAAGGAAAAAAAGACCCCTTTTGTCATATTCTTTACAAATACAAAATATAGGCTAATTTAGAAAGATCTGGGGTTATGGAGGATGACAAACCAAACACACCTTAAAACTATCACACTGCAAGAGGGCAAAGGTTTTTCAGTCTGTGCTGAAAAATTGAGCATAAATCCTAAGGGACAGGCAATAGCTATACTACATAATTTTGCAATGGCAAGGCCTTATCTAGATACTCTGTCTAACTGAGTATCACATTTTAGGAGGAGCAAAGCCACAGAAAAACAATTACTGAAAAAAAAAAAAAAAAAAAAAAAAAAAAAAAAAAAAAGAGGAAAGACTGAAGAACTTAGATATCATCTAGAAACACAGTAGCAAAGGATAAATGGTGACAGTCTCCAAATATTCAAAAATATATTATAAAAAGGATTAGATGGCTCCTAGCTTCACTTGAGATCCTAGCTTCACTTGAGAATCAGAAAAGAATTAGTTTATTTACAAAAAATTACAAGCGTGTAGTTTTTTCCCTAAATAGATGACAGTGAAGTCATGTAGTGACAAGATAAATAATACATTAAACAACAGCATGTCAGGAACAGAGGAAATGATCTTCCATCGTGCCCCTGAAACTGCTTTTTACTCTTGCAAACAAAAGTACAGAAAGAAGCTGAAAATCAAATTGCTGCATATGCTATTAATTCTACTTGCAGGGCAAGTTCAGCACTAGGAAATGCTGAGATTTCTGTCTGCAGCAGGTTTACAATACTCAAGAACCACAAAAGCAAAAAATAAGTGATGTTTGCTACGAGCCTAGCTCCAAAAACTCTTTAAAGTGCTGCTAGAATCCTTACTTCCCTCTCAGTTTCTTCTCTAAATCTCTTGTTTGTACTTGCACAGTGACATCAGACTCCTTCCAGCTTCACACTCCAGCCTATAGATGGAGGGCTGCTGGGCTCTGATATGAAAATGATTTCAAAAAGGGACCAGATCTCTCTTCCTAAATAAGACCAAACAGTCCAAGGCGAGCATACCAAATAGCATACCAGAGCAAAGTCAACCACAACAGCTTCTAATGCAAGAAGTGCTAAACGTTTGATTTTGCCCTGGAACAGGTCAGCTGTCAGTTACAGAGGCTGCTTGGAAACAGCTTGAGACATGTAGAAATGTATTGTAGAAATATAAGTCTAAGTAAAAGATTGCAGACAAAGGCACTAATCTGTCAACACATACGCAGCAGTTGTGTGCCAGCAAACAGGAGTGAGCTCGGATCTCCACAGCGAAGCCACTGGGCTACACAGAGAGGTACAGACTGTGGGTACTGCTGGTGCTGCAGGGGTCCCAATAACTGTGCTGCTGAGCGGCACCAGCACGTGGGGTGCACAACCTCTGTGGTGGCTTCAAACCCCTAGACATAGGGCTTCTGGCCAGCACATTTGTGTTTGCTCACCCCTGCACTGTCCTCCTGCAGCATCATTTCCCTCTTCTTGTTACCATTCCGCATGGTGCCCCACAGAGCACGTTGCTAGCATATACAAGTTGTACATGCTCCCTAAATATTGCTCCACATTGCACTGTGAAAACACAACATTCACAGAGCTTTGTTTCTCTTTATTCCTCCCAGATTTTAACAAAATACACAGGCTGTTTTAGCTGCACAGAACACTAATCAGTGCTTGAGATTCTCTATACCACACCTCAACCTTTAATTGAGAAAATCTGAAGAGAAATAACTAAACGAAGCAAGAGTATTATAGGCAGCCCCTGGGTGGGTTACCAGTCAAGAAGGCGATGACTAACTTTAATCACATAAGCCTGCGTAACCACCCTGCCCAGCTCAAAAAATTATGAAGCGGAGTTTGTATGCAGAAAGCAAAGAAAACAGGCTCTCGATTTACCAGACTTACAACTGTGAATATGACAGTAATAGCAGGTCAGGATGTTCTTCTTACATCAGTGGTTCCATAATTAGTCCCTAATTCTGTTTATAAGAGAATAAGGACATCTTTGAGCTTGCCATTGATTGCTGTATTAATTGCAACACAAGTCACTCCTCCTCGGCTGTCATCAGCTTGCTACCATTTCACCTATGTTTTCTCAAGGCTTAAAATCACATTACTGAATTGACTCTTCCACATCCTCTACTCCTTGATGTACTCTCCAGGAGAATCAGCAGGCCCAGGGTCAAATCCACAGTAACTCCACTAACATCAGGTCCCCAGCTGATGGACACTGGCATGGTTTGGCCAGCTTCCCTGGTCCCAGGGGAGCTACACCAATTTACAGAAGGAACTGGCGCAGATAACTCCATTCTACTCTGCATAGCATTAACAGGTCCTCCTAATTATTATTGAAAGAGCTTTTTATTTTCCTGCTGTGCTTGAGAGCCAAGTTCTTCCAAGGTGGTCTCAAACCAGTGCCCGGATCTGGATGTTAAGCTATTTTTGTGTTAGATGTTAGCTTTGCGTGCCACAATCTTACCAAATTTCACCAGCCAATCAGAAGTTAAGCTCATTCAAAACCCTGAATTTGATGTTAGGCAAGAATTTGGGGGCATAAGTTATGCCACTTAATTATCTTTGTAAGTCAAAACATGATTCTGTCTACAAGAGACATTAGCACACACAGATGTTATGCAAGTAAATCGTTATAGCATATTAAGCTGTGGTTACAGCACTGGAGGGAATATGACAGAATGAAACGAGGCCCATCATTCTTAGCAACACTTCGAATATTAGTACTTGATTAAGAACAAAGGGAAAGTTCTTGAAAAAATTCACTGAGATAAATTAAATTTTAATGACTTAAGATAATCGCAGCAAAGTCGCTCTTAAAGCAGATTGCCACAGAGGAAAATCACGTTAAACTCTGTGACACTTGCCAGTCTCACTACAATCAAATGACACCGATATCACAGACAGATAAACATGACAGTAAATGTAAGGAGTGGTCGGAAGATACTGACCTACAGTGTTATTTCTGCTGCATGTGTACTATAACCAATTATGTTATTTAATTAAAAATATGTAGTTTAAAATGTGATAAAGAAATTTGCCTCTTGCCAAAGAACAGAGATTGTTGCAACTAAACAAGAAAAACAATGGACAGCATTTCTTAAAAAAACAAAACCAAAAAAAATCTTTTCAAAAATATTACTTCTCCTAGCAGCAGTAAAATCCAATACTAGAATAACGCAAGTCCTTCCTAGCCCTTCCCTGCCTTGCCTTTATCTCTTCATTCTGCCTTTCTTTTTTCAAGAGAGAAAGAAGAAGAGGGAAACAGAAACAAAAATCTCAAAAGAACAAGACAGTCTCCGTTTTTTTGTTTCTGTTTCCTAGACTCTTTTCTAGGAGGAAAGGGAGACAAGAGGGAAGAAAAACTTCAGTAAATTTTTTAAAAATAATAATTTTAACAAAACAGAGACTGTTGCACTGCAAAAATATTTTGGTTATTTTTTCCACCAACATTATTTGTTATATTTTAAAACTTAATGCAATAAAAGCAGCCAGCCTGCAAGCCTGGAATGGAATTTAGCACATGTTATTGGTGGACGATTTCAACACAGCCACAAGGGGAAAGCATTTAAAGAGCCATATGTTTGGTTGGCACCAAATCAAATTCCATTAAATAATACTGTATTCAGCTATGCAACAAATTTACTTACTATACATTTCACATGAGAACTAATTTATTTGATAGGAATATTGCTGATGTTTATATTGGTTTACTGTAATGAAAACAGTATTTTCCAAACTATGAACAAATACATACCAGTAGTTTTACAGTGGCTTAACCAAAGTACTGGTAGTGCTTCAAAAAGGGAATTTATACAATACGTATGTTTCTCAATACTGCCTGAGCCAAATGTAGTAAGGGGTTCCGCTAAGAAGATGGAACTTGCATATAATTCAGGGAGAGCAGAGCGAATCTCCCTGCTGGCAACGCAGGCCGCTCTTAAGGCCAGCAGGACCACAGATAATCCCGACTTTGAGAGCCTGCTGCGTCTGAAAATGCTTTTCAGAAAGGCAACACGACTGACCAGTTCTTACAGCGTGGGGGATGATGAGACTCGTTTCTCTTACAGAAACTATGAAGGCACTCCCTTAGTTACTCGTTTAATTGAATACTGAACCTCTAAATTTTCACTGTGAAACAAGGGCCCTTATATAAAATCCAAATTTCACATACCATTGCCTATCTGGTCAACAGAGCTGCCAAATATTTTCACATACAGAAAAACACTGGCGACTGAATTGTGCTATAAAAGCAATTGAACATCTTGAGGATTTCATTTAATAATTCCATGTGGTCTGGCATTAATCAATTGGACACGTTCAGAAAAAAATGTATTTCCTTAGTGAGGAAAAAAAATAGTTCTTCCAAGAAAGTCACCTTCAATGTTTTAGATGTTTATATTTTTGCTTAGAGAAGCATCATTTTGTAAAAACACTTGAGAAGGAGCCAAGGATGATTTAATGATGCACTTACTGAAACTTCTGCAAATTGTCTTTTTTGTCAGCTTTCGATACACAAAATCTGCCTTGGCACTCGTAATCTTAGTATCACAGTCCTCTCTTTTCATCAGGACAGTTCTGACTTCTGGTTATGAGTCACGCTAAATTACAAATACAAATGGAAGCATGGATTACATTGTTCCCCCCAAAATATGTCAACATACCTTTAAAAATACATACAGGACTTCATTTTTGATCTGGTTCATTACCGAGGAAATTATTTTAAATAAGCACACAGGACTCCACATTACCTTTGTATCTGCTGCAGCTGCCAATAATAAAAATACAAATATTTCTTCCTACAAAAGAAATCAGCGTGGTTCCTAAGTGTAAATAGTGTCAGGGGATCCTAAGTTGATCCACAGACTGATTGCTTTCGAGCAGGGGATATCTACTGCTAAACAATCTTCCTCTCCCTTTCCAAACTGAGGGGGAGAGCAGCCAGCGAGGCACTTGTGAACCCTATGACTGGAAAACACCACGGCACATAGCAAAGGAAAGATTCCTCTCATTTTCAAACACATAAGCTCCTCATTGACCACTTATTCAGTCGATTTAGACTATTACCTATTCCTTATAAGCACTGAAAAACCTTAATTTCTCTGAAAGGCAGAGGGTCAAGGCTTAAGTCAAATGGGACTAGCCAAAATCGGAACATTAGGGGTCTGATTTCAATGGCTACATATCTGGAAAAATCCTACTGAGGGTAATACAATAGTTCTTGGTCAGAAAGTTACCAATTATTCATTAATATTTCTGCAGTGCAAACAGAAGTAAAGAAAGCTCCATTTTGGTTTAAGTATAAAGGAAGCTTGCTACTAGAATGATGTATCACATTAGCTAGCAAATGATTTACTAAAGCCTCACAAAAACTAAACATAAAAGAGCAACTATCGTCACATGCAGGCATATCTTGAACATGGCTAAGATTAACAACTACAAATCACAGCCATGAAGCAGGAAGGATGGCAGAGTATTCAACCATTCTCACTACTCTGGAAGTAGTAAATCACTGCTTTTACATTTTTGGCATACTACTGTGACCAGGGTTCATAATTATCTTGGCTGCCCCACATAAGACCTTGGCGACATTAGGCATTTCACCCTAAACTCTTCAAATTAAAATAAAACAAACTCCATCTTTGAAGCCAGGTTTCCTATACAGATCCATTGGTGCGAACTAAATCAGTAGAGGTTGGTCACATAACTTGAGAATCAGTATTTGGCTGAAATGTGCCCTAGAGATATTTTTTTTTTACACCAAGACAACTACCATCACAGGTAGGTCTTGCAGGTTGACTTCTGTCTTTTTGCAGAACTACAAAAGAGTAACTCATTCTATTAATTCTCTATTGTCTTGATGGAATGTGTATTAAAAACTACAATTGGATGTGCTCTATATTCTGAGAAACTCCTTCAACTACAGAAGAGGTGCACACACAAACAACTAACTATTCTGCAGTTTTATTCTGTCCATCAAGTATTAGACTATTACTCCTCAGTGTCATATTTAAATTAAAGCAATAAGCATGTTAAAGAACCCCATGCAACATATGCTTGAAGCATAAACTACTAACCACATAAAGCAGTGGTAAAGTCAGAGACATACTCCCCCTGACCTGTTTTTACTATCTTCTCTATGTTTTAAGGCCCACTTTACAAAATCTCATGGAATTTATTCTCAGGAATCCAACTTCCTTGTCACTGATCAAAGAATATCACTCGATCAAAGAATAATGTTTAGAGGCTTTTTTTAAAACAAACAAACAAAAAACATGAGGGAGCTTATTATGCAATAAAGCCACACAACATCTAAGGTGCTGTTTTCATCACCAACTCAGCACCTACAGCCCTCACACACTTACCAAAATGAGCGGAGATTTCTGAACTTCACATGAAACTCACAGAAGCCATCTCAACCACGGCAGGTAACACAGAAGAGCCAGACCATGCCTAGAGAACAAGAGGTCTTCCTAAACGCACACTGTTGGCATTCTTTTCCCCAAATATTCAGTGAACACAATACTCACCCAAGACACAGGGAATACAAACTCCTCCTCCTCCGCGGTCTGAGAAGATGCAAGTTGATATCCCATATTCTCAGATTGCTCTAACCAGTAATCAGCAAACTGATGCAAGATAAGTTGTACCATCTTCTCTACTCCAACAGTAATAATTATATACTCATTAAGAGAGAGATGGAGAACAAACCTAACTCTTTCCCAGGTACTCATCTAAGCAAGACTAACTCTGGATTACTGTGTCTGCTCTAGCAAACAATTATACAGTCTATAGTTAAAAAAATAGTTGATAAATTAGCTATTCAAGTTATGGAACAAGGCTAGGAACACCACTGAAGGGCAGAGGAATTAAATCCAGGTGTCTCACATCTTAAGCTAACACTCTAAGCACTGAAGTACAAAATTGGGGTAGAAGTATCACTACTCTTCCTTCTGATTTATAAAGATAATTATTCTCCCTCACAGCTTCATACAGAAAAAGCAATAGCAACACATGGTTTGGAAAAGTGTTACTGATCGATTTGCAAGCAAGAACATGAAAAGGATGCAGCAAATTTCTATTGCAACATAAAAGGAAATATCGGACTGGACAATCTGATATTGGAAACAGAAGTGACTGTCGTTTCTTCTGAGTACTGATACTGGGTATGCCCAATGGAGAGGAAAACTTTAAAAAAGTAGGAAAACTGCAGGAATTGACACTTGCGTTATTTCCTTTCTCTAAAGCACCTTTAACCAAGTGCATCACAAGTGAAGGCTGACTCGAGTTGAAAAAGTCACAGAAAAGGTTTTGCTTTGAAGATCTCCTAAATAAACTTGACTGTCTTAGAATGTGTGTCAACTGGAAAGCGAACTCCTAACGCTTTCCTCCATCTCTGTCTTAACAAATTTAATTCTAACATACTCTACTAGGTTCCCATTTCCATGTTTTGCCATCTGGATCTCATCTTTTTAAATACAAGTTACATTCACCCACTTGGCTCACTTCATCTGCAGAGACTTGTTAAATGGCTTTAAAGATGATTTACTAAAAAAGCTAGAGTGTAAAGATTTAACAGGAGAAGAGATTAATTTAAGTAGAGAACTTCTTACTTTAATGTCAAAACTATGTTACCAATGATTTTTGGCTTCCCATATTGATCAGCTGATTTCTGCCCTATTCACATTTGCTCTCTGGCTCTACATGTCTGTATTACCACATAAATTACTCAGAAAGCACCCAAGTTCACAGCACTGATCTAGTCACAAATTTCAAATGTCTGAAATACAAATGTGTAATGTCAGAAGATTAAAAACTTGAAGTCTACACACTAGTGCTTTGTTTCTGAAGCAGCACAGAACACGCTTACCGAGCCCAAGAGAGTTAAAGTTTAATTTAAACTTCTTTCACTCACTGAATTATGTTTTTCCCCAAAAACAAAACTAAGCTTCTACAAAGTAACATCACTCTGAATGGTTTTACTCACTCAGTTACTTCAGCTGTATTTTAAAGTGGTACTGAAAGTTTGCATTTAAATGCCAAACTCTTTTCTAGATTTGAAAAACAGTAATAAAGACTTTGGAGGAATTACTAAGAATATAAATGGTAAGCCAACTAAATGCTTCTGCCTTCTTCAGATCAGCACAGAGCCTTCAATCCAGTTAATGTTGTATCTTCAGCAGGTCAAGCGATATAGATGCATGCTTGAAAGTGAAATTTTGCATTTTATTCTATAAAATTATGTACATGACTGTATCTTTAATCATGGTTCTCTCTTTCACTCTGAAATACAGAAAAGGGAGAAAGTTTGTGTGCAAGGAGACTGGTCCCCAAGCGAGATCTTTCTCAAAGTACTTGGCTTGTATCTCCCTAGCACTTTCAGATGTAAACAGCCCTACATTCTCCCTCTCTAAATCTATATATGACAGCCCAGTTCAGCATTCTGTAGGCTCTCGCACTTGATATTGTACCTCCACTCCAGCAACATGCAACTAATTATTTAAAGACCAACTGTTTTTAATGATTAAACATTTCATGAAGTACTTCACACAAAAGTGAACAGGCAGATCCCCCTAAAAATAGTGCCATAAGTTTTGTTGAGATATCTTTTTTGGCAAATGAACCACTGAACCGTACTCCAATCTAGAAATGATTTTAAAAAACATTTTAAGTGTGGTGAAAGAGGTCCAGGTCAAAAAGGAAAACTCAAACAGTCAAAAATCTATCTGGATTACTTCTGTAATAGGTTATCAGGCAGCTAGGCTAACTTTGGCTATTAGAGTTTTCATTTGACTAGAGATTTAACAGCAGACTCACTGTCTTCAAACACTAATATTGCTTCTGGCTGCTTCTCAATACCAACCAGCAGTCCAAATTTTTCTGGGCTGAACTTCAATCTCTTTGTCCAACCTGAGCTAGGCACTGGCTGGGATGGGGAATCACATCATCCTCAGCAAAGGATGATGGAAGGTCATACTATCTTCTATGTAAGTATCTACAAACTGAAGCAAAGCATTATCTAGAAGCTTTTTAACTTAGCATATATATTATGTCATAATGAATCTCCTGGTTAGTTGGCACTTCACTCACAAGCTGAGCAAGACTGAAGAAAACAGACAGGAAAAGGACTTGGCTGTTCTGCAGGAATGTGGTGAAATACAGACCTTTATAATTGCTTCCCAGTCTGATAAAGAGAACAAAACTACATCCACTGTACTTGCAATTAAGATCCCAAATCCAGTTCTGTTGACTTGGAAATAACTTCTATTCCCACCACGATCTCCATTTCAACCTACTCTCTGACATTGCAAGGTGGTGACTTTGCCAAGAACCTGTCATTTTCCCATCCCATTGCACCTGTCACCCAAATGAATTATCACCTCACATCACTACTTCAAAAAGCCTCCTAACAGCAACTGCAGCAAGAGTAGAAAATGACGCAAACCTCAAAATGCTGCAGCATCACTACAACGTTAAGCCTCTGCTTCTCACAGATTGTTATTAGAGTCGGGCTAAGGCAATGTTAGCTCAGCTGCCTCTAAACACACCTGTTTCAATTTAATTTGTAATAATTAGGAAGCCTAAGGCACTAGGAAAAAAAAATGCTTCTCAGTTACTGTTTCAAATAGTAGAGTTTTCATGTGCCATTTAAAATCCTGTTTTTCAGGAGAGACTGCTGACTTGCTAATGCAAGCAAAATGAAATAAAGCAAAATATTTTTAGCAGCAGGAAGTTGTTACTTGCTACTGCCAATTACATGCCTTGCACTTGAACAGCGACATTTTTTCCCCTTTGCTAATTCTTCAAGATAGGTAAAAGCTGGCGTACCGTGCACGAGGATACGGACAAAGCCTAGTCCCCTGGAGCTGGCCGACACTTCTGCAGTAATAGCCAATATTGGCAACAATTTGCTGTGACAGAGCAAACAACCGTGTCCTAGATCCACTCTGTGGTGGAGGGGGAAGGAGAAGATTAAGCAATAGACTTGGATGTATTGACTTTGGCAAAAGGCTGAATACCTTGTCATGCTAATAAAATTACTGAAGCTGAGGAGGAGAAAATGGGGCAAAGGGGGAAAAATAAAAGTAGTATAAAAATTACATAAGAATAGATATTTATATGCTGAGATAATTTATCACGCTGACAGAGATGAATCATCTACCATTAAAATAAGGGGACACAAGGTTTCTTTATATCACAGTCATTATTTATAACCCCTTTAAACATTCATAGAAAATTCAATCTTTTAGTTTAAAATTTGAACTTGTGGACCAAAATAAAATCACTGGCAAAAATAAGTTTCTACAGGAACAGTGCCCAAAGAATGATTTCTTCAAAAACAGGATATATCTTAACAATCATCAAAAAACTTAAAAAACCAAACAAAAAAACCTCCTGCACTTTTAAGTCACATTGCATTCATGCAGTTCACACAGAACAAGACCTCTAGTAACACCCCAGGGACAGTAGGTAACAACCAACTTCAGTGATACAGCCACACACCTACTTAGGTCTTCTTGAAATACAATAAAATATCAGTTATTTCCCTGAAGTGAAGCAAAACTCTTCTTCGATGCTTTCCACAAACTGAATATCCTACTGAACCTAAAAGAGCTACTCTTAGTGAACTAACTTGAGTGTTTATTTCCAAAGGTAAAGGCCTATCATTTTAATTTTGAAAAACATTTGCCTTTTGTCACCCATAACAACTTTAGAAAGGCAATCATAGAATCATAGAATGCTTAAGGTTGGAAGGGACTTCTAGAGGTCATCTAGTCCAAACCCCCTGCACATGCAGGGTCACCTAGAACACCTGGCACAGGGTGGTGTCCAAGCGGGTTTTGAAGATCTCCAGAGGAGACTCCACCACCTCTGCGGGCAGCTCTGTCACCCTCACTGTTAAGAATTTTTTTCTCAAGTTCCCATGGAACTTTTGATGCCTCAATTTGTTGCTGTTTCCTCTAGTCCCATCGCCGACCACTTTCCATTTTAGAATGAAAAAGGAAATGGATCTGGAGAAGTCAGAACAACTCTTCCTGAATATTGTTCTGATTGTTTAAGAATGGTCATCAATCACTGTTTTCTATAGACTGACATGTATGAGTATTTAAAAACTGGACAAGAGAACAAAAAAAAGAAACTCAAGATGGGTATTAACAGTAAAGATCAAAACTGAGAAGTACATGAAAGCTCTCAACTTTTATTCATTTGTCTTTTCTACCTCAATGGGCAATTTCTTTATAATCCAAGTTTTTAGCTTTTCTATTTCAGCTTTGCTTAATTCATGAAGAAGGTCTGGAAAAGTGTGGAATGATGTTGGCACTCCCAGTGACTTTAACATCTTGTTGGTCTCTTCAGCCCAGGAGTAAAGAATTAGTTCATCAGCTGTTCCATGACACTGAAATAATTCTGGAAGGTCACCTTCATTTCTACTCAAAGCCTGGATGGAAAAGAAAGAGTCAGACAAATTATTATAAATTTTCAAAGAATACTTACAGTTACATGGTGTCCACACAATGACAATTTACAGAGCATTTCTTTTACCCATTTCTTTTAGTGGACACATTGTACTGCCTGTACAAAAGCAAAGAATGCAACATCACTAGGAAAAAAAATGACTTCAAATTCTTCTCATGTGCTAAACCTGAGAGATGACAAGTTTTGAATTTAGGGCTATGACCTTCTCCAAATAGAAGATGGAACACACAAGTATTATAATTCACTACAAATATTCAAAGAATAGTTGCAGTTACACAAAGTCTCTGATAACTAATGACAACTTGCACAGCATTTTGTTTTTTCATCTGCCTTCTGCACTGATTTACTTTGAACAAAATAATTGTACTGTCTGTGCAAAAATCAATGAAACATTATATAAGGATAGTTTTAAAACCTCTTTTTCTTCATATTCTTCTTAACAACTTTCAGGAAATGTTATAGGTTTAGAATATTAATCAACTGCTCCAAATTAAGAAGTTGCAAAATTTAATTTTGATCTCTTACCGAAGCAGCATTTCCATAAAGCCTACCACATACTCACCTGGTAAACAGCAGATTCTTTGTTAAGAAAACTAGAAAGCGCAAAGACTCCTGCCAGATCTCGATGAAACCTATATGCTAAATGCATTGCCATTCCACCTCCCATTGAAAAGCCTCCTGTGATGAGAAAAAAAAAAAAAAAAAAAAAATTTTGCTACATCTTTGTAACTCACCACACATTTTCTATAGTTTTATCTTCAGATTCCTTTTTCTTTCATACATAAAGCACCTCAAACCCCTCTCAAACAATAAAAGTTACAAGAATCTTAAACTAAGATTCAAATAAGAAGTTGAGTAAATAAAGAATTGCTGAAGATTCATTACTGAGAGAGAAAGAAAACAAAACAGAACAAAAAAGCCATCACTGTATAATCTATTCATGTATGGTTTCTACTAAATACTTGAACACTGTTGCTATATTCTCTGGCAGCAATAAAAAAAGTCCACAAAGAGTCCTCTTTGTTCCTTATGCAATTTGCTTTTCCCTTAGGATAGTACCACTCATGGATGAAAGATATGGGTATACTGTTGTTCCTAATCAAGGCACATTTATCATGTTAGACTACCATACTCAGGTTGAGGTCTGTTGTTGTTGCTCCTTGGGATAAATAATAAATAGCATCAGGAAACACAGCCACACATCTGAGCTTTAACAGGGTTGCTGAATGAAGTTGCTTGATGTTCCATCTGTCTCCTAAGCTGCACTAATTCCTTAAATGAGATTAACTCCTCAGATATTACTTTTACACAACTGATGCTTATTCATTAGAAAAGAAATGCAGACCATAGTATTACTTTACAAAGATACAGCATATAGCCTATTACACTGGCTGCATCCAGATAATGATCAGCATGGGAATAACTGGCCTGCTGAAATCTGTCTTAGCCCAGAGATGGAAACCTAGAAAGGTTTTGATGCAGCTCAACTCAGAATAGCAACAGCATGCAGTGTGATGATGATACCACTGCCTTGTGCCAGGTAGTTAACTGGTGTTAATCAGGTGTGAAATTCTGAGCCCAGGCTTTCCTACACAAAAGACACCAAATACAGATTGAAGGAGAAATACAAAAATAAGAGGGGAAAGACCAAGTCATTCCAACTGAGTATCTTTATGAAGTGGTTAAAATATGCTTCCAAAACCGAGAATGGCTCTTCTGCAAGGATTATGTGAGCTCAGCTCTGTGATAGGCACCAGTTTCACACCGCTGCTGAACAGAGCTCGGCCAGGAAGCAGCGAGCGTGCACATCACTGAACGCAGGCCTAATACAAGCCGCCTAGCTTCCGTACTTGACCGGAGCCTGGAATCACACAGTAAATCCCTAGGGTGTATAGGATTCAGAGGCAGAAAACACTGCGCTTTGGCCATGGTGAGGCTGTCCCTAATGAGCGATCCTCTCCAGGACATTCAACTGCAGGTCCCACCACGTTTGAGGCCGACACGCCTTGTTACGGAAGATTTGGCTGGATCTGGGTCGGAAATTTTCCTGAAAACACTAGACTAATCGAGACTTGAAATGCTTTCCCTCTCACAACAGAGTTTCTTGATTTTTTTTCCTCATTTTATAATCAGAATTTAGACTGCATTTCCAAATCCTCCTTCTACATATTGTATTGAAGTCCTAAGAGATGGATATAGCCAAATACCATAAGCTGCAGATTCCTAAGTTGCAGAACTTGAATCTTGGAAGTAAAGGAACAAGAATATCCAACTTGGAAGACTGAAGTCTTTCCGTCCTTGTTAACACAATCTTCAAATGAATTAGGAAAACTAGGGGATAAATCTTCAAGTCTTGTAGCTATGCATCCAGATCTGTTAATAGCCTCATTTCATCTTTGGTAAATAAAGCTGGGACCTGATACTACCCTGTGCATGGACCTTCACCTTTTTCAAGTTAAAAGCAGGATGCCTAGGTGGCAGTTCAGGAAAAGCATGACTTAATGTGAAAGGATTAATTCAGAGAATTGCTTAGAATGCCTCATGGCCTGCATGAAATCACCTGAAATTTTGAAGAAATCTGATTTCATAGATATAAAGACGATGAATATACTACTACAAGCATTTCAACTGCATCAACAGTTCCTACTGGATATGGAAAAATCACTACTTGAGAGTCACGAGGAAACCACAACATCGTCCACATGTTCGCAGGGAGAGTAAGAAGCAGCTAATTGAGAAAGAACATAAAATACAAGTTACTCAAGATTCTTACATAAACAAAGTGTCTTGCACTCAAGTTTTCTTTATTCTCTCCTGTAGAATCTGATCCTTTCCTTCATCACTTCCTTTGTGATGATGCAGTCATCCCAAAGCCCTCCCAAACAGGTCTTATACAAAATGGTCTGTGAGTATGTATTTCCTTTTCACATACAGATACATTTTTGTCCACATATAAAATGAAGCCTATTTGAAGTGTTTTAGAATACAGAAAAAAAAAAGTTTGCATTGAAAACTCATTACTAGTTTGTAAATGATTTAATCTAAAATTTTGTACCCGTTTAGTCACAATCTGGCAACACTGCCTGCAATTACTCACCAGCAGTCTTTGACAATGCAGTCACCTTCTGTTTAGAAGAATATTAGGTAATGGTTCTTTCATGTGGCTGATACTACTATGAGAGAATGTAATACAAATGACTAGTTCTTTGAATTCGATTTTCCAGGGGAAAACCTGCAGTTTATCACTTGATTCCACAATAATCTCTCAGCACATACCACACTTACAGTAAATGCTTACAGACAGAATTTGGAATAAATATTTATAATTTGAGGCATAACTTTTCAGTTATAGATGCTGTCTTTTTTTTAGGCTCAATCAAAAACTTTTATCAAGAATTTCATTTTCAGATTAAGAAAAAATAAAATAAAAAAAAGATATGATACAAATGGCTGGAGTGATATTACAGGATGTAAGCAAAATTACAGGTATGCTTATATACACCAAGGATCTCATAGTAAAGAATAGGTGAGGTTATTGTTAAGCAGATTGTGTCATGAGTGTTGACTAATACCAAAAATGATACTACAACATTTCAAACTTAGCCAGCCCTTTGATCGAGACCAATGTACTTCCTAAGACAGTAAAGTTTGTGCAGGAAAGTTCAAAGCCTGAGAATTGGTTTCACACAGATATCATCTGCTAGTATTATTTTTCCCCATATATTCTCTTTATAGCTGCATCTTAAGAAATGTCAATGCTTAGAAACAATAAAAAAAAAAAAAAAAAAGGCTTTATAATGCTCAGGAAGAGCTTGGAGAGGAAAACATTTAACCATTTACTGCAACTTTAGCTTTCTTGTCTTGCAAAGAAGGTTTATGGACAGGCTTTTAAGAGGTAAGCACATGCAAAATATACTCAATTCAGCAAAGCACTCTTAGCATAAGAGAAACTTCAGCAAGACCCTTTGACAATGAGGATAGTGAAGATGATAATGATACTACACAGACCATACACGCTGAGGAATAGTGGGAAGACAGCTGCTTACACCTTGCCTTGCTATTTGAAAAGATCTCCTGAAATCACAGGATATTCATACATCTGAATTAAAAAAAAAAGTTGAATTCGAAGAAATTTCTCAGAGATTCCTTATTAAAAACAAAACGCTCTTTCCTGGAATATCATGCAAAAATATGTTAATATAGCCTAATCCACAGCGATATAACATGGAATGAATACAGACTGAACTTCTTATGTGTAATTTATTCCTGCTTGAAGAACAGAGAACTCATTACATCTGTCATGTTTCAATGATACACACACATATATAAAACTTTCTTCTTCTGCTTATAAATGGCATTAGGAGCCTTTAAAAAACAATAATATTTGTATGAAATCTTAAGTTCATTTCCCCTGCATATATTGATTTCTATTAATTTGCTCCTAATTTATATCTGTATGAAATTACAATCTGGTCCATGATCATATCTCAATATTATGTGAAGTTCAGGAAACCAAATATTTACCTACTGTCAAATCTGGGCTTTATTCATTTCTTGCATGTTGTCTAACAATGTTTGGGTTTGTATCTAAGAAAATGACTAATGTTATTATCTAAAACAAAGGCTTCTTTATTTAATGCCTCTCACTCAGAAGTGCCCTCCACATATGGCAGGACGCTGACAACTGCTAACAACTCTCCCTCACATTCCATGTAAGGGCTTGCAAAGACCCACTCTTGACTTCAGAATGCCCTTCAGGTTTTCACTCTTTTTCATAGGAAAAAGACCTCTCTGAAAAAAACCATGCCTTCTAAGTTGCCAATTGCTTTATAGGCCATACAAATCTGACTGTGAAAGGTCTGAACCAGTTTGCTGTAGATTTCTTTTGCAGATGCATTTACAAAAAACGAACTAGGATGATTTTTTGGTCTTTCCAGTACATCTAAGTGACCAAAGCACTACATATCACTTGATTTTCACACTAGAAGTCACCTTGTCAGGAAACAGTCTTAAGTATTAATCACATTCAGCACACAATTCACTGAGCACAGACTTTATGCTGCTTGCAGAGACAGAATATTTGCTCTTCCCACACAGGTTAGAGTGTGAGATGTAGGGGCTGCTTCACTACAGCAGAGCATTAATGGATGAAGTGCAGAAGCTAAGCCCCAGGAATTCAGGAGATGAAGATTCATATTTGGGAGCAAGTTTTAGGGTGTTTCTTTTAAACAATATTCTTTTCTCAGTTATCTCTGATTGAAACTATTTGTAAGTCCTACTGAATGATCAATACATTAAATGGAAGCATCATTTGTTTTGATTGCTGCTTGCACATCAGGAAAATAAGAGCTGAGAACTGAAAGAAAAGTAAATGAATGGTTCATATCCAAAAAACAAGCAGAAAAAACATTTCCCTAAAAGCACTGAAAAAAAATCTGGTATTATGGGAAAGATGGACTAATAGTTTGGTTGAGCCAAGCATTTCATAAGCATAATTTAGATAAAACACAGAGTGACACTGAGTTTTACACAAACAGTACTGAAGGAATAATCTAATTTGAATTATACTTGCAGTGACAAATGGTAATATAGCTCCCTAAATATGCTTTATGAAAACAAGATAGCAAGTCCTTCTAAATTAGGACAATAGTCTCCTAATAAAGACAACAAATACAAGATGCCTTAAGTGACAGCAAAAGGCTTTCAGACAAAAGACATAAAAGTAAAAGATTTTAGGTGTAGCTTAATCAATGTTTTTTGATGTATTGATAATTTTCCATCTTTCCATATTTACAGAACCTTCATTCTCTGGGATGTCAAAGTCAAAAAAGTCAAGATATTTCCTCCCCATCCCATTTTAACACATACTGAGAGGGATGAAAATGTTAATATTTACAAGAAGCACAGAACTTTCATGTTACTTCCACCATGGTTCAGTAGCTATGTAAGAAGTCCAGGAATAAACAAAAGTGGTTGTGTGTCTTGTGTTATTGTTACAGTACAAGGGGTCAGGAATCAAGCATGTGTTTTCTGGCATACAGTCAAATCTACAGGACTGTTATTGAAGGCTTATTTTCACTGGCTGCTTATACAAGTGACTACAGGTGGTAGAGACCAACATGCTTGGATCAGCATTTCTGTGCTATACAGAAAGTGACCTGTAAAAGTAGGAAAGAAACAGTAAATCAAGACAAAAAAAAAAAAAAAAAAAAAAAGAGAATAACAAGACAGCCTTTCATTAAACTACAGCTGACAAAAGAGAGCACTCTTAAAATGTTTCAGATGTAAAGAGGCCATTTCTGTCAAGAGCTTCTGAGTTATTCAAGGTTAAGATTGTTTAAACTCTGACAATTCCCAAGTAAGTGAAGTTAATTTATAGTATACTATCACTACAGTAGCAGTAAAAAATCTCCACTGACCCCTCCTAAAATCTCAGTTCTATGTAGAAAAAGAAATGATTTTCCAATTTTTCAGAACGTGAAACTCTTGTTTCACTAACTTAGCAATGAATCCAGGCATTTATAAAGAAAGATATATTCAGTTTTTAAGAAGAGGCACTACCAAAGCTTTATGCATCAGAATTTGACTGATTTCATCATTCTCTGTCTCCAAAGTCAATATAAACCTACTTGCAGACTTATTTACAAGCATTGCACTAGCCAGGAAGACTGGTAAGAGGAACTCTACTGGAATGCTTGGCAAGACTGACTTCCATTATCAAATTCTGGAGATGATATAATTATTTCTGAATAATTATATATTTAAGTCACAGACTCTTTTCATTCTCCTTTAAAGCTGGAAAGAGAGATTAATGAACCAGAAGGCAACTGTCTTCAAAGGACTTCTGTTTTGTTAGGAAACGAGAACTACCAAAAGGTAGGAATGGGCAGATGCACTGAGGACTACTGTACATTGATAGACAGAAGTCACAGAGGAGTTCTGATGATGGGCTTTGTTTGCCTCTCCCTTGAACTAAAGGGAAGTAAAATACTTTGTTCTTTAAATTAATTTTCTCCAGTATTTTTTCTGACTTACTGATACAGGAAAGTAGTGGCATCACACAACCCAGACATCCCCCATGAATTCAGAGCTCTGTTCTATAAACAACTGCTTTGGGATTTCAGAGCCAGTTATGCTACTCAAGCAGGTGATCTTCTGCATCTCAGATTAAATATTCTTACTGCTGCCACATTCCTCAACTGGCTGGAAACTCTGAATGGAGAGCATCACTCCCCATCAGGTGCTGGGCTTCTCATTTTCCAATGCTTTAACGCCTTCTCCTGCTTCCCCTTCCTTCCCACTCACTCTCCTTTGCGCAGTGCTCCCTCAGACCTTGCCTTCTTATCCCCCACACTCCAGTGCTGTTGACAGCTGCCCACTTTCCTGCTTGTGTCTGTTACTTACCTGGTCACCTAAACACCCCTCTTGTACCAGAGAGGGGTTCCTGACTTTTTAAGAGAAATCTAACAAGATCTGACAGGATTTGCATTACTTCCAGCACACCAACCTTCTGCAAATTCAGAAAAAAAAAAACACCACTCTTTTCTCCTTCGCTACTGGACTTTACCAGATTGGTGTAGAAACACTACATATGGCTTAACAAAACCTCAAACTCATGGTACTTGTTCAGTCAAAAATATTATAAAGCTGTGAGTTGCTTTTACATACAAATGTCTCACAGGATCTCTGAACTTCATTCTCCATTGCATCATACCCTGGTTAATCATCAAAACTATTGCAGAGAGAGCAGTGTCCTCATAGAAGAGGACTTTGTCTTCTGCAGGCTTAGATAACAAACCTCGATTTCTTCTAGCAGATTTCTTGGGCATCCAGATCCTTTCTGTATTTTGGATGGCGCT
The DNA here is from genome assembly GCA_003342815.1 of Eudromia elegans. Classification (NCBI taxonomy): domain Eukaryota; kingdom Metazoa; phylum Chordata; class Aves; order Tinamiformes; family Tinamidae; genus Eudromia; species Eudromia elegans. The sequence goes on from PTEX01000013.1 coordinate 2,524,530, forward strand.
AATTCAGAGTTCCATAATTCTTGTTACATTAATATCAGATTTAGCAATGAGGATGCTAGCTGTATGCTTGTAGCACCTATCACAGAGGCAAAGAAACAGCACCTTTCTCAAGAAGCCTGAATCTAAAGCTCTTCAGGACAATATGAATATCACTATTCCCAATTTACAGCTAAGGAATTTAGGTTCAGAGATTGATACTTCCACAGGGACTGAAACAACTGATAAATAAATTTCCTTTCTGTTTACAGTTTGCAAAGCAACTTCCACAGTCTGCCTCACTAGTTTTCATTCAGAAAAAAAAGTAAAAATTTTCAGAAAGAAAAAGTAAAACTAAGAAGCAAGCCGCAGCAGAGTGTCTCTGTTAGTAGAGCACCTCTCAGTGAATCCTGCACAAAGCACCTGCTCTTCTTCAGCTGTTTCCAAGCCAGCAGGTATAACGCAGGCAAGTCACATCAAAGATACTTTGCTGACAGCCATCCAAAACAATGCATGCGGCAGCCAGGGCAATAAGCCAGAAAGGGAAAGTAAACAGAGGCCTTCAAAGAGCAACATGAGGTTGGACCAAGAAAACATGCTGGCTACTGGTAGTGGCTCCACCACTTAGGAGCTTGATGACATGACTCAGTTGGCCATAAATTCAAAAGTTCCCACATTGGAAGCTTTTTTCCCCAACCTGAAACACTTTGCGGTCTAGGAATGGGATGGGTAGCCAAGCATTCCTCTCTGACACAGGCTTCTCCTCTGTACCTCAATTTCCCACTGTCTATTTCACAGAACTACTGTTAAAATTGTGGAAATATAGGATGGATGGGAAGACAGGCACATATAAAACATGATGGCTAACAGGCCATTTATTACCAAGTGCTAATCTGTACTGGTGCTAACACACAAATCATTGTTTCTCTGTGAATTAATTTATCTCAAAGTATTAGAGCAGAAAGGAAAAGCCCATCATGAACTGTATGCTACATATGCATTTTCAGAGATATACTAGTTTTGGGCATGCATGCTTTCCCATCCTTACATTTTTAAGTAATACATGGTTCATTGTATGCTTCTAAACAAAACTACAAATGACCACTTCACATCTTAAATTACATTTTTGAGAATACTGCTTGCAGGTTGCCACATTTCCCACCAAACAAAGGTTTAAATAAGGATTCAGTATTTTTTAGGATCATTCGGTGAAAGGATTGCTCAACAATTCCAGTAATTTATCATATGCTTTTTGGAATAAAAATAAAGCAGATGATCTCCAATTGTTTAGAAACATCAAAATAAACAACCCCAAAATGTAAATCTTTCTCACCTACTAGTATCCTATTCTTTGGGATGCCACTTTTAATCTCATCATTGATCAAGTCTGTAAGGCCATGGCTCATGGAATCAATGGTTTCAATGTGTTCTGGACAGTCATTGGAGATCTTGTACCTGTTAAACCACACAGTAGAAAGGGCTCCTTGCATAGGTGTATATGGCCTGGGGAAGTAGAAGAGAAAAAATAAGTAAACAAATGTTTTTAGCATGACTATGATAAATGTAAACAATGCAGTAACTGTCCAGACAAGGAGAGATCGACCTCCCTCAGTTCTAAGTCACCTCCAAGTCAGTTCACCTCCAACCATGCTTTCCTGCATTCCAAAGATCGTTCTTCAAGCATGGGAACAGCATTTGGAAGCTAGATTAAATGCAAGTTTCAGTCAGTTCAGTCACTTCAACATTAAGATTCAACATCTCATCTAAAGGACTTAAATCTCAGGCCTCCTACAAGGTTACTAATCCCACAGTCAGGGTTGAAGCTCATCTGGCAATAGGGCAAACTGAAGTAACTGCTAAACTAGGCTTTGAGGAGCCACCTCTATAGGATTCACTTGTATTATGCTTGCTGACACGGACAGGAATTGTGTATTGTGAACCTTTGCTTATTTATACTCAGAGAAATTAGTATCTTAAGTGTCTTAACCTGCTGCCCAAACCTCAAATAATAACAAAAAAATTACAATTGAAAGCAGCTTATAAAAAAACCCAACACAAACAACAAAAGAAATTATGAGGAATATAGCCCTGAAATCCTACAAAAGGTGACTTTATTGCCTTGCAATTGTTCCACAATTCAATACCAAATGTATTGCTTTGAGATTGATGCAACCAAACCTCTGACAACCAAACCTCCTAAAATCCTTAATTATTCTGTTTAATCAGGGGGTGCATTTTTCGTTTTAAATTCAGATGAACTCAGATCAGATTACAACCACTGCCTACAAACAGACAACTTTTGATAAATTTGTCTGGATGGGAACCCAGTGAAAAATGCAAACAGTGACTTCCGTTCTCTCTCTGAATTCCTTTACTACTATAATTAAACAAAAAGGAAGTTAACCTAAAGTAAGAAAGCCACTATTGTAATTAATCTAAACAAGGGAACAAATTCTGCCTTTATTGATACCAGAAAAGTTTCACATATGCAACACTATTTCCAAATTGATTTACTCAATCAGACAAGTGAAAAATGATGGAACACAGATATTGTTCTGCTAGGTGCTCTGTCTAGGAAATACACATGGTCCTTGACTTAGAAGCTGATAAACCAAGTATAAAGAAATGGCAACAGAAAAGTACACAGATAAATTACACTTTTTCATCTATTTGGGCACTGCTTCATGAAAGAATATATAAAACCAAAAACATTCTACTGTTACTCAAAACAGCATGCAAGTATGTGGTCACCTTATGGCACACAATGAACTAATACTTTCCCCTCATTTGTTTAATGCAAAACCAGCACGTACTTAAGCAGCAGAATTAAGAGCAACACTTTCTCCTCCCCCAAATTAGCCTTTATTTGTCTATTAAGATAACTACTAAAGTAAAAGAAGATCAGTGACAATATTTCATACGCTCAACAAGCTGAATCCATTCAAGGAAACATTCTAATTTATTTTCTTCTCTTTAGTGCTAAAAATCTCCCTGTGATTCTCTCCAAATGAAATGATCAACACCTAATGAATAAGATCACAAATCTCTATTCCAGGGAAGTTTTTCAATTTGTAACAGGAGACATTACAGGCAAGAAATTCCCAGCAGAACCAGAGAAATCTCTGAAAGTTACCTGAGTGACAGGATATAGAATGGACTAAGCGCTTAGGCAAATAATATTTGATTAAAATTTCTAGTTTCTCTCTCAAATATCTTTACATAGATCTCCCTGTAAAAATGCTCATTAGCCAGAATGCTTTGTTTTCTACTAGCAATAATGAACATTTATTTCAGAAAAGACACAGTGTCTTTCAACACTTTTACAACATGTTGACCCAGTGTTTCCACGGACCGAAGAAACACATTTATATGAAATAGACCCAAGTCATTAGAATAAATTTTTTAAAAATGGATGTCCTCATATTGCAACGATAGAACTAAAATGTATGCTTTAAAGCAGGGATAAAATCCTTGATAAGCCTTGCGATACCTCATTAGATGTCAAAAATCAGGAGTTTTACCTGCTGTCTTTGCAAATTCTACAGTGAGACAGACGAAACACTAATGTGCTTTAAGTTTAAAGGAAAAGACCCTCATGCAAACAGACAAGATGCTTTCAGCTGTCTCAAAAACATTCTTGCAACCACACTTGATTTCTCAGAAATGCATTAAAAATAACTTTTACATAAAGTTAAAAGCAAGATTCTTTTAATGGTTCACCCAACTGGCACATCTGTTTTAGTCATTCACCTTGTTCCTTAAATAAATCCCTTTATTAGCTGGCATACTGCAACTCAGACATTACCACGGTAAACAAATATGTTTGGCATAGAACCATCTGTAGAGCACAATCCAAGAATACTGCACAAATTTTTTTCATACAATTAAACCACAAAAGATGACATGAAGGACTGGCTTGAAATGCACAAAAGCAAAGGAACACAAAGTAGAGTGAAAACTCCTTCCAGTAAGCTTAGCACATGCAGTTAAGCAGAGTGTCAGATCAAACTGCCTGTCTTAAGATTTCTTGCTTTCTTCAGTATAAAGAAACAACCCTAACACTAGCCCCAATATTTTTTTGTGTGGGCTTCACTTTCCTTATTCTCTTTGTTAATGGTATTAAAGTTCCATGTCTTTAAGTCTCTAAAACCTGTACTTCTGAAACTCTGAATAGAACTGTACAGTCAAACCAAACAGAGGGTGAAATCTGTTTTTCCTTTTTCTTTTTTTTTAAAGCCTCTAACACACAAGAAACTCAAACACATCAACAGAACAAGAATCCTCCCACCAGATGTATCAGCTTCCAAACCTGGCACTTTGCAGATATTTGAAATGCAACTTCCTGCAAGTTGAACTAATTCTAAACATGCAAAAATAAAAAGAAGGGAAGGTAGGAGTCACAGTTAATACCTAAAATCTAGGAGAAACTGCAGGCAGCCTAATGGTTAGAATCTAAAAAGCTTCCCAACATCCTTACCACTCCAGATCATTTTTCTGATTACTTTATAAATCCTCTTTTTTAAGGGTGTGCATTGATCTTCAATGGTTTCCTCATACAAATACTTCTTGAATGACTGAGCATATGAGTCCACAGTTTCAGAAAGATCCAACAGAGTTTAATACCTGAATGTCTTAAAGAGGAGAATATTTCATTTAAAATCTTTGTAAACATTTTTCTGTCATCCTTTCCATCTTTCACACTTGTATTCAAAGAGAAAGGTAATTTTCTCTGCAGAATTCACGGCAAAGTTCCAAGGTAACACAAAATATTCCCGTTTTAACAGAATAAAGACAGGTTGGACTATGATAATAAAAGTTATATACTAGCATCAAAAGTATACTAAAAGAATGCAGCAATGCCAACATCTTTTTCTACCTCCCTGAAGAATATACACTCTAGACCTTCTTATGTGTGTTTAGAATTGTGCTAAACAATTTTAAATGACCTTAAACTATGAAAGGGAATGATCCCATGTAAGGATCAAATTCAGATCTAAAAAATATGCGAAATTCCATTTCTAGAATGATGTTATTAGAAGAACAATTCACTTAAAACTATAGGTGTTTTGTTGGCTACCCAATATCCCTTTCAACATTTTACTTAGAGAGATACACCAGCAAGACCACTAGCTTCTCTAAGTAAGAAACATTAGAGTAGCAGACAGTATCTCGAAACACAGCAAATATTTTTCCCCCCCTCTTCCTCCTGGTACACAGTTGTACCACTGCCTTTACACTCAGCACTATAACCACCCACCTGACAAAGTTAAATAAAACCCAGACCACTGGTGCTGGCTTACAGCTTTCTTGGAGTTCCAATGAGATCTTCCAGAGACATCAGACAGAACCAGGAATTTTCAGTGAGGACACACTTCAGGTTTTAATTAAAGAAAGACACTTCAAAATTTGTGAAATAATCACTCTTGTTTCTTTCTACATCCATCTCCTTTCATATAAAAGGCATAAAGTTAAATAAGACTTTCTAAGGTTGCCTTTTGCAGGTCTATGCATCCCTTCGAGAAAATCTGCTGTGTACACTGCCAGAAGATGACTCAAGCTCTAGAACCAAGGCTTGACTGTATTAAGGTTGATGGCAGTTTTTCCAAAAAAAAGCAAGCTTATTCACTAGTCTCAAATTCTATGCTAGCATAATCTCACTGCCAACCCTAGTGCACCACAAGAGAAAATCTAGTCCATAATTCTGCCCTTCAATTCCCACCAGCTATTTGAAATAGAAAGCAAATCAAAAAAAGAAAAAAGAAAAAAAAAAAAAAAAAAAGAAGGGAGGGAGAATTTACCTCTTCAAATCAGAAGTATAGTCAAAACTATATCTTAGGATAAAACTGAGGTTCAACATAGGTTAACTATGCACTGTTGTGGTATAGCAACACACCCACAGCATAAGATGTATCAGGAAACTGAAAACAAGTTAAGCTTGAAAGTATAAACAAAAAAAAAAAAAAAAAAAAAAAAAAAAAAAGAAAAAAAGGGAATAATCATTTCTGTGAGGATCAATTCCAGCTGTTCCATGGACCACAGTAGCTCTGTTCATTCTGCCACATCATTGTAAATATAAATGACTTCAATGGAATTCTTCTGGATTTATACTACCTGAAATGAGACCCAATAGAACCAATACAGAACAGTTACTTGAAGAAATAATATGTCTATGAATTTTGCTACCCAAGTTGGTTGTCATTTTGAAACAAAAGCTGCAACAAAAGCAGCATTTGACCTACTGAATAGAGTTTATTTCTCTGATTATTACTGATTCTCTTATTATTCTCTTATTATTACTGAGTTTATTATCAGTTTATTTCTGATTTTGCTTTTTTTTTTTTTCCTGCATGGGCAAGGTCAGCTATAGGGATTGTTTTATTAATCACAGAAATAGCAATAATGCTATGGTTGTGTAGACTGCAAATGACCTTTTCTATACACTGACAAATTCTTACCAAACAGCTATTAGTGGCCGCTTCATAAATTCAGTGAAATAAAACAGCAAGTGGTAAACCAGGGGTCAAATTAAATTAGTACTCCACCAAGGGGCCTGAAAGGCACTCTGGGATTCAGAAAGGTATCTTTTACAAGCTTGCAGCAAACAGTGTTGAGGATGGATGAACTACACTGGCTAAGTGCAGTAAAACTGAAAACTCAGACTTTCAACCCATGCAAAACAGAAGGATGTAAAGTAAGGGCACAGGATGAAACATAACCCAGAACTCCTACTTGCTGGAGGGGCTATACAAAAAATACTCTTTCCAATTCCTCTGCATTAAAAAAAAATGACTGAATGAGAGGAAGTATATCTAAGGCCCATATGTAGTAAATGAGATTAGGAGCCCAAGATCAATACCATTATATTCTAACTTGTCTCTCCCAAGTCTTAGCAAATATCAAACATCTCTGTCACAATGCTTAGTGCATTCTGCATGACATTTATTATATAATGCAAGTTTTCCATTTTTGTTTGAATATAAATTTCATACTTAATGCAAGGGAAAAAAACCGAAAATATAAAGTTGCTTCAATCACGCTTTCATCATTTTTATGTAGAATATTGTATATTTCCACTAGTAAGAAAAGACTAAAGAACAACCCCATGTTATGAATCAACCCCCTTTCCATTTATCCCTCAAAATTCCTTTTCTAAAAAGCTTTCTTTGTGTTAAATTTATGAATGAGGTTAGGGCTCACAAAAGTGAAGGTTTAGTAACATTTCCTTGAGCCAGACATAGTATGATAGGCACTATGCACACACCCCTGAACAGCTCTGCCAATCCATCCCAAGTGTGACCTGCAGTATCCTGCTGCGTTTCCAATCCCAGGCCTCTCACGAGCAGAAGTTGCCAATGCAGCTGAACGGTGCCAAACTGTCTGGTGGTTTTGTGATATGGCCAAATGGCGACTATGATGAGATGAAACTCATTTCCACCCAGGAGCAGAGCAGCGATGTAAACTCAGATGAAAGGATGGAGTACTAGTGCACGTAATGCCAAACAGCCCTTACCAGCCATTTATAGTCTGGGCAATGAGAAATTAGAATATACTGAAAAAACAGGCAACGAACTCCGCAGCAAAATGTATTGGCCATGAAAAGGTATGTTGAGTAAATGTTATAAAGATCCACAAAATAGTCCGAGCAGTATTTTTAGCTTATTTTCTGACTTGCAGAAGAGAAAGACTATCAGAATGGAATGTGAGACAATGCAAAGAATCTTTGACCTAGATTTTTAAAGGAATTATAAAAGGTAAGGTATACTTATTAAAACAAGCCTAAATGTTTTTACTTTACCACATTAGCTCCTGCAATGCCAATTTAAACTATCACTTTCTACTAAAAAAAGTCTATATTGGGTGGTACTCAGTTCTGATTTAGAAACTCAATAGAAACCGAATGCTTAAGACACAGTTGTAGCATATAGCAACTGAAACAGTATTTAAAGCTGTAGCCATCCTGACCCAAATAAAAAAGGGAGAAAAAAACCCAGCTTTTCCTTCAAAACTGTATTGTTACTGTAGACGTGGCTTTAAGTATTGCATCAGCTGCTAACTCAACAATCTGAATTTCTTCTTTTTAATTGGAATATACATATGGAAATTACAAGAGGAGAGGAAACACAAGTTTATATGTATTTACCAACTAAAATCTCTGCACAGTAGCACTGATTTGAAAAGAAAGTAGGTAAACTGAAAAGAACAACCTAATAGAATACAAAAAATAAGTAGAGAAGTATTTTGTATCCTAGTATCCAAGAGCTGATAATCATTCCCTACACAGACCTTGAACATTGCAGAAGTGATTGATTTTTCTTTTTTAGAAACTGTTACATTTAAGCAAGACCTGTAGAGAACAGTCCAAAACAATTTTATACGATGTAATTCAGTCATATTCTGTTATTTTTACCCATACAATGAAAGTGTTCTCTTTAGTATTTGCTGAAGTCAGCACTATCTAAGCAGGAAATATGTTTTAGAACTCTTCCAGATTACACGCTGGGCTGATTTTCCCAAATAATTCTCAAATGTATTGTCTTTTGAATGAAATCACGTCTGCTGTTACAATAGGTGAATAATACGTACTATTTCACTGCCTGAAATTTAAAAAAGAAACCACAAACACAAAACCCAGCTAGCACAACAAAAAAATCCAGATTTTTTTCATTTTGTTGAAAAATACACAGTCCACTGCTTTTCAGAATGCTCAGTAGACTAAGGCCAATCAAACCACATCAGAATCTTACCAGTCAAAGCTGTGAGAAGACTCAATTCCTGACCTGCACATTATCCCGCAAAAGCCTTTTTAGCATAATGGCTGTATCATCAACATTTTTTTTTTACTGGCATACTACTTCCACTGAGAGTATTTAATGTGTATGTCGTAAACTATGTGGTAAAGACAGGAGCTTGTAGAGTATGATCTACATCTATATTAGTAGCATTCTGCCAGAAGAGCATGCAAGCCAAGACATCCTAGCAAGGCCTTGTCCAACTGTAAGATTTTCTTTGATTTCATCTTCAGTGTCAAAATCTGCTGGGAAGCTCTGCACTTTGTTCTTATCAGTGACAACACAGAGGTCACTCTTGTAAGTGCAGCTTTTCCTCAGTACATGCCTTTGTCTTCTCCTGATCAAACACTGAACCAGAACCTTCTGAATCTCTCTCTACCTACAGGTGTCATTGAAGACACTGATTTCCTCTGTTGGTGCCAGAAGCATTTGAAATTCCTAAAATATACATATAAAACCAGACTGTGTATTCAAGTATCTAACTATTATCTTGATGTTATTCAAGTTGGTACATTCCAGGCCTTGCTTTCTTTTCTGAAGAATGAAAGGAGAAAACCCATTCTAAACATTTTAAAAAGTACACTATGTTTTGGATCAGAATACCGAAATACCATTTGTCACAAAAGTTTCTGCTACTTATATGTCATCAAATATTATCTATCTTCATAGACTTTGCTTCTGCATTGCTGCAAAGAACAATAAACACTATTATACTCCAGAGTATGTATTTTATTTCAATTATGTCAGATAATGTTACTTATTAGCTACAACGTTGTATAGAAACATTCAGTGTATTTCCCATTATCTGTCAGAGACAATCACAATATTCATTCAACAGTCTAATTTCACAGTCTTGCTAAAAGCTACTTTTGAATTAAATCAAGTATGACCTCATGTTGCTCTTGAAAAGAACAACTTCCACCTAAAGAAAGGGAAAAGGGTCAACTGTTCATTCACACCTTTCAATCGCAACAGTATCTTTCTTCACATCTGTTTTCCTGAAGAACTGAAATTTACAACCCTAAGTCAAATTCAGGTTTACCAGAAATACCATCTGTTTTTCTCAGAAGATCTTGCTGGTTGACCATCTACATTTCTCTCTCTAATAATCTAAAAACAACCAAAACAAAAGAAGAAAAAAATAAAAATAAAATAAGACCGAGCAAATGAGAACATAGCCCAGAACTGCAGCATAATGGAAAAGTGAAGCTCTAGTGTAGAAGATGCTGTCTGAGGTGTTTTGACTGTTAACAGCATGCTAAGAAAGACTGTTACGAAGAGAAGCAAAACCTTCTACATTTCTCCTGTATCTGCTACTGACAGGTAGGAAATGCGGTCCCGTGGACCTGTGATGTGCTACTGACAATTCTAGCCACTGCTTTAGCCCATCATCAAGGGGGTAATGGGCATGTTACTTACAGAAAATCATATTCACTACTTAGTAGCCCAATATAACTCTTCGAAGACTTCTACTCACAGGCTTGATTTTTCTGCAACACAGTGAGTACATTCACACTGTGAACTCTCAATTGCTTTTCCTGTCTAAGTAGATCATAAAAATACACAGTCAAGGAAACTCTTTTTTTCAAATACTAGTGACTGCCAGACAAAATCTGCTATTACACTTGTTTATATTCTCCAAGAATTTTTTTCTGACTTTCAAACCTCTGTACCTTGAAAGTCTATGTAGAATGTCAAAATTTCCTTTTCTTTTCAGTGCTATACTTACATCCATAGTTAAGAAAGGAAACTAAACAACCACTGCCTTTAAAGGAAATCTTTTCCTAACCTGGAACCACAGACACTTTAAAAATTCCTGTTATTAAGCAATATATATATATATATATATATCTCTAAGAAAGATAAGGCCATGTCTTTAGATAGCCTAGTATGAACTTAGGTATTCAGCTTTGTCTTTGAGACTGAATCTAATTAATTTTGAAATTCACAGGGATGAATATTTTTATCTCTATTTCAGCATACCATTAACAGCCTGGGCCACTTAAATAATGAGACCTGTGCCCACAGCCTCTGAGGATGACAACGTCAAGCTGAAACAGCTGGGTTGAGTCAAACAAACAAACAAAGTGGAATTTGAATTCCCAGTCCTTTCTTCAACAGCTGAAGACCTCTCCTGTGGTTCACATGATCCATCTCTGTCACAAAAACTGATGATCCATCAGAATTGAAGATTGGCATTAAATACAACAAAATATAAAATATTTCATTTGTTAATATATAGAGGTTGCCATAGGTGCAATAGTGATCCCGAATATGGCTTTAAAATACTGTTAGGACACACCTAGGTATAACTTCTTCTACCTAAAATAATTATATGGAGTGTGTAAGGACCATCTTTGAAAGTCCTTATCTGGAGCTCAGATTACTGCTGAGCTCCAGTTTTGCCAAAAACCACTTGTTCTTTGAGCATCAAGACGATCTATATCAATGTTCACAGGTGTATTTTACAGTACTAGAATAAAGCAACATAATCTTACTGCTAAAATCTTACCTGGCAGGAGCTGTTGGGTAAATTACTTTTATATGTTGGAAAGCCATGTCTTGGTTCAAAATTTGTTTTATCCATGTTCTTACTCCTTGGCCAGTATCACCTGCATCACACAAAAGAGGAGAGCAAGAGTTATTGCTTATTTAGAAGGATATCTTTAAAATGCACAGGATATTTATAGACATTATTTATCAACCACACAGTAATTCCTCCAAAATGCTAAAATAAATCCCTTTTAGAACAACTTCAATTCCCTTTCCAATGATAAGGCACTGAAAGCTTTCCAGGAATAGACTCCTCAAGATATTACACTGTACAAGTTTAATAGACACTTTACTAAATGAAATGGCTGAAGTACATCTTAATCACGGTCAAACCCTCCCCGCTCCCTTGCAACTTATGCTATTTGCTCATAACAGCAATAAAAAATAGGGTTAACACTTCTAAAATGAGTGAAGAGAATTACTTTTTACTTAATACTAACTTATCTCAAAACTCAGTCAAAAGCAATAAAAAGAATCTTCACATTTAATTATGGGCCTCATGGGTACATGGCTTTCAGACAAAATGTCAGGCAAACACCCCAAGCTCAGAAATGTTTGGATTCAAATATCTAGCAGCCTACTAAAAATCCTTAAGACATACATACTAATTTATTGTTGGACTGATGATAATTCCTAAAACATAGGAGATTTTTCCTTTCTTTAAAGAAAATTCAGGCATATGAAAGGCAAAAGGGACCCAAAACCAGCACATTTTTCCTCTTGAGCACAAGCGGCATGACCATGAAGTTCCTTCTATGCTTGACCTAAATACTTCAAGTGACAAATCAGCAATAGAGTCCCCAAACTAGCATGCTTCTTGTTCTGTGGTATGTTAGTAAAGCCAAAATTAAAGATGTAACTTCAGAACATGTTTTGGCCATGTTCTTAGTACGCTTTGCTTAAGTGAGTAACAAATGCATCTCTGATTCTTAGTAGACATCAATGAAATGTATGGATTTCCCCAGGGTTGTTGTTAACTGATGTATTAACAACATATTTAAGGAAGTCTGAATATATAAAATACTTGCATAGGACTTGTCCTAAGGTAGGTCAACTGTTTATGTTTGCAGATGAGCACTCATGTCTTCATGAGCATCTTATGTTTCGAGAGACAACAGAGAGGTGTTCCAATATTTCTTAAACTACCAGCAGCAGTAGAAGGGCCTGAAGTTCACAAAGTTAGCTTGTTAATGAACAACTTACAGAACACTCACTAGCAAGAGAAAATTGGACTTTGATCTCCTGCACATAGAGTGCCCCCTGGTCCAAATGCTTTGGAATCTCTGCCCGTATGTGCATGCAAAGATAACAAATTCCTATTTGGTATGTACAGAATTTTAAAGAAAACTCAGCAGTCTTCACAAGGGCTCGCTGGTCGGTCTGCTCTTAGATTTAAAATCATTTGTTCTTCTGAATGCTATTAAAAATGGAAAGCCACAGTTGACTCAAGCATAGTTTCTAGTCTGCCTCCAAATCTGAAATAAACCTGATAGCAGCACTGTTGTCTTCTGCCGTCTCATCTTCCCTTTTCCTTTTTTTCCCCCCTCTCTCTTCTCTAGTCATATATGAATACTAATGCTCCTTTCAAATATTAGTTGCATTTCATTCTTTCCCCTCTATTTTCCATGCATACATGGAAAACTGTAAATCTATAATAAGTTTATACACTGGTTTAAGGCTTGACTTAGGTCCATTTGCCTTCTTCACTGATCTACCATTACGTAAAACTAGAGGCACAGCACCAGGAATTCACTGTTATTTTCCTATTCTGTGTTGCACTTATATTCCCTACTTGCTATAAATTCTCTGAGGCAAGCATATTGAACTAAATGGATCCATGCCATTTGACTGCCACTTTCCATCACAGCTAGTGCGTAGAAGGTACCAATTCAGTTTTATATGCCAGGCCACAGCAGCAGAACTGTGGCTTCTTCTGCTTTAAATTCTATTTTGTGGAATTGCTAAACAAAACCAAATAAAAGCATCCTCCTATTTCCCCCACTGCAAACGTGGAGTGAAATCATATCAAAAATGAAAAATTGCGGAGTACTTAAACCACATGTGGAACCAACCCCTAACCATAATCTTCCCTCACTCCTCCAGCATGAGAGGAAACTGCTTCCCCAAGCATTAAAGCATTAGCGCTAACAAGAGGGATGAACACGTCTCAGCAGCTCTCCTTCATTTTTATTCTTTTCTAACATGTAAACTGGAGAAAAGCAAAGTTAAACTAGATTAGAAAAAATACACTAATTTAGTGAGCGCATTATTTACTTGTTAAATACAGGCATTTGCTAAATATATGAGAGAAATAAAAGAGGTGAAGTGCATCTACACGCCATATATACATCAAATCACCCGGATCAGGGTATGATAAAAAGCCTATGTGGGGTTTCAGGGTTTTTATTTGGGTTTGTTTTTTTAAGGGCAGATAGACTTTGTTGTTCATCTGGTTATAAACAACCTCTGTGAAAAAGAAAACAAAACAAACAAACACCCTGTTCCCTGATTCAGCTAAGTACCTTTGGCCTATACGGACCATAAAACCTGGACAAGAGCTGAAGCCTTTTCAACCTGTTACTTTTGCTTCGGTAAGAAAGATTTTTATTGTTTTTTGTTTTAAGAAAACAGCAATCACAATCTGATTCTTGAAACTGACTTAAACCCGCCATCTTATGTACAGAAATCATCCTGTGAATGTGACTGCCCCTAAACATAAAATAAAATCTTTCAGAAGATAACAGCGCTCATGGCTGGGAAACTCAGCTGGTGTTAGCAACCATCCCAAAACACACCCAACTGAACAACCTGAGCACAGAAGAAGCACCGAGGCCTGAAGCCAAGCACCCTCCACACCATTTCGCCCACGCTGGATTTTTTGTTTTTTTTTTTTCTTCCCCGTCTTTTTCTGTTTTTTTCCCCGCCTCTGGCGAGGCCCGGCCGGCGCGGCGCTCCGCGGCTGGGTCCGCCATGCCGGAGCGGAGCGCACCCCGCGAGAGCGCTGCGCAGCGGGCACGGCAGAGTAGGGCAGAGCAGGACAGAGCAGAGCAGGGCAGGGCAGCGCAGCGGGCAGAGTGGCTCGAGCCCCTTCGCGACGCCCCGTCCCTCCCGGCCCGCGGCACCTGAGCCGTGCAGGAAGATGAGGGAGGCCGTGTGGCGGCCCGCGGGGGACACCACGCTCCTCTGCAGCGCCGCCATCGCCGCCGCGCTGCTCTGCTCCGCCCCGCTCCGCCCCGTCCTGGCCCGGGAAGGAGAGGCCGCGCTTCGCCCCGCCGCGTTTTGGCTGCCCCTGAGAGGGCTTTGATGGAGCCGCTTTATGTTGAAAGAAGAGCTGCTTTATAAGAGTTTTCCCGCAGCGCAGCGCGGTTTGCTGTGGCCCCACCATGCAGCGGGTCCCGGGTGTGCAGGGCTGTGCAGGGGCCTCCTCCATGAGGAGGCCGCGTGCGGGTGGTGCTGCGGTCACCGTCTTGTGCAGGGGTAACCGTGCCACGTTACCCCACCCCGCAGGGTCCTGGGGTGGCCAAGAGCAGCCACCGACCTTCTCCAGACCGCTGAGAGCCACCTCCACCAGCTGCGAGGTGGGAGGAGGCTCCCCAACCCCCAGGAAACACCACGGCCGCTTTCAGACTTCCTTAAAAACAAATGCAGATAGTTCCTCACTGGTGACCCTCTGCTGCATGGCCTACCCTTGGGACAATTCCCTACCAAACTCACACCAAATAAGTAATGACTCCCTTAGGTAACAGGTCACAAGGACAGTCACCTCTGTTGTTGATTTGGAGCAAGGACGAGCAAGGAAGAAAAGAAAATCCTCCTCCCTCCCCAAAAAAGCCATTCCTGCTTTACGGCCACTGCTTTCTTACTTCTTGAACCTATCAAATGCTACTGTGCCTTTAGACTTAAATTTCTATAATTCTTTTTCAAAAGAATGAAACACTTGCCAGGTTTTCCTACTTAAAACTGGTGAGAAGTTTTCACTTTTAATTCCATGCCTCTGTTAGTATGAGCTATTTATAGCAAATGCTCTACATCTTTAGACCCTATATTTAGAAATGCCAGATGGTGGGCTAAGTGGGGAAGCAAACAATAAAAGGGCATTTTCCCTTTCATGTAGCTCTGTAGGCTTGAAATGCCATTGGGCTGCAGTACCACCAGGTGCACGTTGTTGAGAATAAAGGCACGGTTGGCAAATGAACCAAGGGGTGGCAGGTGGTAAAGGCTTCTTTGAGGGAGCCTTTATGGCATTTCGGAAAATGAAAGGCCTATGTGGAGCAAACTAAAAAACATCTAATTGATTCTTGAAACCTCGTCTGACTCTGATCTGTTTCTGAATGCCACTGTTTTGATATTCGTGGTAGTTTTAACTGAACTGCTTTGTAGGAGTTTTCTTTTTCACTTTTATGCAACATAGACGGTTTTGTTAAGGGCATATGACTCTATCTCGTGATTAATCTGTGCCCTGGTGGTTTGAGGTCTGCAGCGTTTGAATAAGGATGACCGAGCACAAACTCCGTTATTGTCGTTCCACCAGCCAGGTGCAGTGTGATCCAGGAGGTGAATAACAAGTTTACAGATTAGTTTTGCAGTTCATCATGAAGTATTTTGGCAACCCATCAGGGAACACCTGTTAGTCCTTAAAAATGTAATGAAACTTTAGCCTCTTGAGGTAGCACGTTATTACCTTAAGAATGGCTTGTGGGTTAAGTAGATGAAACATCAGCATGTGTGTAATATGAAGAGCATGCTGTGCTTGTATTTCTGTTTAAATTGCTATCCTGACTACTATTTTCCTATATATTTAGGCTATCAAATCTTAGGGCACCGGTTAAACTTAGAATGACAAAATGGCATATTAGGTTGTTCTTTCAAGAGGTACACAACTGTCTTTCTGCAGCTCCTCCCTGAAGGAAATGCAAGAAAAGTCTGATGTTCATACAAATGAGAAAATTACATGGTGGGGAATAATGAAGGATACATCCAAACCTTTTCATGATCCCAGTTGCCTAGTTGAAGAATGGAAAATCTCAGCTAAGTAGTGGTCACCATGCAAAAGTCGCTATTGCCTCTACATAAAACCTGAGAAGTACCATTTTTCTTGTTTAACTCGTGTGAGATATCAAGGCTGTTGCTTTTTAAACCGGACTATTAGGTGGACAATTTAATCTCAGTTATGGGACAGTCACTCATTTAATCATACTTATTTGTAATAATTGAAGGTATCTTGCTGTCTTTTTATGAACACTTCAATTTTTCATCTTTGGATAAACTCTTCCATGACAACACACCACCATCAGGGCATTGTTTGCCAGTCCCTGCCTCTCTGAATTTCAAGCATGGACATACAACATTTATTTGTGCCAACAAATAAAGATCGATGCCAGCAGTTAGACAATGAGATGCTGCAAAAATAGTACTCTATGTTTGGGGGATTTTGTGTGTTGTTGTTTTTAAAGAGAAACAGCCAAGACATGAGATTTATTCTTTCCTTTCCATTGGAAAACAAGCAAGGCACTATCTTTCACTGACTAGAAAGTACTCCAGGGCTTTGGGGGGAAAGCCAATATTTTCCAAAATTTAAAAACAAAAGAAGCAACTGCATAGAAAAACATGAGAGAACAGGGCCTCTATAGTGAACAAAAATAAATGAAAGAGAGCTGAGTTATAGTTCCACTGACAAGAAATTCACTTTAGTAACTTGTTATTTATACCAGAGAAAATATTTTCTTTGAAGAAAGAGGGTTTTTTTATTATTATTATTTTAAACTCTTAACTATGATTGTTCTGAACTGAGTGCTCAGAAATGGCCAAGAGATGATTGCTTCGTTTCTGGGGAGTTTTCTCTTGTTAGAAACAAAATAGAGTCTCTTCCCCTGCCAGTTTTGACCTGTACCCTAAAAAGGAAGTGGGGAGCCTGTTAGGAGTAAGAACTAGAGAAGGCCTGTAGCTGTTCCCCTCTGCCAGACCCATAAAGCCTGTTCTATTAAGACTAAAGCAGCCCATGAAACAAAAAGATCACATCTGCTGCAGGGACCTACCCTTAACAGCTGAAAAGACTGTCATGAATGAGTTAACGGTATGTTAAGAAATCTGGGAAATTATAGGCAATGTGAAAATAGCTTGCAAATTTTGTTAAACTAACATATGCTTAAGTACCGACGCTTATGGTTTTTTACAAGTCTTTCATTGCTAACATGTAACATCTCCAAAAGGAATTTATGTCAATAAAATGTTTTCCCACACCATTAAAACTATATATTTTGTTGCAACTGCATCTTTTTAAAAAAAATACTAGGCTTAATGAAATAAATGGATTAAATTTTGACTTAAATACAAAATAAATATTGAACTGTAAATGTATGGCCTCATTTAGGCCACACATTTTCTAAGGAAAGTAAATGTTAACTGTGAGCTCTGTTTTGTTCCTCATGTAATGTTGCTCATACCGCTCTCTATTCTGAGTCTATTCTCTCACAATGGCTCTGTTCAGGAGAGAGCAGAAATGTTTATTTTGCTTGCAACTGTTGTGATATTTTTGTCACTTAAGATGTCTTTGCTCTTTAAAATTAGCTTTAGCTCAAAACAGTATATTGGAGAGAACTATTTATGTCCAGGTTTATATACCTATGTATTAGAAACACTGCTATAAATATGTATGCAGAACTAAGGCCCTTGCACCCCACATTGAAAAACACAGTTTTAAGTTATTGTATATTAGCTTAAAAGTTTATTTTTTAATAGGCTAGTGCATATATGTTGAATAGTTTATTATGAAGAATCGTGTCTGATTTCTAATTGATTATGTTTAGATGGGTTTCATAGAAGCAGGGATTTTGGTATGGAAACTAAAAGAAAAAAGAACCTCAAGTGTTTGGATCTTTCCACACACCATCTTTATTTCTTCATTAGTATCGTAACATCATCAGCGCCATTATCAGAAATCATGTAATTAATGTCTAGTCTTTATTGCTTCAATAATAGTTGTCATATACTTTATACTCTCTTCATTATAGAAGGTGCTAAGATTAAATGCTGAGTTTCTTTGACTCTTTCCTACCTTCCACAAGCAAGCGTCCACAGAACAGGTTTGCAGGTGATTTCAGTCATAGGAAGTCTATGGCACCGCTTTAGCACATAATTTACATGGGACATTTCCATTTCTGGCCTCCTTTTTTGAGTTTCCGTCTAGTCCAAGTTTATTCTAGCAGGTCCTTCTACACAGTTCTCTGCAGATCTGCAGCAGTGCAGGTGGCAAGTGCTGCAGTGGCTGCTAATCCATCACACAGTCTAGTGGCCTGTGTGTCACACTATTTACACACTCACCAAGCCAACTGAAATAATGCCTTTGCATTGATATTTTTCGCTTAAAAGTCTGAGCTTTTAGCAAATGGTTAGTATTTGAGATATGTAGATTTTGAAGAACTCGTTCTGTGTCCAGGGAGAAGTATAATCTGGTGCCTATTTAGGCTCCATGATTAGGTTACATTGTTGCTTTGGATTATGCATCACAGATAAAATTTAACATGCAGTTTGGTTGGGAAAATCAATCCTCAAAGAGGAAAGCAAATTGTGTTCTGCATCTGAATACCATTTGGCACAATGGGGCTTTTACCCTGTACTTGTGGTTACCACACCAAAGTAAACAAATAATAAACACACAAATCCTGCTCTCTTTGGCCCAAGGATAGTCACTGCATCACTAGGTAGGGTCTTGTGAGATAATCTTGCGCAGAAGCCAGATGCTTACTGCATGCCATCCCGTTTGTTTGGAAACAAATGAGGGCAGGGTCCCAGGAACACCACGAGGCAGCTCCCTCTTCAGAAAACCGAGTCTGCAGCGAGCCAACACCCCGCCAGAAGTAATCCAGGCTTGGCTGTGTTACTGGTGCCTGAGTGTTCCTCCTGCTTGCTCTCTGCAGCTGGTTTGCTGCTTCTGAGTCATTTGGACATCCAGATTCAGCTACAGTATGTGCAGTCATCTCCCGGGCAAGCTCCTTGGCTCAGAAAGTAGCCTGCTCAAGCCTGGAGGGATGCTCCTCAACCAGAATTCCCTTAGGGATCTGATGTGCTCAGGGCATCCCAAAGGCACTTGAGCAATACTTGCAGCAAATAGCGAAGCTGTTTTCTATTGGTTTGTGGACTGGTGTTGTCTGTCTTTTATTCAAGATGTTAGTGATTGGAGCTCTGGCTTCCAACTGTGTGACTGGTTTTACACTGACGTGGGTTGCTAGCAGAGCTGCTTTGTATATCTGACAGTAGTTCAAAAATGCTGACCCTGGGTGGTGAATCTCCCCTGACGTTGGGAAATGTGAGTTCAGCACCTCTTGAGGAAGCCTGAAGTGCTGGGCGAGGGTTTGGCCCCGTTAGCACTTCGCCCATGGGAGGATGTCCGTGCTGGAACCACAGTATTATTTGAATCTTCAGCAGATTTGTGTTGCCGAATGAAGAGTTCTCCTTTTAGTTTAAACTGTGTGCTAAGTTATGATTCATGATTTAGGAATTCTTGAGAATAACAGGAACAGTTTAGTGAGGTTACTGGAATTAATAAATGAGTGTGCCCAGATCTATGCTGCCCAGTTCTGCAAGTATGTGTATTTGAGTTGGGATTGTTAAACATATCAGTCTCAGATAATATAGCTATGCTAGCAGGCTGTCTCGTTTTCTCCATAGAAATGCAATATATCTAGTCAAAGTATCTCCAGTCAATTTGGAGTTCTTTTGCCAGTATAAATTGGATGTCTGAAAAAGGGCTTTGCTCATATAAATAGATTATATAGTCACAACAAAATCAAAATTTGCTTTCTTAATGCTAATGTCTGATTTTGGCTACATTACTATCAATCTGGAATAATTCCTTCTCGTTTACCCAAACACAAGGTGTAACCAAGAAAAGTCTATTGGACTCACAACGCTACAATCACGCTAGAACATTCTAATGTCAGAAATCACATTTTAGTCTGAGTGCAAGGTTTTGTGCTCACATTGTTGTTGGTTCCTGGAAGTGTTTGTTAAATTTCCCTCATTCTGAGCATGAGTGGGCAAAATGTCCACATTTGTGCCAATACAGAAAGCATGTAGAATATAGAACTTTCTTGTAGGCCATTATGTTGCTTTCTTTGTGCTTTCATTGCAATAGGAATATATTCTCATGGCTTCCACATTTTGGCATATACTTATTGAAACTGGGACTATAGATGCAAGTTTTTTTGTGTGTGCCAATAGACATGATGCCATAACGCAATATTTTCTATTTTTCAACACTTATTAGCTCAGTTGCTCAGCCGTGAAGCACCACACCCTGGAATGAAACTTATGGAAGCATAATTCTGACAAGTTTATGTTGGTCGTTAATTTACAGCATTTCGCTCAGGAAAATAAGTCTCTCATTCACATTTCAAGGCAATTTGGTGATTATTTGACAAGATAACTCTCATGACCTTTGGTACACTGGTAATCTCAAGGTGTTCTGAAGCTATATATATAATTTCACTTTTAGACAGTGGGCTCATGGAAACACTATTTTTAAATGGAATTTGTTGGTTTTAAAGTTATTGTAATATTAGAGAAAATTCTTCCAGCTGAGACTGTGTTACATATATACATATACATATAAATATATATACACACACACATTATATATATATACACACACACACATATATATTTAATATTAACCATTCATTAAATTGAGTGGTGCAATGCCATTCTCTAGGCATTTAAGATAGGACTTGTGATGTCTTAACATAAAACACTGTGATGAATCTTTTTCATCATAGATGATATATGGTTTATGGACATAAAATACATTTTTTTCTAGAAATTAATGTCTGAAAGTAAAGCTAATATACAGAGCAAATATCATATATTTGTTATGTTTTACTTATTTTTTGTAAAAGAATTATATGCCATAAGAATAGTTCTGTATTTTGTGATAATAGCTTCTGGAGGTACTGTTTTTCTCCAAGTGTTAAGGATAATAAAATCTATAGTTATTTCTTATTGTTTTGTTTAATTATGCTTTAGGGCTGTAGATATCTATTGCTGAAGCAGTAACACTGACCTTCTTTCTGGTCACCACAGTCAGTGGGTCTCCTCTACGCATTGTAGAGGATGCCCATGATGATTACCTCAGTTATATCCATCTGAAGTCTTGATGTCTAAAGGTAGGCGAGATTAATCGTATCCCTAAGTTTCTATCTTGGTTTTGTGCTGTTCCTAGTTATGGCCATAGCATTATTAGCTGATCACTGAAGGTGATGTCCTTCTGAAGTCTAATTCGAGTGCAGTCAGGATCTTTTGGCTCCTTTCTTCTAGCTGTGTTACGACAAAATTGTTATGTCCCAGTTCTGTCCAATCTGAAATGCAGCAACAGCTTTAAAGTCAGCTCCATCAAGCTAGGAACAGCAAGGGCTTGTTTTGTTTCCCACAGCAGAAGAGCTGCGGAATGAGAATATGGAGAACATGAACACTTTGCTGTAGAAATGTGACCAACAAGGTGTTGGATCTGCTCTCAGACAACCTGTAGAGCAGTTTTTCCATTACCTATCTATTTCTATTACATATCAGTGTAACACATGTGAAAACTGCAAAATCAGGTCAGCTGTCGGTAAAGGGGTGACTCCAATCTGTGTCAGTTAGCACAGAGAGAATCACATGTAGAATTAAAGAATTAGTTTTTCAGGTAATGTGTAACATAAAATTACGCTAGTGTAATGTAAGCAGCGTTCTCAGAAATGGTTGCAAAAAGACCTAGGAATGCTCTCTGTGAAAAATTCCTGCAGAAAGAATTATGTATTGTTGAGATGCAAACTGCTCACTGTTGCCTTGAAATGTGTCTTTTATTAGAAATTGCTAAATTACAATAAAACTTGATAAGTTAATGACATTAGACTCACATCCTTGTTAAAAAACAGAGACCAAAATACAGAAGTGTTTGAGTTAAGATCTTTGCCTGGATATGTGTGCTTTCTGTTACACTAAGTTTAGCTAATATTTTCAAATGAATTATATATGCTTTCAAATTCAAAATGAATTACTTTAGTTGAATAAACCCTCCCATAAATTGATAATGTACAAAAGAAAACCAGGGTTATATGAGAGCAATTACTTTTCACAGTCCCTAGTGTAAACCATGTGATGTTGGGAGGTTCTGAGAGTTTGAATATGCTAATTATTCTTTCCTTTGCTCTGTGGTCAATGCTGTTTAGCTATAGAAATTGGCTCATGAAACTGCTGCATGTTTTTGCGATGTGCTAGTTGCCATCTGCTTTGGAGATATTCCCATGCACTTTTGTTGATGCAACAGTTATAGTGTTTTCAAATGTTGATGCTATAAAAATGTAATGTGATTGGACTTGGACAGGTGCCTTAAACAGACCACCCATCATATTTATTTTGCTGCCAATCAGATCAGATAAACTCTAGGGTAAAATGTTGAGTGCTTTGAACTTTCTAGATAGTCAATAATTTACAGTTCATTTTAAAAGATATTTTGACAGCCCTGAAAAGAATCCTGCTTAACTAAGTAAAAAAAAAATATTGTTATGATCCAAATTTTTGAAGCTTACGTTTTCATTTGATTTTATTTTTAAGTTTTGTAACTATCTTCTTGAAGCCATATGGTTCAAATGCTTTATTTGTAGTAAAAAAAGAATCTTTTGTCAAATATTATTGTTATTATTCTAAGTCATATGCATAAGAAGCATCTATAATCAATGACGTTTATAAAATAACAGAATCTGGTGTACAAGGTACATGAGATGTACTGTATATACACAGTGCAAATAATGTGCATGTGAATTATCCCTTCCCTGAAGCTTAGATATGCTTATGTGACAAACACACTTGGAAAATGCTGATTTTATATCCAGTAGGAATCTTTATCCCTGCCAGTTACAGAAAAATAACAAAGTCAAGAGTCCAAACCACTAATACACGCTATATACACAATACTATGCACTCATGTGTACATTGTTAACCTTTTTGGTGTCTTGATTTTAACAATACTAACAGCCCAAAACGTGGACTTGAAATCTTAACCTTTTCAAGTGCTAGGAACTGAAGGTGAATGTTACAGATTGCTGGGAAAAAAAGAAAAAAGTGGTTAAAATAGATGAAAATATATATATGATCACAGCAGCATAGACACTCATTATCACAAATCCGAAAAGTTATCTAATATTGGATCAAAGGAATTGTATTTCAGAACAAGGATGCTTCTTATGGAAACTGATATCATAGTTTCCAAGACAGAATAGAACAGAGGTTAAAAAAAGTTAGGTGCAATTAAGAGCAATTCACTGAAATTACAGCACTGGAAAATTGACAAAAATGAGAAGAGAACTTTACGTATAGTTACACCAGCAAAGATATGGGCCTTGGATTTTAGGATTTTAATTTTGAGGTGGTCTAAAAAAAACCAAGATTTGTTTTCATGCAAATATTCAATAAGCATTTCTGAAAAGAAATAGGATTATCTGTGAAGTTTTTCATAAGGAGCAAGTGAATGTTTTAAGGAATTTCATAACTATCAGGCACATTTTGGGTTTAAAAGTGGCTAGTGGTGTGCCAAGCACAGAGGAAGAGAAGTCTTAGGAGTGGCTGGTTGTTTCTGAAAAAGAGATAGTGTTGACAATTATTAATAAGAAAAATGAAGTCTCAGGAGAGGATGGCCTAATGGCAGAGCTATTAGCTATGTCCAAAAAGATGGTTTCACATCCTTGCTGAAGCGTTCAAATTATGTGAGAACACATTTTCCCAGATGAGTGAAAAAAAAAGCATAATCATCTCTGCCTTTAAAAATCATGACAGAAATAGCTGAGAAAATTATACCACAATTATCTTGATCGATCTTGTAATAAACTCTGCACACAATCTATCTGCCTTTGCTGGCAAAGGGGTCAGAAGGAAATATATGTCTTTTTTTTAAGGAAGGAACTTGGAGGTGAAGTTTTTTTCACACAGGTTTATTTATTAAGTAGAGATGCTTTGGAAGTAAATGTAGCTATCTAGGTTCTGTTTAAGGTAAGAAAAGTTCAATTAGAATCAGGTAAGAGATTTCTGTCATAGTCCTGAACAAAATCAGTTTGGAGTTGTATTCTCCAGTGAAGATTTTGCAATTATGGCAAAGTTGTAGAAAGTTTATGAATTTTGCTGTTGTATCAGGATAGTAAAACTGGTGATTTAAATGGTGGGGTTCAGGAAGATGGTGCTTCATGGCAATGGAAATGAAAAATAAATATTCTTGTCACATTCTAATTCCTTTTGCTTTGAGAGATCATATAAGTGCTAACTCTACTGACTGAATACATAAATTGTAGATTTAAAAGGAATCTTACATATTTATGAATAGAATAGACCACAAGAAATTTTCTCAGAAAAGTGTTGGAAACCCTTCACTCAATCTGATTACCTCAGAGTACTGAGTTTACACTGTGTTGTCCTCAAATGGAATTGAGAAATGTATATTCAGAATCTCAAAATACATAAAATTGTTCTGTGTTTGGGGCCAGTGTTTAGGAATGGAGAGATTTATTCTTCTGATTAAAACAACAAACAAAATTCTATATTAATTCTGGGGTAACACTCTTTTCTGCCCCTTTCTGTCCTGATCATTGCGGTTTGATATGGCCTATTTATTTGAAATGCTAAATGGGACTGTTAAGGCAAAGCTTTTTTGCTGTTTCTTTGCAGAGTGTAAATGGCCATTTGCAATTCTGAACTTCAGTTTTACAATGGCTCCAAGAATCTGGGCCTCTATGAGACTCTTGGATCACTGAAGTGGTTTAATATTAGAGCCTTTATGGTAGTGATGTAGAAGAATTATTTAGGCAGCTTGAATTGTGAATTTGACCAGTACCTTTTAATCTTTTGTTATAAAAGGATGTGGTTTATGGACTGTACTGAAGCTGGCAATAGTACTATATTGTATTTAAGGCAAAAGGAAGAAAATTGAGACCTCAATTCCTTGACCCCCTCTTTCGTCAAGTAGCTGGGGGAGAGAGGATAGATATTGCTTATCGGGAATAAATACTGTAGATTTGATCTGATTTATGAGACCGAGTTCTTTCTGACAGTTTTATTCTGTGGCAGCATAGAAATAAATACCTATCAAAGTTTTTAATTTTAAAACAAAACTTATTGGTTCAATGAATAAACTCCTGGCCTAATGTTTTAGCAGAACAGGAAACATGCACTTTGCGTGTCATCCATGTGTCAGAACATTTGATAACACTTCAAAAGGATATTTTTTGCCAAGCTGGTTCTGATATATAAAAGCTATGACTTCAAATTATTTCCCCCTTTTAAAATTCCTAGCAGTTCTTTTTTTTTTTCTTTTTTTTCTTTTTTTTCTTTTTTTTTCTCTCAATAATAATGTTATTACATTTATTTCCTAAGGGTCTCCAGGTGTTTTCACTGGTATAATGCAATTTTGGTACATTTCTTTCCTGCATGCCAAATTAATTGACTTAATCAATGTATGTTAACACAGCTCTGCACTGTCCAGGGGCTGCTAACAAGAGGCAGCTTCTAGGTTCCTGCTTCCCAAGGCAGCAGTGGGCAGCGAGAGCCCTGCCTGGGTTTTGGTGGGTTGGCTCTGGGGAGCAAGGTGGGAGCTTCAACGCACTCAGGAGTAAGTGTGTCGCAGAGCCCCACACGCTTCAGGGTTGATAATCAGCACTCATCCAAGAACACCAATAGCTATTTGGCTGCTGCTTGCACCAAGACTCAGACTGTCAAGAGCAACATCTTGCGAGGAGCAGAAAGAGAAGCTCGGGCTGATAGCAGTGTTGTACTTGGTCCT
Organism: Eudromia elegans; assembly: GCA_003342815.1. Lineage (NCBI taxonomy): Eukaryota > Metazoa > Chordata > Aves > Tinamiformes > Tinamidae > Eudromia > Eudromia elegans. The sequence continues at coordinate 2,550,648 of PTEX01000013.1, forward strand.
TGGCCATTGTGCTTGGGTAGCATGTGAACATGCGAGCATGGTGAATCAGGGCAAAAATGAGCAGGACTGGGAGAAAGTAGAGCCCTGGAAGAAGCAAATAAATTCTATTTCTGTGTCTTCTGTATTTTTAACAATACCATAAATATAATGCAACTTTCAAACCTTGTGCCTAAACATACTAGGGTAGGGGGTATATGTATTTTTTCAGCTCAGTCTGTAGGAAGTAAACAAATAGAAGTAGATACTTGTCAGGCATAAATTAATGTGGCACCAATAATGCTAATGAAGATCTGGTACTGAGCAGAAACCAAATATTAAATCTGGGGACAACGCCGCACCTTTAGGAATTTAGATCTGGGGTTCAGGTTTGGACCTAACTTTAAATAGGGCAAATTGTTCAGAAAGGTCAGGAGCATTTGTCAAGTCAAAAAATAGAGTTAGTAGTGATGGACTGAACTGTGAAAGGCTGACATCCTTCAGTGGTCATGCCTATTATATCACTACTCACTTGAACAGTGATAACTCGAAATGGGAAATCAAGATTTGTTCTTGTGAGCTTTGCAAACAAGTATATACTTATAATTACACTGTAGGTGTATGACTTTGGCTTCATAACCTTTTGGCTTCACACAAATAAATAATGACAACTTATAATAACAAACAGTCATGCTTTTACAATTACTTTTGCTCCATATGCAGCGTGCACTTGGACACATCCAAGTGTCACCTTTCTGTTTCATTGTTAAATTTATTTTGTTCCTGCTTTCCAGCTCTTTCTGTATATATTTACTGTATGAAAATACTTAAATCACTATTGCATTTTTTTTTATCGGCCAGTGTGACCACTTTTCCCAGGTGTTTATTTTTCTTAGTGAAAAAGGTTCTTACTCTATTTTATTCATGTTTATATTTAGAATGCTTCTGCCACATTTCATGCTTGTTGAGCCTCTTGGATAGGAGAATGTTTTAGTATGTGCATCATTATCACTTCCTTCATTATTTTGTATACATTTATTAGGTCATCTTAAATGTTTTTCTTCTTCATTGAAAATAAGCTTAACATATAACAGGTGTGGAGCCAGATGGGAGAGGGAGCTCAAAAGAGCAGTGCTAGTATATCCAAAGCAGTGCAATGCAGAGGCCCCTCTCCATCAAACAACATACAGTAAAGCAAAGGGGGATATAGCTTTCCTAGCCCACTTTCTCTCTAAATCCACTTCTGAATGTCCTAAGATTGTAGATATGTATGATAAAAGGGAGCAGTGCAAAGCACATAAGTTTTCCAGGCCCCAAAATTCACTGACTTGTCATTCATATGTCATTCATAGTGTGCTCAGTCTTTTTAGACTATACTGAGATTTAATACTGTCTTTAAATACCCATTTTTCCTTTAAGGACACACAGTTTAGGTAGGGAGTCTTGCTGAGCTGCCTTGGGATTCCTCCAAAGCAAAAGGTTACCAGAAGTTGCCATAATGTCGTTACAGCAGCCCTGCTCTCAAGCATCAGCTTAGGGCTGTCTTTGGTAAGTGGCTGGAAAACAGCTGACTGCCGGGTATTCACAGCTTCCAGAGGGAGGCCTTCGGGATCGCCGCAGCCAGGCAGGGTTCACAGGAGCTTCATGCCTCCTGTGACGTGCAGAGCAGCCCGAACTAGTCCCATGGTCTGAAGCGGGAGAAGAGGTCACAGGGGCACAAGTTCTCCCGTTCCTGCCTTGCCTCCACCTGGTACAGATGAAGATCTGTCACTAAACAGTAGAGACGTATTTCAGTTCCTTGTAAGACCGGGCTCTAAATCAAGAATGGTAATATAATCCTTGCTTTTCCCTTCCCTCTCTATATTATTATTAGACTATTTCCGTTGTCCCTGTTTCTCATTTTTTTTGCGTTTTTAGGAGACCACTATTATATTTTCTTTTTCTTTAATGTGAATATATCTAAAGAGCTCATTGTTGTCAGTTGAAATATTTATGTAGTTTAGCATTCAGTAATTCTATTTGCTCCTTTAATTTGATCCTTTAACTTACTTCTGCTTATTTTTACATACAGTGCCTCCAAATCCTCTGCACCAGATTTGTTTATCTTTTTTAAAAGCTTTCAGCTCTCTGCTTGTAAAACTCTTTGCATTTCATTCCTTACCTAACCACAATGGCCTATGTTGCACTTTTCCCTGTTTAGATTGAAGTGGGAAGAATTTCAATTGCACTCTTTCCAATAGTGGCTTAAACATTTCCCACTTTTCCCCTAGTAGCTTTCCCACAGTTAGTAGAAATCCATTCGAAAGTAATTTCCAATTCTTTCAAAGTCAGCTACTTCATTTCTCCTACTCTTTCAGGTAGTTTTCTGTGCTCACTCTTGAAATTGTTCAGCCATTTTATCTATACTTTATATATTTTTAGAACTGTATGTAAGTACATACAGATACACACCTATTTACTGTGTTTACTTTTTTTCCTCTCTCTCTCTCTTGTCCTTCCTCAGCTTCCAAACTGCTTATAGCCTTCTGATTCATCCTCGTGTCTTTTAGTGTTTGGGGTTTTTTTCAATTCCTTGGGCTGAGCTTTTCCTCAAACAAAGCCATTAGTGGGATGGAGACACGTAGGATGTGAGGCATATGTCGTATCCTCTGGGACATCTGACCAGTTGGACACCTTGGTGTGAGTTCTGGCACAGCCCAGCCCAGATGTTTTGGTGGTGTGTAGGAGAGCGAGGACAGAGTGATATTAAGCAAAGAGGAGATTGGCTATAAACAGAAAATGCTGGATCCCTTTTCCTAAACTGTTGAGTTCAGCACTGAAGCTGCATTTTGCAGCAGAAGCCTGAGAAAGAAAGTGCCCAGTGGGCAGGGTGTCCTGAAAACTGATTCCCTAATTACCCGTCATTATGAAACTGTAGCTTTCCCCTCATGCCAGAGTCTAAGTTTCTGGAAGAATAAGAAGTCAACGTAGTAATAGCACTCAGTGTCTTATAACAACAAGAAGTGAAAAAGCATTAGGTAGTCAACCCTTTAAAAATCCTTGAGCTTAAGTCAGTGCTAAGTGGCTCTGAGTTCTCTACGGGTTCAGCTCCAATGATTTCACTAGAATAAAAGAGGATGAAGATGAATCAGGCACTCTAAGTACTGGTTGTTAAATTACTTGCATAGGAAGACCAACTGGAGCAGAGGTGTGAAGTGACTTGGGTAAAGGTTTTCTATTCTTTAGCTCATTCTTGAAGGCCATCCATGGCAAGGGCATATCCTGCGTAGTGCGGAGTGTCTCAAAGGCAAAGGCTGTGGGCTAGCTCTCCAGCTGATTTTAACTGGCACAGCTCCCATGAAATCAAGTTTTAATTTGTGGAGCAATCTCAGATTAGGCCAGCTGAGAAACCTGGTCACTGGTTGAAACTCCCAAACTCAAATTACAAATGTTTATTTTTTCCACCCAGACAGTTCCTCCAACCAAGTTTTATTCCGTGTGACTACTTTACTGCACATTTCTTTTTCAAATCCAGCCTCCAGTGAGTTCTTTCTCATGAATTTTGAAGTGTTGACATGAGGTTGACATGAGTGGGGTACTATAAGTGCAGCACCTCCAAATACCATGTGAAAACCTGAGCATGATTGCAGAGACTGCATATATCTGCTTCAATAACTTGAATGAAATGATGGATTGAAAATGGATAGAAGATGCTAGGTCAGAGCAAAGGAAAAGATCAAACAGCACTTTCAGCACAGGCCATGCCCCAACATATAGACTCTTTGAGGGAGCACAGGCAAGATTCACCAACTGTGAATTAATTCACTGCTCACATAAAACCAAAAGATGCACATCTTATTTGGGGGTAGTTTTTTTGATGAGGCAAATAACAAAACATGGCCATGAAGAAATGTGTGTCTGAAGGGTGTGTGTATGTTCGTCATAGCATTTTATTTATTGTACAGCTTTAAATAGAGTTGTCCTGAAAAGAGATAGGGGTTAGAGCTTTTGGAGCGAGAGGCATTTTGAAAGAGCTGCTCTACACAGTAATAACTGCAGCCTTCAAACTAAGCAAGCATGTTTTATAATATTATCAGTAGGTATTTAGAAACTCCAATGATTTTTGTTTATATGAAGTTCTATGGTTTATTTTTCCTTTTTATTGAAGTAGCACAGCAATGTGCTTTCCAAAAGAAAAATAATGTCAACAGAAAACTAAAGAGCACTTGCCTGTGAAACATCTGTGCTAAGAAGCCACTTGAAAAGTAACCACTCAGTAGCATGATCAGAGAACAGCTGTGAGGAATATTAGCAGTGGGAGAAGGCAAGGAAGGACAAGTGAGGTTAGAAGTAGATCAGGGACAGCGGCAGCACCTCTGTTACCTCTTTCATGCTTGCATCTGTATTTAATGTCTAGGAGGCTGATAAGCATCTTTGCGCTCTCCTGGGTGCCGTGCAGCTCCTCAGCCTCACTTAGGGAGCATGGGGATGAGGTTGGGAAGGAGGGAGTGCAGTGTGTAACCCGGACCTGTATGTGTGTGTGTGTGTGTGTGCTGAGTCTTGTTCGCCTTTGTTGTGCTTTATGTGTCACATAAATCACAAGCTGTTTTATTAAAAAAACATTGTGCCTAAGAAAATCATACATAAAGAAGCCATCCGCCTGCACACATCTATCTGAAGACTTTTTTAATGCTGACAATTTGATTTCAGGGCACTTAAGGAACACTTGCTCAGGACTGGGAGGATGACACACAGCAGTGTCTTAACCATTCAGCAGACATTTGGTTTTAATTGATGTACGGATTATGCTGCCTTTTGAAAGTGGGATAGTAAGTGTTTATTCAATCACACCAACACAGCTTCTCAGCAACTTTTAGCAGAGAACACTACTGAGGCATTTCCCACAACGAACCCTGGCCTCAACATCCCATTGCTTTGCTATAGAATAAACAGTCAGGAATTCCTGGAAATTAAAAAAACAAAAACCACATGGACGGTAGTAGAAAATTAAATTAGTGACCTTAGGTAGAAATAAGTAAGATTTTCAGGCATCCACTCTGTTTCCAATCTTATTTATTCCGTTTCTGGTATTAATCAACCTCTTAGATTTCCCTCTGGATCTGTTTTTTCTTTTTTTCTTTTTTTTTCCATTGCGAATTTAGAGACATTGTAGAATGGCAACCTCAGTATACTATAGGCTGAATATATTACCCTTTTGAGCAACTCAGGCAGAAATTGATATGCATTCATAAAGACTACAAATATGCATGTATGAGAAATATATAGCTAAGCAGACAGACATAGATGAAAGTGCCTATCTGTATTTGCAGAGGAAGAGAGATGCTGGAAAACTGGTGCATCAGTTCATTATAAAAGAAATATCAGCTCATTTTAAGGAAAAAAAAACCCTAAATCTTTTACTGCTGGTTACAAATCTTGTTTCATATAATAGATCATAAAATGGAAGAAAAGAGTAATTATGAGTAAGAGCCAGGCATAGGAATCAGAGGGTTTTTTTTCTTTCTGTCACTTTGAATAAATCTAAAGTACTCTTACACCAAAAAAAGGAGCAAATAATTTCACTTTATTCCAGGTGCTCTGTATTGAACTGGTTAGGAACCCAAGACAGGAAATTATTAAGCACATCAGAGTAAGGGTTGTGTTTGAACACCCTGCAATTTTAGTGGGATTTAAGCATGGTCTGCCCTAAAAACTGATGCTCTTGTGAATCACAACCAAAATGCTAGTTGGTATTCTGGAAGAAGAACAGTTGCACCATTTGAAAAACGAGATGATGTTGCAAGGGCAGATGCTCACCTTACATTGAAAATCAGACCTTTTTCAAATATCTCCATTTGGGAAAGCAAAGGATTTGACATTGAAAATGGACCTTGAAAATGGAAATTGAAAAATTTCTTGTCTTTCTGTGGACGAGACGGAACATTGATCACCTGTCATATTGACAGGTTGGAGTACACAGCACTGCTGCTCAATTTTCTGCCTCTGACACGCACAACGTGGCAAAGCACAGGACTAGATCTCAGCGTGCAATCTGCTCTGCACAGGCAGACCAGCCTGGCTGCATGGAGGAGGCACACAGCCGCCTCCTGTTGCTGGAGGAGGCTGCTGGCAAGGAGCGGAATTAGCAGCAGTGTGTCCTTCTTCTAAGCTGCAGATGCTGATTGTATCTGCTATACACATCTGTGATAGCTCTGTGTTTCCCTCATGCACCTCCAGAAGTTTTTACCTGCCTGATTTGCTAATGAATGAAGATGATACTTTGGAAATGGGCTGGGAGCAGTTAGCCTTTTAACAAGTACAACACAGCTAGAATAATATTCACATTAACATTTTTAGTGATACCAGCTTAACTTCTGTTTCAAATTGACAAAACTGATGCATTACAGAACCTTGCTTAAATATTTATTTTAGTTCATTGCCTTTTACTGTCAATTCAGTCTGTTGTGCAAGTTAAATAAAATTTAGGAATATCTAAACAATGACCTGTAACAGTTTAAATAAATTGATTTTGACAAAAAGAAAAGAAATCCAAAAAAGAAAGAAAGAAACAAAAAATCTTCCCGCCCCCAAAAACAAACCAAAACTGGTTTTTGATTTGTTTTGAGTTAGGAACAGGAACTATAAATATAAAATGGACTTCATAATGCTGTCCTTACTTGCAGCATTTTCTGTGCTTTACAGTGCTTCCTTCCATCCATTAATCTAAGCTATAGAGCGTAAAGGAGTGTGCACAGCTTCTAACACTGTGTGGAGCAGATGGTTATTTCAGCCTCTTGGGGCTACCAGAATGTATACATTTGAAACAATAAATAAATAAGGAATATCACAAACACAGTATTTTTGTGATATTTTGATCTCAGCTGCTACGAAAAAAAAAAGTTACTCAGAAACGAAAAATATCTCTAAGTTTATCAAACTTTGAAATCAAAGAGGCACTCAGTTGGGTTAGAACCAAGTTTGTCTTTCTCAGAACTCATTGCCTGCCCTTTGTAGATAACACAAATTGTCTTCATCACCTGCAGCATTCCTTATTCTTTACATGGATAGAGGGGAAAGAAGTCCAATACTAATAAACATTCCAGCTATTTATTTCAATAGTTCGTAATCACTGTATAACGATTTACAAAAATTGCACATCCTCTGTTTAACTAAGGTTTTGCCTGTGATCTTCATAATCAGTTCTGCCTGTTTGAAGAAACGCATGCTTGCACAGCTTGAAACATTTAAAAGCTTTCAAGTTGGGCTTTGGCACCTCTGATGGTATGTACTCTGCTTATGACAGTTAATCATGTGAACTGTTTTTTTTTTTCTCTTCCCTTTAAACTTGGTAGATTTAAGCTTATCTTTTTTTCCCCTTATATTGTTTCTTCAAAAGTTCAATTTCCAGTGCATGAAACTACTTGACCTGGAAAATAAACACGGCACTACATATAGCACTGTGGGATAGCAAAAGAAATCAGACTTGTGTAGCTAACAGAGGAGACATGTCCATATGAAGCAATGAGGGCCTGATATTTTACAGAGTTGTAGTAACAACTTTAGGCTATCTAAATGAAATAGATGTGTTTTATCAGCACCCTAAGTGCTCTCTAGCTTTAATAAAGGAGGTTTTAAAATCTGGTCCTTCGGTCTTTGGTAAGCTACCTTTATTTCCACCGAAATACTAAAAACTAAAAATATATTACAGATTTCAGTGGAAACCACTGATGTTTCATCCCTCTGAAAAGAAACAGACTAAAGCCCCTACTAGTGGAATGGGACCAGGCTCCTCTCAAAGCACTTTTGCACCAGTGGAGGAGTTGACCTTCAACTTTAGAAGCTGTATCACAGGCCCATAGAATAATGCAGGCTGAAAGGGACCCCTGGTAGTGTTGTAGCCCTGTTGAAAAGAAGATTAGTTTCAGAATTAGATACGGCTGCTCAGAACCTTGCCCCATTGAATTCTGAATTGCTCGAGGGATGGAAATAGCACCGCCTTTCTGGACAACCTATTTCAGTGTTGCACTAGCTTCACTGTGATGTTTTTTCCTAATGCCCACACCACATTTCCCTTCCTGTCAGCTGTTGCCCCATGCCCTTCTGCTGAGCACGTTGAGAAGAGTCTGCATCTGTCTTCTCTGTGGTCACTCTATCTTAAGAGGGTGGCAGACAGCAGATAACCCTCCCTTGACCTCCTCTCCTGCACTCTGAACAAACGTGACATGCTCAGTTTCTCCTTGTACCTCGTGTGCTCCTGTCTAACCATCTTGGTGACTTTCCATTTGGACTCACCTCAGTTTGTCCACGTATTTCTTGTATGAACACAGTGAGTGCAATGCAGTCTAAAGAGCGCTGAATAGATTAGAAGGACTAGCAAAAAATTATTCATTCACTCTGATATTGCAAAATCCCTGAGTGGGATGGCTGAAGGACTGCTGATTGACAGACTTTTTCAAACAGCTGCAGACATTCCCACTCCGTGCAGGGCCACATGGCACAGACCACATGATAACACCCATGTTCTAGGTCTGAGCTGGTTGAGTCTGATATATGGGAACAGATGGCCTGAAGTAACAGGACTAAAGAACAAATGCATACTTTGTAAACGTTTGGAAGACTTTAATACATAGGTTTTAGAAAACATAAATCTATGGAATAGATAATATATGCAAGAGTGAATCAATGATTTAAACACAAGAATACTTTCTCAAACAGTGTCCTTCTTTAGACTGATTCTGTCATTTCAATTTATTTTACAATCTTCCGTTGAGTTTTTGCATCAATACGCTTCATTTTGCCACAGTGACAAAAATATAATTAGGAAATTAATTAATTAGGAAATTAAAGTGACATCTTTACTAATGTCACTGCTTTACATTGAAAAGAACCATCAGCAGAGGATGAACTAGTGGGATGCGAATTCCCTCATGGTTCCATAGATGCAGGTTCTTATACTACCTCTCTCATCTTTCTGGTAATGCTCCTTTTATTCTTGTATGGTATCTTAGCTTGATAACATTTTTTTCTCAGTTCTTTGACTATTGCCCTTTGTGCAGTTTGACTTTGAAGGGGAACTTTCAGGTATTATCTCAGTGTTAATATAGACATATCTGGATGTTGATAATAAATGGTCGCATTGTGTATTTGTGAAGTATTTTGTGAATGTTTCAACAGAGGAAGCAAGTTGAAAATGTTGTGTTCAATCATGTGGATTATGGTGCTCAGAAAAGGATTGCCTGTAACACCTCTATTTCCAATTATATTTTTTCTATGTTGCTTGTATGGGACATGTCTGGCATTTCATAACAGCATCAAAAGATAGCATTCTACTAATTACATCTTTTTTACAATTATTCCTGGTTTCATAAATGCAGTCTTCAAGACTATGATAAAGTGGTGCCTGTATTTATGACTTGGCACTGCATTTTGATATGAAGCACACTTTATTTTTTCACTAGAAATTTGGGGTGGCAAATAGCTTCTCTTTGCCTGGAAGGCTGGTGTGTTTTACCTTACTGACTATTCACACAGTTCAGACAGATTACATATACTGGAATGCTGCCTCTTTGTATGCTGCCATCCCAGAATATCAGCTGTAAGTTGTAAGAATAGGAAAGAAAGCAGGCTCAGATTTTAAAAGTGTAATGTTCCTCATAAGGAATTTTTTAAAGCAAAAGTTCTTCCAGTTCTACACATCCTAGAAGCACCAGTAGCCCCATTTCCCTTTATAATTGTAAGTGCACCAGGTATTTGGAGTTTCATTTTGTATGTGCCATTACAGCATATAATATGACACAAAAAATAGGGTGCATAAAAATATCAAGTGTTCTTTGTTCTAGAGCCATTAGGAGAGGTTTGTGTGTGTTTTATTGAGATAAGTTAATGAGATGATTGGCATAAAAGCAAGCTGCATTGCAATAGGATGTTCATATGACCAGAATAATGATAGCATGTTAATTATAATTATACTTTTTTTACCCCTTCCTGGTGGTGAACTGTGTTTTGAGATGCTCAGAACAACATTCTTGGCAACCAAGACTAAGTACTTGTAAAGGTCCTTGCTAGTAGTTTATACATGGAATTACCATAAAATGGTCTTGTCAGTGTAGGTGAAATTGTCTTTAGGTTCTCTTCAGAAAGGTGAAAGGGGGAGAGAAATCACGAAGAGGAATGAGAACAAAAGGAGTTACTTTGCAGTGACACGTCATCTGGGATGAACATTTGGAAGAGGAGCGTGGGTGGGGTTTCAGAAAGGTTCTTACTAAAACACGACCAGCTTCCCAGTTTGTACGTTGTCATAGTGACTAAGTATTATGGCACGTACAGTGCATTTTGGATTCCTAAAGACAAATTAACACCATTTAAAGGAATTTACAGAGAATTATTTATAACATTCATTCCATCTTGTCTAGTACCACCTGTATGATTTTAACTGATCTCTCCATTTTGTTAAAAATCTCACATGATGTTTACAAAATAAACCTTCTAAAAAGTCATTCCTGTTTCTTAATGGCAAGTGAAGAACAGCACCTTTGCCATACCTCTGCAGTGTTACCTGGAAAGCTGCAAAACTGTTTATCACTTTCCACCAACGTTCTTATATTATTCCACATATTTTAATAGTAACATACACTGGACACCAATAGACTGCTTTTCTTCAAGAGAGGCTAATGGTAGAGCTAGCTTGCTGATTTAATTGTCTCTGGATGCTAAAAGGGTGTATTTCAGGGACCAAATTTCTCTCTTTAGGTTTGTTTACAGTTTATGTTGTTCACACATATCTAGCAATTTTGGCAGAAAAATTAGTTAAGAGACTGAACTCATATGTAGTCAGCGTTTCTTCATCACACAGACATGCACTGTTCATAACGTAAGTGATAGCTGACTCACACTTAACAACCTAATTATTTTCTTCCAGGCATGTGTATTAAACTAGACCCAGACTAGGAAGATGTTTGCTGTGTATGTACTGCAAAACAAGATCTCCGTAGTTTTCCACGATCAACAGCATTTTGAAGACAAGTCCTTATTTTGCAACAAAGATTTGTTTTGCAAACCTGAACTCTGCAGCTGAAGGAAGCTCTTAACACTCTTTAACGAGTGAGTAAACAGTGGACCACCTCAGTGCTAGTTAGTGATGGCTTCGGGGTATGAACCAGTTTCCACTGAAAAATGGCTAGCTTTAACTGGTGAGAAATATCCTGCTTAGTCTGTGGTGGAGCACTCAGTTTTTCCTTCCTGCCAGGGTATCCTAAATTGTCTCCCAAAGCAGTCTCCACCAACTGGAATGCTGGTCAATATTTATGATTTTTTTTTCAGATAACTAGTGGTAATCCAGTAGTTCTAACAGTCTCAAGCTAAAAAATATCCAAGCCCAAGATGTGCTGTTCAATAAAAATGTTCCACAAGTCACCTCTTCCTTTAAAGAAGCTTTTTAAATAGTAGCTAGAGCTGAGTAATTGGCCAGGTCATCTATTTAGGTTTGAGTCTCCTCCAAGGAATCTTCTTGGTGATGGCATTTCTCCTGGTGAGTGATGCTGAGTCCTTCTGTGAATAGAGGTACAGCATTTTTTTTCCCTATGAGCATGCACCCTACCTGAAAAAATATTTTAGCTGTAAAATATCCTGAAATCTTCTGGTTTGGCTAAATGTGTTATTAGTCCTAAATTTGGCTACAGGGCAATGATAGTTGGCCTTTGTCAGGATTTTCTTGGCTAATGCTGCAGCTTGCTGCTACAGAAATAAAGCAAACACTAGGGCACATTTGAAAGGAGAAAATCTCAAGCCAGCCAGGATTCTTGACAGTTTTTCTACGTACTATTGCTTTGTATAATAAATAGATGTTTGCATCTGAACTGGATTCATCATTTTCAAAGTCAGGCATGTCTCAGTCTCAGAGTTCACACACAGTTTAGATTTAGAGGCAACTGGAAAGACAAGCAGCAACTGGTTGTTCTGTAAGTAGCATTAAATGGATATAAATCTGAACGATCATTCTGGATTTGTATTTAGAACTGAGAATTTAATCTGGGACAGTGTGGCCAAAAGATTCTGATCTCTGACCTCTTGGTAGGTAAATTACACCACGTTAAACCTAATATGAGTTATATTGTTCCACAGCTTTCAGTCATGTTTTAAGAGGATAATGTAGTATTGTTAAACTACTGTGGATAATGTTACTTCCCTAAATGATTCCTTTAGGGTAGTTATTAAATCTTGGAAATTAGAGGGAAATTCTGCACTACTCAGCATTGTAGTCTGACATTTTTGCAGATCTTTTCATCACCTTTATTTACTAGTGTATACATTTTATATGTTATGTAGGCCAGAATCAATAGTCTGGATCCCGGTACATGAATGTTTGCAATCAGTCCCATACTTTTCAGTTTGTGTCTTCCCTAGTGTATAGGGAAGTACTTCATATTTTATGATCAGTAATGTATGTCATGACACATTCCTTCACAATAAAAACCTAGTTATGTTAAAGAAAGGGACTAGGTTCAAAAAATAAACATCTCCATCCAGCAATATCACAAAGGATAGATGAAGAAGATGGCTTGACTTGAGAGACTTTAATGAGGAAAAACAGTATGTTCAGGTATTCAGTGAAGAATTGCTATTATATATATGCAGGTAAAAGGCATCTTTGCACCTCTATGTTTCCATTTTTGATTTCTTGTGTTATACTTAGTTCATAATTTTAGTGCAATACAGATTGCAGTCTTCCTCATTGTACAAGCGTCCTGCTCGATAATTAGGATTCTTAGACATTTCAGCAAACAGAAGACAACACTTTGGGACATGAGATAAGAACATAGACAGCAAAGATCAGAAATTAATCCAGATTCCTATTGTAATAGCGTTTGGTTGTCTTATTTATTTTTTCTATTTGAATGTTTATATTTCAGTTCTTTTCTAGCCTTTTTAAATATTTTAAATATTTCAGAATTAAGACCCACTCATATCTGTTTTCGCTTTGAGCTAAAAAAGACAAAAAGCATCGTGAGACTTCAACAGCTAACTGAAAAATGAACGAGAATCTTTGCTGCCTCTAAAAATTTCTGTGCTTCAACCATGATGCCTTTTACTGTATTTTACCTGAGCTTTGAGCAGGCCATGTCTAGATTTCCACATATTTTCATAATATTTCATAATTTTCAAAACAATTTTTCATAATTTTTCAAAATAATCCAGATGTGAGGAATGGAAGAAGAATTTTGAGATCAATATTTAAAAGGTTCTTCTGAAGTATTAGTCCATGATTTTTTTCCTGTCGTATCATCTTGCATTATCAGAAATATAAGACTTCTTGTCCCTGAAATGCTCTACTGGAAGAATAAAAGCAGAGAGTCATAAGGAGTAACTGAATCATGTTCCAACAATTTACAGATATCCTCATTTCTTTGAAGAGATATCAAAATCTGAAAATAGTATTTAAAAGAAATTCCTGCTGAGCAGCATTCATGCCCTACTTCTGTAATTCTTGTAAAATTAAGAGGAATTAAAGCTTAGATTTATCCATCTAATTTCAGACGCATAACCAATGCCTTGTGAGAAGACTATTCATTTTAGGCTTCATTTACAGAGATGTAGGAAGAGATGTAGGATGGACTTGACTGAAGGGAGGAGAATATAATTTCATTTAAAATGTTTCAGTGTTTTATAAATGACCATCTGGGATTTTGGGAACCTCAGTCCTACGATAAGATAAATTTAGTCCAAGACCTGTCTGATTTTAATCTCCTATGCATGACATTGATATATTACTAGGTTCTTCAGAAAAATAACCAATGATGTTGTCTAAAAACACGTTACTATCTCAATCTTAGCAGCAATCTGCCATTACCTTTATATATTTCTTGTGCGTCTCGTCTTTAAAACTCTCTAACTTCATCTTCACTGTGCATAGATTTATTCTTGTACTTTCAAAAGTGTGTTTAGAATACAATTCTTTACAGAAGTACTTTGTGCTAGACCTACTTGGAGGTAGCTCTTCTAAAGCCTCAACTCCAGAGGACTTCCAAGCTACAACCACAAATTGTGTCAGTTGTTTTCTGTACGAAATACAGTACTTCACTATTGCCACAGGGGGTACTGTTGGCTTAATTTTGTACTTAAGTTCCTGCTGCTGAAATTATTAAGTTAATGATTTATGCTCCTATGTTACAACAATCTCTCGTGTTTAAATTGGTTACTATGTTTTGTTTACTGTTTATAACTACCACAGTTGTTTTAAATGCCACAAAAGCGACTTGCCAGCTTGTATGGTTTATTTCTCCCTGTGGATTTTTACAAACCACTGATTGATATAGGGAAAAAAAATTCTATAGTGATTTATGTTTTTAAAAAATCCCGAGGGCTATGAATTAACCACTGTTCTGTTATACAGAAAAAAATATCACTCTGGTGACACTGAACAATGGATATCAAAACCTACTTATTCTAGTGCTTGCTTCTGGTTTTATCATAGTGGAAAATTTGAGTGTGCTTTTTTTTCTTTCTTTTTATTTGAATACTATGACTGCATCAGTTTTGGACTATGAGCTCACTAGTTTTTCCCTTGGGTTTCCCCTCATTATGCCATGTTAAATACTTGACTCACTCACACGGACTAATGTTTGCAAAAGTGAAATAAATGTCCCAGAGTTCACTGCTTGATAGAGTTTAGCTCAGTTTAGCTCCTGGTGCACAAAGAAAATCTGTGAGCCTAATTTACAGCTTCAAGGAACTCATCTGATAACAAAGTAGGGCAGATTCTGTAACGCTCTGTTACTTTAAAGAGAAGCACTTACTCTTCTTCACTGGAAAAAAAGTATATAATAGTCAAAATGTGGCTGAATTCTGCAGGACAAGACACAGAGGGTGCAAGAGTGAACTACAGGAGTTATAGGACAGTGACACCAGGATTTTCTTTCACCCTGCAGGGTGAAATATCAGTCACAGTGAAGCTTAAAAAAAGATTTAAAACATCTCATCTTAGGTTTCATTTTCTATAGTACTGATACCTATTTTGTATTTGCATCATTTTATGCACCCTTTGAGCTATCATGTCCAATTATACTTAGCAAATTACGGGAGAGTTTGTGACTAAAATTAGAAATGTAAGTTAAATCAATTCATGGCAATATGTGAAACATATAGGGCAAACCTTACTGATAGCTGGAGTTAGAAATCCAGCAGACCAGTTTTACTTGTACACATCCGCAGACCGTGGATCAACATCTCAGCTGCTTTTCATTGCTCTTAGAGGTCAGGAGCACATGTTGCTGATCCACCCTTCAGCCTTTGGGTATTCAGCCACTGGCCTAACTCCCAGCAAACTCAGGCTGTTCAGACAGCCAAAAATGGATGGAGTTGATTAGGTGATGCTATAGGAGCCATCCCAGCAGCAGTACACTACCAGAATCCTCTTATTCCCCAACACATGGGCTCGGATTCTCCCACTAGTGAGATCTCTTAAATCTATTACTTATCATCAGAGTAGTGTAAATGATTGTTGCAGTAGGGAGCACTAAGACAGATAGTTTTAGGTGAAAGGGAGGTGCTGGCAATGTAGAAAATCAGGCACAAGTATTTTAATTGGAGAAATTCTTGGAAGAAACTTCCTGATACTGCTATTTCAAGTAAAACCTAGGAATTTTAGCTATGACTCCTCTATTTCTGTCCCAGATTTCCCCAACTGGAGAATGCAACAGATACTATGTAAAACAGAGCTGATGCATTTGGGGTCCATCTGACTTACTGCATTAGCTACACATCCACTGGTGACCTGCACATATACTTACCCAGGGCTGCTGGACATCTGGCAGCCAGAGCTACCTTTTTTTCTGGGCTGACTTACCCAGACAAATGAGAAAATTATCTTTTACTAGCCAGAGAATATTTCCAGGCAGAAACAGGGGATATGCTCTTGGAAATCCTCAGCTAGTGACACAATCTGTTAAGTGTAGCCTTTCACAAATTCATGCTATAGTTTCATTAATTGACAACATGCAAGCACGTATGAAGTTCTAAAACCCACAACAGAAAAGCCTTGAGCTCTAGCCTAAAAGAATATAGGCTTAAGTTTCAGATATTTTTTCGCATACCTACTATGATCCGTCAGTGTATCCAATCCATCCTGCTTAACAAATACTTCTGAGAAGAGAAGAATTCCATGTGATACGGGAGAAAATCTCTGATATAAAGAAAATCTCAGATGTGAGAGTGAGAACCCAAGTTCACTGGGGAGGTCTGGTGAGGGAGGTCGGTCTCCAGAATTTTGCTTTTGGAAACTATCTAGTCCTACAAGCGTCCTAAGGTGGGCTGACTGAAGATACAGATATTTGGGCGAGATTCTTTGAGAACTTTGAAATAAAGTGTGAATTTTACCTAACATGTGCTTCAGGGTCAACATGGGTGGCTGGTGACTGGGGCGATCAAACAGTGGGAATGCTGCTTGTATTTTCACAAGATCCATGTGGAAACCGTAAATGCCCAGCTCTGGACACATCCTCAGCTGGCTTCCCTTAAATATGTACCTGGGTGCCCTCTTTGGAAGTTAAACCTACCACCCAGTAACAGGACTCTGTGAGTGCTTATGTGTGGCCACACTCAGTGAAGACATCTGTGTAGAGAAGAAGCTGGCAAAGGAAAATGCATGTAATCTATCTTGCTTCAACAGGTGTCTTTTTAAGCTAAACAAGCTCCTACTCAGAAATGAACTATTCTTTAAAAGTACTTTCAGAGTTTTCCAGGGCTGGAATGTGCTACATGAGTTATTTTCAATAATAAAGTATTCAGGAGACATCTTTTTCAAGCTTTATAAGTATAGGAATCTACCATGTAAGAGAGGTTGTGTAGAGGAGGTGTGAAAACCTACTGGCAGAATCAGCCTGCAGCTTTCTTTCCTACCGCTTGAAGCTGTATTTTTTTCCTCCTATATTTTAAGACAACACTAATCTGTGTGTTAATGTGTGGCCTGTGAAAGGTGTGTGAAAGGTCTGCTTGGCCCTCTGCAAGGAAAAGGCTTGTCTCCTCTGATTTAGATGACTCAAAAGGTTCTCTAGGTGGAAATTAACTCATCTAGGAAAGTCTCCGTGGTAAGAAAAACATGACAAAAAATACTTCTGGCATCAGAAAAACATTTTCCTTAGTTCATTGGGGTACTACAACTATGGGAAAATCAAGGAAGGTGATAAACCTAAAATATGAGCAATCTGGAAATAACTCCCTCACCCACAATACACATAAACACAGATCTCTGTGAATGTTTTTTAGAGGATGAGGTGAAATACCTCAAACAGATCATCAAGGAAAAGAGACAGCTTTTACCTCTTGTTTCCATTTTCTTTCATTTAAGACCTTCTGTGAAGTATTGATAAAAAAAAACATTTCCCTCTGTCATGTCAAGCCCTACATGTTATTGTAGAGGTAAAAATGAAAAAGAGCAAAAGAGCAAAAAGTGCAAAAGAGTTATACTTCTGTTACTCTAGAAAGAAGATGATACTTGCCGAAGCACTGAGATCATCAAAATAACAAAGGCAGGGAAAACTGTAAACCCCTTAGGTCATCTTTATGCTCATAAAAAATGGTAAAAGTCAGTTTTCAGAAATAAACTGTAATTTTTCAGTGTACTTTAATGCATCACTTGATCAGCCAGAAGAGAACTGTATAATAGTCTCTGGTGAGGCATGAGGTGTTTTTCACTGTTTTTACCAAGCAATAAAACTGCTCAGTAAGAAAGCAGTATAAAAATACATTTTTTTTTAATAATTGAAAACCACTTTTTAAAAGTGTATGTTAATGCTGGGCGTAAAGTCTGCCATTATTAGATGAAGGGCTGTACAGTGCCTCTAGCTTTTAACTCTTATAGCCAGTGTTCTTTTCAGGTTTTGGTATTTTTAATGAAATATAAAGATTAGAATTGCAAATATGATTTTACAAGCTTTTATTTAAATAGTCTTAACCTGCAGGTATGGCAAAACTTTTCCTCCTTCTGGAAATACTCTTTACTTTTGTGTTTGGTGTACCCCATATTCATGAGCTTTATAAAGAAAAAAGTATCTTATAAGACCAAAATGGCTGGTGAGCCTCTTCCTTTCTATTGAGAATCAAAGTCCAAATAATCCATAATGAATATTTTCCATTTTCACTGAAGTTTCTGGGAATTGCAATCATGGTTTAGGATTAATTTGATTTAAACATCTATTCAGCCCTTGATGCTTGCTTTTGGAGCTGTGATCATTGTACAAGCTGAGAATCTGGTCCGTTATTTCTGAGGAGAGCAAAGGAAAATATTTGCTTAATTTTCTGTTCACTTTCACTTACGGCACTGAACTGCCTGTGCCACTTTGCAATACAGACATTCATTCCCTCTCCCTCTGTGTCCCCTCCCCATCCCTTTGTGCCCTTCCGGTCAGTCTGGCTTGGTTCCTTTGTTTCCTTTGCTTCCCACCCTCCATTACTGTGTCATCAGCAAAATCAGCTTTGAAGTAAAACTCTCACACTCCTCAAGGCCATTCATATATATGGTATACTGACCTTTTGAACACACAACTTGCTACCTCTCCCTATTCTGAACTCTTCACTCCTGCTAACGCCTTCTGTTTCCTGTCCATAAGCCAACTTCTGAGCTTACAGCATTTGTACAGTCCTTTCTCTCTCTCTCTCTCTCTTTATTAAGGGTTTTCTAAGAGCTCCATAATACCTGCCATCACGCAGAGCTGTATAAGAGGAGGCAGAATACAGAAAGAGTTCTCAATTGTCCTCTTTCCTCACTCGACTTTTGTACTCTGCATAATGGAAATCATCTGCCCTTTGTTTAAAGCAAGAAAGAGAGTTATGCATTTCACTGCACCTTAGACTGTCTCAATACTCATGCAATGGAAAAAATCATCAGCGAACAGAGTACGCTAAAGAGGAGGCTGGGTCCTTGTTCGTTTCTCCTTGCATCCTTTCCTAGTGATGACTAGATGCAAAGAAGACTAGGAAAAGGATGAGACATAAAGCAAAAGTCTGCATACTCACTCTTCGGAGTAGAAGGCCAAAGTGTAATTCCTCCTCTGGAGTGCTCTATTGCAATGTGCTTCTCAGAGCTGTGACTAATCCAGATCTGTATTTACAGTATGATCCTCAAGTGTGAAAAATAAGTTCACTTTAATCTCCTTCATAAGAAGTCAAATGCAAATGATACTTTAGGAACAGTAGGACAATTATCTGTAAACAGATAAAACTTACATGCACAAGAAACCAGGTTATATCAAGTTACCAAATGTTTTCTGTAATGCTATATTCCTCTCCTGTGCACAATTAGAAAGACCAGTCTGATCTGGAGGACTTAGTGTTGACAGCACAAAGCAATGGTTATTTCAGTAAAACCTTACTGTTCTCTTCCTCCTGAGATTCCATAAAGAATGATTATATTTATTTATGCTACACTGTCTGTTTGCATGAATATGTAACCATAAATAGGTCCTTTCATTTTCAATAGAAGCTATGTARCTAATATTTTCCAGTGACTACTAACACTGACTTTAAATGATGTACCAAGTTTAAAAGGGACTTAAATGATAGTTACTTGGTATAGAACCAATTTTTCCTATGTATTTGGTAATCTGTCAAATGCAAGGAAATCAACCCTTATTTGCAAAAAGAATGCTAATGATGCCTTGTTATTCTGTAAAATTACAAAGTTACGTTTTACTGACCTGTTCCTCTTGGGATCTCTAGTCATGAAAAACATTCTTACTATAGAGCATTTATTTTTTTCTTGATCTTCCACTTTCACCACATCTTCAAAGCCTGAGCACTTGTCTTCCATGTCAGTTAGGTGTCTGGACTTATTTGCCGGCCCAGCTGACGTAGCTTCCATTGATTGCTGGTTCTAGAGGTCAATACCGTCATGGTCAGGAAGCTACACTTGCAGGGACCCAGTGTCTCTTTATTCTCAGTTCTGTCCTCCCTTCCTAAGGGGATTTCTCTCAAGATGTTTCTTCAGTTGTTAGGCACCAAGAAGTGAGGAAGCAGTAACACAGAGAACTCGAGTTGTTTGAGTACTTCAAGTAACAGGCAGATAAATGTGTGAACCTTGAGGTGCTTATCCAAATGGGATATAAGAACTTCCAAGGAGACAGCTGTCATTAATTTGGTATTACAGCAGATCCAGGGTTCCTTCCTGAGGGTAAGGATAGGTCAAGAAGCTCTAACAAGGAGTTTGCTATCTCTACCCTACAGAAGAGGCTTCCAGAAGGCAGTTGCTGTTCGTTGGACAAGATCCATCACTCAGCTCTGATCCTGGCCAATAGAGGGCAGTGCTGCACACATCCCGTTCAAAATTAGCTTTCTATCGTGATTTATATAGTCAAGTCAATGCTAGATTAAAAGAAGAGATAAACAATACACTTGTGCTTCTCCAACAAAGACTTCCTTTTTCTCAGATGAAAAAGAGCTACAGAAACATTTCGAGTTCCCCCATGGTGTGGGAGTGGAAATAAGTATCTAGAAGATGGGAAAGAACCTTTGAGGACTCCAGTTCCTATTTAGCTATCCAGTTATAAACTAACCCCTAGTGGTTATACCATTGGGACTGTGGCAAATACAAAGAGTACCAGTTTACCAGGATCCTGTTCTGGTAGTGTTTCATGATGATGTTCAAATAGGAATCATTTAGGAGAGCTGCTCTTTTTTTATCTGCTGAGCTTTGCTATACTTTTCGGAGATCTCTGGAATTATCCCAAGTAATTACTTTGCTAGATATAGTCTTGAGAATCTGATTTACTTGCCCATCTACATAGGCTGACCTGCTCTCCCAAAGCCGGAATCCACAAGACATTTGTCTCATCCATGAAATACAGTGCTTAGTGTTGGGTACCAGAAATCAAATCAAAATCTGACACTACACAGGTCCCTGGTGCTGGTTTGCAACTTAATAAAATAGAATATCCAAAACTTATTGTAGTTTCTTGTAGGGAGCAGGTAGAGTTCTCTTGTATTTTATTACATTAGTTTTGTGAAACTTGCATCCTTTCCCTGTACGGTGTAATACAGAGGTCTGCTGACTCTTTGGAGTACATAGGAAAAATGAGGAGAGAACTGATTGAAATGCGGATAGAAACCTTTTCCCTGACATTCTGTTGCATGTCCCAGGGGAATTCTAAAGCCTGTGGGGATGTGCACTTCCTTTAAAGATGTGTTTGTTACTTGTAAATCAATCCAAAACTGCTCAGAAACATTCTTTATTTCTCACTCACACAAATGAAAGTGAATCAGGACTGACATGGGCATAGGAAGGACAGAAAGGAGGAAGGGAGGAAGCAGAGAGGAAGAAAAAGTGGATGTTTTTTCAGCCTGCCATAGGAAAAAATGCATATTAAGTTGACTCAGAACAAGGATGCGGAAAGTAAGCAAGGAAGGAAAACATAGAAAACAGATATTTTGCGAATGTATAGGATATCTGTCTAAAATGACAAAAGAAAGAAACAGTTGATCTCATAGCTAATTAATAATCTTTTAGGAGGATTTGTCAGGTGCTGCCATCAAAATGTATTTTTAAAGATTATTCATGGAGTATATGAGAAAAGTTACAGAGCTTTAGAGGCTGAGTGAGAGGATTTAAAGCATTAAAGAGATTTAATTTGTAACCCTTTGTGCTGAGTTTTTAAATACCTTAGAGTGATGGCAAGAGGCCTGCTGTTTGTGCTCAACTTCAATTGCGTTGCAGCTGTACTACAAGACTGAAGAGGTTTATTAGATTTTATTTATCATGTCTTCTTTGACACGAAGCATAAGTGGCTGGATGACATCTTCAGTACCACATAAGTGAAATCATTGAAGCCAAGTGGGTATAATCTCCCACTATTTTTTTGGCGAACGCATGTGCAGGCACTTTGAAAGCTGGCTGCTTATAACCGATGTCACATCCATCCGGTGTCGCTGGTCTTATATTGGTCTTATATGGTCTCATGAAGTCATCACAAGTTAACTGCGAGAGACCTGAAAGTGCATGTTTCGGATTGCAATCATTGTTCTCTCCAAAATGCCTGCGAGAAACCCTGTGAGAAATTCCAGAAGGGAAAAGAGCTGACCAATCTTTCTGTCCTTTGTCATCTGAAAATGTCTCAGGCTTTAATTGCAAAAGCCCATCTCAGTTTTGCCAGCATCTTTTTATTTGCTAATTATTCTGTTGGTACTAAACTGGAAAAAGTAAACCTATATTTGATACATTTTCAATACATCTGGATACATAAGCAAGTGGCTTCAGATACATATGTGCAGGGCATATATATATATATAGTTATCAAAATGAAAGATTTTTAAAAAAAAAACTGTGGTGTGTGAGAGGAGCAGGGTTTTTGCTATGATGAAGGGAAATGAAACTGCCAAAGACCCATTTCGAGCTTCCAGTAGGGTTACTATTTTGTTCTCTTTCAGGGAACATGACAGAGAGTCAGGGCTGCTCTGACTCATGTCAATGATTCGTGATCCTTATAAACAGTGTCTGTCTCATCTAACTTCAGTGACGTTCACTTAAGCCCTGTCTACAGACATCATATAGAGGTAGTCACCCTTGATGTCTCCAAATTCTGTTTTGGGATGGAATAAATTCGACCATGTGGACAACAGGGGAAATTTAAAGTATCTATTTTAGCCTGGATGCCTAAGTTCTGTGTGGCCAAGATGAATGCAAGTCTCTATGACTGTACTAGCTGGAGGCTTCGTGGAAGATTGCTCGCTTTGTGGGTGTCTCTCACCTTTGCTGTCTGGCACGAGTAGGCCTCAGCACTTCCCCACACCGAAAGCATACCTTGAATATGGGGAGCAGTGGTGGTGATGAGAGGATTTAGGTGTGCAAACAATACGTGTTCTGGAAATTCTCCATTAGTGAAGGATTTCCCCAAGACTTCCCAAGTGCTCTAAAAAATGGAGCTTTAGCAGCTCTAAATGTACATGTGTACATGTATACTTTGTGTACATGGGTGCACACCCATTATGAAGATTTTAGGAATACTGTAAAATCATTTTTCTGAACAGAAAAAAAATAAGAAATAAAAAGAAATAATTAAAACCCTTGGAAATCTCTCAGAAAATTGTATTTCCATTTTGATTTTATTAAAAAAAAATCATTATTTTGCATGTGGGATTCTTATTTTTTTCTAAACCTTGCCTACTGGATAACTTGAGTCTGAGATTGGTTCAAGCCTCAGACCTCAGTCTAGCAAAACTTTAAAACCTACTGTCTTTGTTCTCTTTCTCTCAGACAAAGTGTCAGGAAGATGATACATTTCCATTGCTTCTAACCACAGTGCAAAGATTTTCAATTAACCACTTGTACACAAGAGCGACAGCCTATATTGTGTTGTGCCAAAATGTCAGCTCCCAGAATACAATCTGTTGAAGTGAAATACAAAAATTCTGCTTCTTGATTGTCTAGTCATATACACCATATTAGCACGGGATATGAAGGAAATAAACTCTAATGGTAGCAAAGTCGCAGCCAACAACTTGTTCATGGTTGGGCTAAATGTCAGTTTTGAGGTAGTGATGGCAAGGGAGCATTAATCAAGTGTGAGCTTTGATTAATAAAAGCATCACTCTGGATGCAAAGTGAAAAATAAAGCATGCCACTTACTTTACAAACTGCATTGGTAATGAAGAGATATAGAGTGTTACATTCCAAGGATGCAATTAGGGACAAGTACTTGGTTACAAATATACTTAGATTATAATTATCTGTTTCAGAATGAAGTGTCATAATTATACTGAAGATTATGAAATAATGTTTTCTGAATGTTAAATCAATCAATAATTCATTTTGCAGGTAATGTTGCTCTTTTTTTCTGATTCTTCTTCTTTGCTAAAAGTATTTTAATTTTCCCTTGTTCAATCTCAGATCCTTCAGTCACAGAGACCAGTACTAGGCCTGTTTGCAGCCAAACATGATGAAGAATGGGAGAAGCACAGATCTGGGACTGGGTTTTTCCATGGGTGTCCCTATTGCACGTGGTAGGAAGACCACATGAAAATATTTGTTGCAAAACCTTTTCTGAGGGTTTCATGTTGTAGCAACTCAAGAGAAGTTCAAAAAATTGGCTGTACTCTATCTACTCCCTCAGGAGGTTTTGCTTGTGTGAGGACATTTTATTTTCTTATTAGTCTCTTCTACGATGTATTCTAAATGAAACACATCTCTGTGCTGAAAGCCACACTCCAGACTTATCTGAGAGATTTCAGTAATGTAGTTAGCTGTAGTAATGTATTTCAGCTTTAATGAGGGAAAATGTCTCCTAAAGCTTGTGAAGAATGAGACCAGTTCCTTCATATCCACTGCAGCTGTTCTTCCTCACATGCTGTGTGATGCACTATAGAGTCTGAAAACAAGAATCTGTCATCTCATCTGCTTTTATTTTCTTGTTGAGTGTGCCAAAGTCAGACATGGCCTAGGTGTAGGCCAATATTGTTTTTGTTGTTGTGAAAATCATCTTTAGATTTATGACTATGAACGAAAATTTGGTTTAAACTCAGTTTACTAGTTTTGCATGTTATTTTGCAAATAAGTAGGTTCTTATGTGCTATGAATCTTTAGACTAACCTTCAAGTTAGTATGAAAGTTCACATTCTGAGCTATCATCTTGCTAATCATAGCACGGTGAATATGTTCCATCTTCTTAATCCTGTAGCGTCCATATCTGTAAGTTGCATTTCTCTGAATCCTATCACGGACCTAGTGACATATTTACTATAGAGAAGAAAAGCAATTTCAATTAAGCAAGTGACCTGTGTTGCATTTTCCTGATTTGCTGCATTTACCTAAAGTTTGAAAAAACAGTACAGTACAAGTTCTTGGTCCCTCTATTGCTACTGGATATTCTTTGGGGCTCTTTGAAATCCTTGAGAAAACATCTACAAGTTACTGTACAAAAGTTAGTGATTCTGATCTGAGTTTCAGCAGCATAAACCTGGAATAACTTTAGTGACCACATGTCTGAATATGCATATTATTTTTTGGAACTTGTTTATAGTTTGGTGTATCAGTGTCCCATATACCCAACAGAAAGCCCTTACAGAAGGTGCGACAGCTGTGTAATGTGTGTAATGTGCACTTGTACAATTTATGCAAGAAATGTACAATTCAGGGGAGTTCTGGATCCAGCTCCGCTCTTGAATGAGTTTTGCATCAGTGCAAACGCATTGACTTAGAGGGAGTCACAGCTTGTAAACTGTAAGAGTGGTGGAGAATCAGAAGAATTACAGCCAGCTGAAATCAAAGAAGAACTTTTATGGAAGAAATACATAATTATTGAAAATGGCATTTTTCAGTCTCAGTAGGGTTAACAGCAATGCAGTTAAGAAAAGTGTCAGGGATTGTTTCATGACCATCGCTGTTCAGAAGGTAGATTTATATTGCTTCTAAAATGTGACACTTCCCCAAATACAGGACCCTCTAATTCGGTGCTGGGCATTTGTTCAAGAACCAGCTCACATTGTCCACCAGCACAGCCCTAAATCAAGCTCAAATGATTTCTCTGAGGTGAAAGCACAATGGCAGACAGTAAAAAGGTAATATTTCAATGTAGTGGCAATTAGTCTACTTTCTTGTTTTGAAATATGTCGGCTAGTTAAAAAAATCTATATTAATGTCCTAAAGTTATTAAAACACAAGCTCTCCTAAATTAATAATGAGTAGAATATTTTCCCCTGTGGGGATACAATGAACAGGTGTTTTGTGTTCTGACCAGACTCAAATAACCCAGAACTGCAGAACCACAGAATGGCTGAGTTTGACTGGGATCTCTGGGGATCATTAGCCCAACCCTAGAGCAGATTGCCCGGGACTGTGTATGTAAGACATACCCCTTCTGTGTCATATGCCCCAGTCCTTTAGACATCTTTGCAGCTCTGTGAGACCTGTCCCATTACATCCATAGTTGGTGCTGGAGAGCCCAGAATTGGACAAAGCACTCCAGATGAGATGTCACTAGTGCTGAGAGGGGTAAGGATAACCTCCCACAGCTTGCTGAAAATGCTCTGCCTAGTGCAACCTGGAATAGTGTTGACTGCCTTTGCTGCTCAGGCAATGTGCTGACTCACATTCACATTGGTGTTCACCAGGGCCCCAGGTCCCATTCTGCAAAATTGTTTTCCGGCTGGTCTGCACTCAGCCTGTGCTGCTGCAGGGGTCATTCCTCCCCATCTAAAGGACTCTGCACTTCCTTTTGCTGAACTTCACAAAGTTCCTTTTCTCTGCCCGTTTCGCCAGCCTGCTGAGGCCCCTTGGAGTGGCAGCATTCTGGTGTGCATACCACTCCTCTCAATTTTGTATCTTCTTCAGACTTGATGAAGGTGAATTTCTTCTTATTGCCCAGGTCATTAATTGAGATGGTAAACAGTAATGGCCCTCAAATCAGCCTCAGAGGCACACCACTAGTGACTAATCTTCCCAAATCTTCTTGTCCTTTGTTTGTTTAAATGTTGTTGTCAATCCTGTCCAGAAATCTCCTCTATTGGTGCCCTGGTCTGTGTCCAGCAGATATGGAGATAAAGTTCATCATGAGAATTAGGGACTGAAAATGTGAGGCAGCTTCTAGTTGCCTGAAGAAGGACTCATTTACCTTTTCTTCCTGAGCAGGGGTCAGTAGCAGGCATCCACCACAGTGTCACCCACTAATGCCAACACATGCCGAGACCCATTAGCTCTCACCCGATCCTGCACTCAGCACCAGACAGACTCCCAGGCATTGCTGGTGCTCTGTCACCTACTGGACAACTCCCCCTCCTTGTCCTTCCAGACTGTCCTTCCTAAAGAGTCTGTATCCATCTGCTGCACTACTCTGGTTGTGTGAGCTATCCCTCCACATCCCTGACATCCCAGTGAAATCATGGCCCAGCAACTGCACAGAAATCTCTAATCCCTCCTGTTTTCCCTAGTTGGATTTTAAGCTGTAACTAATTCCATTGCCATATAATTGCAAATGATATTAATTTGGAGTTTAAAAGAGCCGTATTTTATTACTAGCCCACATCTGCATATAATGTAGTAGGAGCTGGTATTTTCATCATTAACATATTTAGAGGACAGAGAGCACAAATGGTTTTCTAAGTGATATCATGTATCAGCTTAAAAAAACAGTTAATGTACCCAGCCTTTCTTACAAGACCGCTCTGGTTCATTCTTTTGCTCATAGGGAATCTATTTGATCCTATACCTGTTATATAGTGAACAGATGCTATAAAACTAACTTGACCTTCCTCCTTCCACCTCATACACAGCAAACCAGGTACTTTATTGTTATTATTATTATTATTTTACAATAGCAATTTTGTCTGACTCAGATGTACGGAGTCTCTGTGTTACTACAATAGTTCATGGCCAGTCAACAGTGTTGGAAAGTTGTTTCCATCTGGAAACTCTTTGCTGTCATATGGGAAATGCATTGGTGATGTCAGTCTTGTACTTAATGGAAAGAGATTCACAACACTTGAATTGTCACTGCTCAGCCAAAGTGGCCAAGAACTGAATGTGCATGAATCTTGAAATATTTTCTCAAGCAGCGAGAAAATCACTTCATCCTAAG
Organism: Eudromia elegans; assembly: GCA_003342815.1. Lineage (NCBI taxonomy): Eukaryota > Metazoa > Chordata > Aves > Tinamiformes > Tinamidae > Eudromia > Eudromia elegans. The sequence goes on from PTEX01000013.1 coordinate 2,578,154, forward strand.
ACTGAAGATTGGTGGGAGGAAAGGGCACTGCTTGTCCTAGTCTTGATCTATGGATAAGTAAAGTGCTTCTGTTTCCAGGCTCCCCTTCTAAGACATTTCCTGAGCACTAAAAATGTTTCAAAAATGTAAAAGAAAACAGCTACAGAAAAACGATATTAAAAGAAAATTCCAAACTGCAGTGAATGCCTCCAGCCAAATTTCTAAACTGGGCAGCAGAGTGAGAGGAAATGGTAACATATTTTTGCAGCATTTACACTTTTTATGCTATTGCTGGCACACGTGCTTTTGTGCCTGTAGAGAGAGCAAAATATTGGAGTCAAAATCTACCGTGTAGATCTGAGAGCAGAATAATATTGAAGCTGAAGTCCGCAGCGTAGATCTGAAGATACAATTGTGCCCCTAAGTTGAACTGCCTATATGAAGCTTTGAGGAGCTTTGAGAAAATCAGTAGTGGAGTTGAGGAGAGGGAGTGAGGTTCATGGCCCTGCAGAGGAGAGAGGCAGGCAAAAAGCAACCCCAGCCCATGCCAGGAGGCAGCAGCCAGCAGGTCAACCTGCATCGGGGCCACTGTGCCTGCCACAACACGAGCTACCACAAGCCGAGTGCAGCAGTTGAGAGACGGAAGAGGGAGCAGGGAGGTCCTGCTAGGAGGATTCTGGAGCCCCTTGTGTCTTGGGAGAAGGAGCTGGAGCAGGTTGGACAGAAATGCCTAGAAACTAGGCATTGTTTCTTAACAGTATGCACACGAAAAAAAAAACCAAAAACCTTTTTGTTTCTTTGGTCCTTTTAAGCTTCAACATAAGCGTCCTCACTCCATTTGAAACTTGTTTAGAAGTGAATGAAATACAGCATTAAGTGGCTGATACATAAATCAAACCATTACTGTAACTGTGGAATGATCAGTAAAGAAAAACAGCCTCTCTTTAGTTTGTTACTAGCCTGGAAAAAGCATTAATTAGCACTAATGAATCATCATAGTTACAACTGAGCCAGGTTTCCAACACTGCCAAAACACAAGCATGATTCAATTAATGCTGAAGGTTTCAGTGCATGTGTTTTTATGGAACAGTCTTTTGACACTAGTGTCTTTTTAATAATATGTTGCAAATTTCTTCCAATACTATTGCGTGCAGACTCAGCTTCCCAATTTACTACAAACAATAAGGAGTGCTCAGTTAGAAATGCCTTTGTGAACTTGTTTTGGAAGAAACACTCATTTGAGTAATGTAATTATTATGTAAATCATTTAAAGTTAATGCTATTTTCTGTTTCTGCTGGATTAACGGCTGTCAAATTTGATGACTGACCAACAAAGTTTAATGACTGACTAACACAAGGACTCAGATATTGGTGAAAAAGTTCATACTTTTTTTAATTTAATTTAAAAATTCTGAGAAATTACTAGTAGTGCTTAAACAAAATCTTATCAAGAGATCCTCACAACAACCTGTGCTTTCATTGCTGATCTCTGCAATACAAAAATGGAGCCAAACTGCAATCTGAGTCAGTAAGGGATAAGAGCAAATCTCACTAAGGAGTTATGAGAGACTAGGTATTACTCTTGCCTAACGTTTTGCAAGTAGGGGTCAAGATAGCGTCGCCTTTGCCTTGGCAGTGCAAACAGCTCTGTCCTCTTCAGATAAAGTCTGTACAACCAAAAGCAGCAGGTCCTGGAATCGTTGCACCATTAAGTGGTATGGGCTGCAACTGCTCCTTCATTGCCATCCAGGTCTGGTTTATTCCTAAACATTGCCCCTGGGGTCCATGGATCAGGTGATCTTGAACAGAGCCTGAATGGCTCAGTTTCCAAACCAAATGTGAAGAAATCTACTATTTATGAAATTTAAAGTAATCAAAGTCTTTCTATTTAAAGGCAGTCAGAAAAGAAGGTATAACACAATACCCAAGCCCCACTTTCATGTGATACTGCAGGAATATATCTAATGTCTCATTTGTAGTAGGGGATTTAGTAATTTTTTTTCCAACAGTCTCTATCTCTCATAAGAGTGTCAGAACTCTCCCTTTTGACAGAACAAGTCAGTTCCTGATCTTGAACCATCCATAGCACTTGGAGTGGAGATACCTCACAGGTCCTCTCCAAACATATACAATCCTTAGTTTGTGCCATCAAAAATTCCCCTAGCTAAAACTTCAAATTCTGGTAATTTTGTTCTGGCCACTCTTCTATGACAAACTGCTGATTTCGTCAAGGCCTTTTCAGTACTTTCACACCTTCCAACCACTGCACCTGGAAAATAAAATTCTGTTGCAGCTGCACCCTCTTAGGGAAACCTGGGAGGTTACCCACTCTATTATTGGAAAGGCAAAGGCAGCTTACTGGCCAAGGGGGAATGTAATATCTTTGGCAACACAGGAATTTTGTATTTGCCCCTTATTAATAACCTAAACATACTGCCGAGAGAAATATATCTTGCATTTTCTCTGGCAACCTTTGACATGACCATTTAGTACATGAATTGAAGACAAAATTCCTTCAGCTGAGATAGTCAGAGAAACAGTTGTTTGAATCTCTTCGTCTTTCATCTGCATAAATTCTGAAGAGTTGAATAAAGCAGTTTAGATACAAGCTAAAATGGGGTTTTGAAGAATTACACAAAGCCAGCCAAGTTTGACATCCCAGATGGCCATCAGCTTTGCCATTTCCAGTATGTCTTGGGCTTGCAGTCATCTGCTCATCCTCTCTTTGTTGCCAAGACTGCCTGCTGAAAGTATTTTTTCTTTAGAAGAGCCTAGCAATTGCTCAGTGGGAGTGCACGGGCCTATCAGCAGCTTCTATACCACTAATGCTGGGCTTGTGATCGTTCGCTCTGTAAGCCAAAATCCCTCAGTACTAAGGACCCAGGAGTACACATTCATTTTGGTCTAAAACTTAAAACTTAAAAGAAGGAATTAGGCCACCCAGCTCTGAGCTAAGAACAAACTTCCCAATCTATGTGTTGTCCCTCTGAGAAAAGTATAGGTCTCAGTTCCAGCTGGGAACATTTATGACATTTGGTATGTCTGCACATTCTCACTCCAAAGGGACAGATTGTCAGATTCTGCTTTTAGTTACATGCATGCAGCCCAAATGAAATCAGTAAATGATCACATCATCATCCATTCCAGTCAAATCTAGGTCTTTTATAAGCTTCAGTAACATGCTTTTTCTCTGTGTACTATCACATAAGTAAAATGGGAAATTAAATGTAAAAGTATAACAAAATAACTTCATCAATACAGTGCCAACAAAAAAAGCTTCAGAAAGTCAAAACAGAAAATATATGCCTTCCTGTAAGGCCTGTTGGCATTGCTGCATTTGTGTCATAACTTTAATTGAATTTAAATATTGAATTTGAGATACTTCATGTGGGGCTGAAACCTAAGAGGAGACCAAACTTAGTAAACAAAGTATTTTTTATTAAAGCAATGATTTACATAGTAGCTCCAAGACTAGCTAACGTTCCCTGTATACAGTAATTTCATTACAACTATTTTTTGCTCCAGGTTTATCCTTTCTATGACTTTGGAGCTACTTTCCATAACCCATCCAGGTGGCTATAGGTTGGAGATGTTACTGCTCTCAATTTGGATCAAAGCACCAACCCCAGCATGGACTTTATTTCATTCTGTTGCTGGAAATCAAGATGTTCTTTTACTCTAAAATCAAAATTTATTCTATGTCCTCAGATGCAAGTAAGAGCTCTCCCAAACAAAAGATTTGAGTATTAGAAGAATAAACTCTGCAACTGCCACTTGCATTTGCTATACAATGACCCTTCTTATCTTCACTTCCTATGTGCTCCCTTCATTACCACTCTCCTTTCCTCCAATTGCTCAGCTGACTCTTTTGTTCATTAAAGTAATCCCCCAAAACAATATAGCTGTAATTGCAATATGCCAGTAATTAAGGAATTGCATAATTATATTTAGCTATGGTGCAGTTGTCCCTAACCATATCCCACTAAGACGGAAACAGTATAATGTTGTTTAGGAGACCAGCCTCAGCCACATAGAGTAATTGCTCTTTTAAACCTCTGAAATACAAGACAGGAAAAAAAAAAGTCTGGTTCAGCTATAAACTGAATGGGATTTGCCACAGAAAATGCAAGGATGCATTTTGATATTGTATAACATTGTTTAAGTGCCTTCTGACAGGTCAACATCCCTTGCTTAAAAAAACCAACCACTTAGATTATGATATCTCTTAAACTTTTTACAACTTCCTTCAGATTAAGAATCAAACAAGTCACTTCTTTACTGATCTGTGGAATTATTTGGGGGTTTCTTATGTACAATGTCAAAACAGAACTGTGTCAAATCTCTTTTTACAAGACTCTCTCTCTCTTATGGGACTTCTCAGAAAGGTCCAACAAGCACCTCTAAGTGCTTCCCTAACACGAATATCTCTCTTGAAAAAATGTTAACTATAGCAAAAGAAAAAAAAAGAAAAAAAAAAAAGGAGTTGAAAGGTTCATCCATATTCTATGTGTTTCTTTAAAATAGGAAAGGATATCAAAATCAGAAAATTGTCTGTAAGCAAGTGGGCATTTTTGGAAAAAGTGAGCAAATATGTCCTTAGAGCTTTGTGTAAATTCACTTGAATTTCTTTTTCATATTGTAGCACTGGTGTTGGTGGTGGATGTGGAACTGGAATGTTTTATGATGTATAGAATAGTAAGATCAATATTTACTTACATACCTACCTGCCTATGTGTGTATATAGAGGTATATAGTATTAGATATAGTATTAGATATTATATATATGTATGTTTCAGCAAGACTGAGGAAAATGGCTGAGATAATTTACTCTAATTAGAGTTATATTTGCATAAACATGTCATGCCAGAAAACATCACAAGTACAGAATTTTTGGGGTGATATTACAAGGCCTTTTCAAATACAAATGCAGCACTCACTGCTAGTGAAAGAATTTTTCCCTTAGGTGCCATGTCTTTGTCTTGCTTTTCCCTGGGATTTACCTGGCTTGAACTATGCTTTGAAAGCCCACCTGAGTGAAATAACTTTCTGGTCACAACAAGGAAAGGCAACAAGATGAAGGTTTCTATAATGTACCTTAAGTTCCTGTAAGTACCTTTATCCTCATTTCACACACTTTGCTGCAGAAAAGACAAGACAGAAAACAAAAGTCTAAATTCAAGCCCAGAGTAAGAGAAGTAAGTATCAGATTAGACTCAAATACTTGAATCTAAGAGAGTAGTTAGATCAGCAGTACCTATGTGCAGTGGTTTGAAAAGTAAATATAGATCCAAAAGCTGCTTGAAACAAGGATGGGTTTGTAATGTCCCTCAAGGATGAATGTAAGCCCACACTGTGATCTCAGTTACAAAATAAATGTGTATAACAACTGCACTAAAGTCCACAGTTACTCTAAATTAACTAGTCATAGGACACAAAGCTCATTGTATTCTTGTAACAAAACTGAAATTTATCTAAAAATTTGTACATAAAATGCATGAAAACAAATAAAACTGTGCAATACCCTCATGCTATTTTGTGACAGAATAACATCTCTCACTTGTATGTGAGCTCACAAGTGTCCGTTTATGTCTCTATGGAAAGAATCTATGCCTACTTCCATATTTAATGGCTAATAAGTAATGATTTTGCAATCATGTGTACAAACTTTAAATTTCTGGACAATAAATCTTTCTGTAGGCCTAAGAAAATGTCAATTTCCAGTTCTTAGAGTCTTCACTGTTCACAGCATTTATGTTAGTGGGAGTTTGTAGTTTAGACAGCCCCTGTTTAAAACATCTTTCTCTTGGAAGGGAAGGTTTATTCAGGAAAAACAGACCATAGCTTTTAGATTTATTCTGTGACTAAATATTTCAAACAAGACATTCTGTGTCCTGTATAAAAGTACCATGATAATCAGAGAAAATCACATATGAAAGACATAGCTCGCACAGGGTAATATTTAAAAGCAGTAAATCTCTTGCATTTCATAACTCAGATAAGTTATAGGCAGGCGAAAAGCTAGGTTAACGCTATGGAAGGACTCATTATAACAAAGCAGCTGAAGCCAGAGGTCATCACTTTATCTCCACTCAGCCTGATTCCTGTGAATACAGCATACAGAATACAGTCAAATCTACTGCACAGTGTACTTTGTGAGCTGCAAAATGAGGAATAATGCACCATAAAATTTTTACATATGCTAACTGACTCTAAATGCGATTGAATATGTGGGACTTCCTCCAACTTCGTTCTTTGGTGGATTGCTATTAGCTTACATTTGAAATCTCTGTTGGCCACACATTTCACATTGTTCTTCCAAATGTAATCATTTCTTTCTTTTATCTGATCTCCGACAGTCTCTCTGTTTTCATCAATGTTTGACAGCAATTCCCAAAGATACAATATAGTCCACTGTAATATCCTCGTGCATGCTCTCTTCTCCCTTTGAAATCCAATACCTAAGCAGTGAAATAATTTATTGTGCTTTATTTAGACTTTTATTTTTTGCATATGTTTTGATACTGTCTCTTTGAAAAAAAGTTATTTGGAAATTTAAACCAACTGTTCTCAGAAAATAGTTATGAAATGTTCATAATTTCCCCCCTTTTTACAGATACGACTTTTATCTTTTTTTTCCATATACTGCTCAGATATTTCTTTTCATGTATTGCAACACAAGTCATGATTTCATTTGAAGTAGAAAGTCCAATTTGCACACCAGCCACCTGAAAATGAAGTGTAAAAAATATGGGACTGCATAGGATACTGCCATCCAGAAGTCAGTGCAGTTTTAAGACTGAAGGATCAAACACAGTGCTAAATTTGGTTTAGATGGCAAATTCTGTCAAGAAAACACACCGTATGGGAAAAAAGAGAAAAATAAGCATAAATTAAAAATTGGCATTTGTCAAGCACAAGGAAACAGGTTCAGTAAAATGATAAAATGGTGAAAATATCTGATGAGCATATGGAACAAGTCAAAAAGAAATGTATTGGTGTTTTTTGACCTTATAATTAAAATACAGGGTTCTGGATCATATTCTATTGTTTACATTTAAGATAATAGAGGCTTTAAATTTATTGAATTTTAGCTCATAATAGCTGATTTACAGATTTACAAGAGTGGAGATAACTGAATTCTGTCTGCTGTTACACTGGGGAGATAAAAAGAAGAAAGTCATTGGCTAGATGCTTGAATTATTGATTCTGAAGAAATACATTTTTTCAACTGTAGGAGAAGACCAAGAAGTAGACTTTGCTAATATGCTAATCAGTTCAGTCTAAGGTAAAAAATAACATATTACTTACATACAAAAAAAAAACCTAGAAATACAGAAACTATCCTCATCAGCACTGAATATGGGAACTTTAAGAAGAGAAGTGCAGCTCTTTGGAATTAACACTGGTAAGACTTTTTGTCAAAATTAATTTTCAAGGAAAAATGCCATTTTCTATGAAAGCTAAATATTAATTTTAACAAATGGAAATTGTTGAAAAAGGAATAATAGAAAAACTTGCAACAATACATATCAAAATATATCCCAGTGAAAAGAGTTGATTGCTTTTTATATTAAGACAAAAATATTAAATATTTGTGGCTGATAGCTAAAATATTATTTTTTATCTAGGTAAGATACCACACCTGATTTCAAACATTTTGAGATTTCCATTTCTAGGCAGTTTTGAAGTCTTGTTCCCTTCAAAACTGTGGGATTTTCTAGTGAATGTCAATCCAATTACTGCATATTCAACTCGGTATTTAAACTATTCCTGAGGCTAATAAATAGCAAATAAAAAAAGCAAATAACACTGCCCTTCATTTCACCAGAACATTTGATATAAGGAGGAAAACTGGCTTTCTGCATTGCAAAAGTGCTAAGATGTGCTATTTTTTGGTTAGTGTTTTTTTTTCAGATTAGCAGCAATCAGAATTTTTCACATTTCTCAGACCCTGAGCGATTCATACAATCCTGGGCCTGCATGACTGTTCTGCACTTGTGTGCGCCCTGGCTTCTTGGGAGGGCAGGGATGGGTCTGAGTCTCGAACAAACAGATCCTTTCCCATGTAAAGCAGTCAAGCTCCATACTGACTATAAACAGAGTTCTTCCCCATGTGCACTCTCACTAAATTTAACTAACATTAGTGCTCCACTTTGAAGCAGGTAACTCATTGCATCTATTCATATGTGCTTTAATTTCTGCACTGTTTCTTTGAGGCCCACCAATCTACAGAGTTGGAGTCAGATGAAAAGATTTCTTCCTGGGAAGGAAGGAAGGAAGGAAGGAAGGAAGGAAGGAAGGAAGGAAGGAAGGAAGGAAGGAAGGAAGGAAGGAAGGAAGGAAGGAAGGAAGGAAGNAAGGAAGGAAGGAAGGAAGGAAGGAAGGAAGGAAGGAAGGAAGGAAGGAAGGAAGGAAGGAAGGAAGGAAGGAAGGAAGGAAGGAAGGAAGGAAGAAGGACCTCATGTGCAGCTCTGTGTGTGTGCAGTTCTGTGCACCAAAGGAGAAATGAGACCGCGTCACTGGAGTTACCAAGCGCACAGTCAAGCTGTGAGGGATGCCAGTAACTTGTGCTGTGTTTTCCCATGCACGATGGATATTCCCCCCAGCGTTTGCTAAGTTGTGTGACCACCACCTCAGCAGTACAACATGTTTGCCCATGTTTGTTTGCTGTGAAATATTTTCTTTTGTGGAAAGTCCCTCGAGGCAAGAAGAATTAAATTTTCTTGGACAACTTTTCCTAACCAACTTCTGGAGAAAATTGCTTCTATCATTGGGAAGATTGGGTTCTGGAGGTTCACAGGGTTTTGTGAAGTTGTAACTTCGGTAACAGGCCCAGTTCATTCACCCAAAGGCTGTAAAAATGATGTAAAGGATCAATTCATGTGACCAAGTGTCATTTATTCTGACTAAAATTCCTAATATTAGGACAAAATGAAGCAGGAGTTTGCATACAGAACTTCAAAAAGTTGTTCTGGAGCTATTCCAGGATATATGCCTTCCCTCCACTCACACCACAGAGTTTTGGGGGAGGGAAGGAAGGGGCAGGAGGAGTTTGTATGCCTTTTTCTCTCTTCTTTTCTCTCTTCTTTTCTCTCTTTTCTCTCTCTCTTCTTTTTTCTCTTCTTTGATTCCTTTTTTTTTTTTTTTGTGTGTTCTTCTTTTACCTAATGAAGAGGTCCTCTTAAAGATTTCACAGTTTGAGGCAATCCTTGCCTGCTCATTTGAAAGTTACTGTGTCTTTAGGAACTGCATTTTCTCTCTCTACCAGAATTAAGATGTATAGTTGCTGGTCTATTTTTATTCACATTTATCTCATTTATTTACAAATGAGATAAGAATTATCTCAAATTCCTCTATATGAGGTACAGAATCCCTTCTTATCAAGTAGAGGGCTAGTCTGTGATCAGGTACTAAATGAACGGTGACATCAAAGTAGGGAGCACCGTCATTGAGCGATTATCTCCCAGAAGGAGATTAGATTTTATAGGACTTTGAAAGGAAATCAGCTTCTGAGCTTTTCTACAAGGAATTTCCAGGCCTTGAGCTCCTATTTTATTTGCTTTGCACACTTAAGTCAACACCACAAAGATAAAGGGTAGCTATAGTATGATCTGTGTTGTCTGATAATATCACCTCAAATATCAGAATGTCTCTGCTTTTCCTACTGAAATAAAAATAAATTATTTAGGAGTTTTAGAGGTGAGCAGAAGTGTTCAGAATTTTGCACGGAACTGAAAAAAAATGTGTGAACATTTCTCAAATTCTCAACTCCCTTATCATCAGTCTCAAGGCATGAGTGAGCAAAGTTTGGAAAATGAAGTGGATGGAATCAGGTACAATGCAAAAAAAAAAAAAAAAAAAAAGTGCCATGGGAGAAGGAAATGTGTTCTGGAATGAGATTGGTACTGCTGGCAGAATCATAAGTATTGGTCTTCAAAAAAAGAGAATTAAGAAGAGTCTTCTAAGTAAGCATGTGTTGCAATGCTTATTCACTGTTCTTGATGGCTTATTCAGAGTGAAGAAAGATAAAAGTGATAGAAAATGAAAGAATAAACATTCTGGATCTGAAAGTGTATTTTGAGCAACTTGAAGTAGGTTCTGTTTGAGATTTCATTTTATTCATCCCGTATCTAAATGGATTTGTCCACCCTTAATCTGCATCACATGTTATGGTTGTGTTCAGTGGAAATTCTGATCATCTGAGTTACACACACATTGCATAATCTGCCTGCCATAAACAAAGTCTGGAAAAATGTAGAATCCCTAAAAATCTTGTTTTCATTGAATCAGGTTTTGAAAGTTAACTATTCAATATAAGAGAAATATCATTAATTTGGGATAGTTTGGGTTGTTGTTTGATGTACATGTTCAATTAGTAAAGCATTTTCTCCTGGAAAGGAGGGCTTCTATAGCACTAAATAAATTTGAGACCATGAGATTATATTTTGGCATCTCTTTAATGAATTCACCACCCAGCAAGTTTTAAAGTTCACAAGAAGATCAAAAACTTCAAAAACATTTTCTTATTTTTTGTTTTTTAAACTCATGCTCTGACACTAAGATATTTACAACATCTTGTTGGAAGTGAAATGTTGCATGTCTCTATAAAAGTATTGAATTTTTTTTCATTCAATTCCAAAAGATAGAAGAGGACCGTATGTGAGGAGATAAAAGATTACAAAGAAAAGTTGTTCCAAAGATACTAAAACAATCTCTTTGAGCATGAAGATGGTGTCAAACAGTAAAACATTGGCTATGCTCCTTTATTTTCCGTTTCCATAAAGACAGATAAAGTAATGTACACTTCAACACAATCAGTTTTATGTGCACTTTTCTGTGTGAATATGGAACACTTTATGTGTGAATACAAAACCCTAGGCCTTCACCTGCCTGGCCTTTGATACCTAATGTGTAGTAGCTTGAGTTTCTTGATGTGCTGTAACTCAAGTACTTATTATTCTGTAAGAGAAGCTCCTCACTTTGTTATAGTCTCACACAAAGCCCCAGGCAAAGCGCTGTTTTGGAGTCCTTCTATACCTCTGATTTTTGTTCTATGCTGGAATCAGCTGTAATCTATGCTATCAGAAGTTTTCAGTATTTTTTTTCTTTATGCTCCAGCTCCAGGTACACTTGATAGATGCTTAAAATGCATAAAATAAATCAGGAAGACTAAGTTATTTAAATATTTGAGAAAAAAAATTTTAGATAAAGTAATGAGTGCCTCCAATGCATATTGTAAAGACATAAAGACGATATGGGCATCACACCCATGGAATATTTAAAGAGAAGAATAAGGAATCTTTAATATACTGTATGGAGAAGATTTTCATTCAGCGTTAGATACTTGAAAAGAACTGGGTGTATGCCAAAGGGGTCTGCATGTGTTTCCTGGAGCTTGCAAAAGGCACGCAGTCACCCTGCACCAGCTTCTCAGGAAAGCAGGCATTCAGAGAGGGCTTCTAGGCATTATCAGCGCTCTCTAGCAGAAGTGTAGAAGATAAATATGCTCAAGCCAACTGCAACTGCCTGAAAAAACTTTCATCGGGTCAGCACACATCCTGAGGCCAGAGAACTGGTGTAAACTGGCATAGTTCCACTGATTTTATGGATATCAGTGGGGTACTCTTGATTTACACCAGATGAGTGTTTAACTTCTTGCTCTCTAGTGAGCAGACTTGTTAGACAAAATCTTTGACAAAAACTAGCAGTGGGCACCGTGATCTTAGTCCTTTGGGAAAGGATAGAATAGGAGCGTCCGAATGTGTTGAATGCTTCAAAGTATTGAATCTGCTCCCTGTGAAGGCAAATCAAATACTGTGCCAGTCTTTCCTCTCAGTCTCTGCAAAATGTAAGAAAGCAAATGTAAACTAAATCCATAACTAGGTCTGCTCCAACACAGTCCTTGCTTATGGGAGCTCATGAACACAGGAACAAAAGCGAGGAATCATTATTGCTTGAAACATGATGTTTTTCCTTTAAAAGGATCAAGAAATTAAACATTTAATCTATCTGTCTAACATACAAAATTGGGCTTCCTGACCTGTCCATTGTAAAATACCTCTCTTGCACACATCGTCCATCCTTATGTGGACAAACTGACTCGGTTTCCGAGCAGTTTGGATAAGTGAGGAGAGGAATCCTGGTGCTTTATTCAAGTGGGAGCAGGTATTGCAATAGACCACTAAAAACTAAAATTTTAGTTATATAGCCATCAAGCCATAGTTATGTAGAGCTCACAGCCTCCATATACAGCCTCAGACATGCATACACAAAATACAGGAGTAAAATATGGTCATTTACAGGTATCACTTACAAAGAAGCATATGTCATTAGTCCTGAAGCTGTGCTCTGTTAACACCACTGTCCCAGTTTCAGGATCTGAGCAAGGAATCTCTACCTGGTCCACATTGTGCAACCACTTGATCCCAGCTAGCTCAGGGATTCCTCATGGTTTTGTGCTGTGTGGTGCAGACAACCTGTTTGGGTGATGATCTCCACAACCTTCAGCTTGAAACAGACCTCAGCTCAGACCCCGGTGAACAGTTTAAAAACCACAGCAGTGCCAGATGGCTGATTATCCAGCTCTCCAAAATCTTTAGAGAATCAGATCAACAAACGCCCAGTCCCACCTCCACAAGCTGTGGGGATGCACAAGCACCTGATGGTCTAGCAGAGTTGGGTCTTGGGAAATGAAAGAAGGAAAAAGAAAGCAGGAAATTGTCTGAACTAAAGGACTCCTCAACATCTTGCTCTGCTTTTGCCCTACCTCACGTATAACAATGCTTCACAAAACTAGGAATTGTACTGTGGGGTTTTTTTTGGTTTTTTTTTTTTTTTTTTTTTTAAGGAAATAGCACAGGACATTTTAGAGATATATAACCTCTCCTAGCTGCTCAAAGAGGAAATGATCCTAAGGATCCCTTATCTTAAAATTAAATAGGTGGTGATGGGAGAGAAACAGAGCAGCTGTTTAGAATATGTCTTGAAAGAAAACAGAAAGGATTGTGTTCTTCGACGTGGTCCTGTTGCTTTAAAAAACTTTTATAGGCAATTAAAAAGTGAAGTAATGATAATAGTCTGACAAAATCCGTCCTTATCTTTGCTCCCTGACTTTACCTATCATTGCAGAAAGACGAGTTCACAGCTTGACCGTGTCTTCGGTTGCAGCATATGAATCACTATTCTCCAAAGAGGTATTATTTACTTAAAAGTGATTAACAGGGATAAGAAGGGTCAGGGTGTTCCACTTTGTGCCGTTAGATGAACTAACTTGATGATAGGCATAATGCAGTGGGTCTGGGAGAACTGAGCTATGAGCCAAAATGATCCCATGCATTATCAGATCTTACCTACCCTTGTTTAAACTAAACAAAATTGTCAGCTACTCTGTTACATTTTCCATATGGTGCAATATCTTCTGTGCAGAAACTTGAATCAGTCTTTGTGAAGTAATATTTTGAGTTATTTTCCTGCTATTCACATTTCTCTCAGCACTGAAGAGAGCTATGTTGAGAGCGGTAGTTAAAAAGCTAAGGACACGGTGCTTCAGTTACTTTATTCATGTAGCTATAGCCATTATTAATGGAAGGTTCATGTGATATCCAACAGGAAAAAAACCCCACTTTTGAAAGACCATTTCATTTTAAGAAAGCAAACAAATGACATCATTTTTTTGGACAGAACAAAATGGATGGACCTGATTTTCTACTCACACATAGTGAGCCTTTTTTTTTTTTACCAATGTAACATAACTAGTGTTAGTAGAACTATCCCTAATTTATACTGATATAAAGAATAGGACAGGAGAAGTGACCCAGGGCTTATAGTTATGCAAGTCTTTCAACATTTATTCTATACTGGGAGAGTGATCAGGCTTTGGAAGGCGAGTTTGGAAGCCTTTCTAAGGATGCTCCGTGGGAGTGCATTGGCTCCTGACCATGAAGGGTGGGTATTTGCTGGAAAGAAGATAGAGTAAAAAGAAATCATAGAGGAAGGGTGAAATAAAGTTTAGATCAGGAAGGCATGGGGTGTGAAACACAGGTCACAGGATGAGAAAGCGGTATGATAGGCTGGACAGACAGTGGAGGAAGGAGCATAGGAAATAATGAGTCAGGGGGCCAAGTTTTTGGTTGGCGGGAGCCTCCCCATTAGTTTCTTCCTTCCAGCCTCTTTCCCAAACCCTGCAGGACAATATCCTGATTTCAGTACAACTCCACAAAAACCTGGAAGCATTGCTGGAAAACCAGATCATTTTATCCCCTCACATGGGAACTGGCTGAAATAAGCAGTACAGCAAACCATTCTCCAATGACTTGTGATGTGAGAACAGGGAGTATGGGGAATGGGCAATAGTGATGGATTCATTCCTTGGCAGATCATTTTGGCCATTTCCTTCCACACTCTACAACCCTGGGGAATTTGACAGCTCAGCTACTCCAAGCCTCTGGAAGTTTTGCTGGAGCGGAAAAAGCTAGGCCAATTTCTGTTCCTTGCTACACCAATAATTTTATGTTTTAATCTAGAGCTAATTCTGATCCAGAGAGTCTCTTTCTTTTTACATTATCTTCTTAAAATGGTTTTATTCTACTCTGGGGCTTAAGGATGCTGCATTTTAATTCTGTGTTTATTCCCATTCAAAATTTTGGTTTAATGCATTTTTCTTCTTTATCCATATTTTAAGATCAAGTCCTTTTCAGCATTTCTCAGGTTCATTCCAATCTGCAAAGAATTGTGTCAGGTCACCTAGGAAATCCTGCTCATTAATTTTGCTTGGTATGAGAACTCCACCCAAGATGTATCTCTACATCCCTTTTCCCTGTCCTTCAAGAGATGGGGACTTCATTTCCTGAGCCTCTCAGTTAATCATGTTATCAATTAGACCAGAAATGTTAATACTCTTTGAATAAATAATTTCCTTTAGCTGGGAAGTGTTTCTCCTGTGCAATTAGCAGTACAGGAAACAGTTTTGCATTGATATGGTTATTTATTATTTCCTATTAGTGAGCAGCATATCCTGTGAAAACTTTCATAATTAGTAGGTCAAGTGCAAATTTCGTCAGAATGCACGTCACAACCTTTAGCTTTGAATTGAAATGCTGAATACAGAAATAGTTTGAAGTTAGATGTCCTTGCCTCCAAAGCACCTTTTACACTGTCTTTGCCTGTGTGGCAACAGTCTTTATTTAATACAAGTTAATAGTGGAAATACATTTACCTTTTGTTTCCATTAGAATTCTCCTAGCTATGTTATACAGTAATAGAAAAAAACTTATGCCAGCTTTCATTGCCAGAGATATGGACGTTTGAAGTGACTTGGGAGGCTGTTTAATACTCATATTATGTTCATACTAGTCTGTATTTAAATATCTATGCTAATTAATCTTTCAGGTCAAGTGAGGACAAGATTTATGACAACGTGTAGAGTTGGATCTCTTAAGTGGAGCCCTCTGTACCTACGAATTAACCATTTCATTGGGAGGGGGAAACGGCAACAAAAGGAGTGAAAATTAAAATGCAATGACATGATATTATGATGGCACAAACACAGAAAAAATGAAATAGAGATCATGTTAAAAGTCACGAAAGAGAAAAAAAGTAGATTATTTTCCTGGAGTTTTCAGGCACTTCTTTTTATTTTGGAAAGTTGTAATTACTGCACACACACATCAAATGTTTGTGGTCTGAGAATTCAGCACATCTTTGGAGCAAATCTCTGGATTCTTGTCCTACAGGAAGACAGGAAAAAGTGTCTTTGAAGCACTTTTAAAATAGCTCTATTTTCTCAGCATTTTCCCTTGAAAGCCTCCATTTTCAGTCAGGTCTAAAGCCTGACTGAAGTTTTGTGGAGAGGGTCTGCCCATGGCTGGATTCAATTGACTTTGCCACTGAAGACTTTGCTGGTCCAGTTTGTGCGAAGTAAACCGGTCTGGGTTGGACTCTCCCTGGCCTGTGCACTTGAACTGACTGCAGCCTTCTCCTGCGTGCACACAATCATTTAGCACGTTTTATAGACCTGCTTTTCCAGCCTTTATTCATTGCTGTTCATTTTCTCTGAAATCCTTGAACATAATAATGTCAAGAGCTGACTGTAGCAATCTAGGTATTGTGCCGTTGTTGGTATGCTGCCATGGGAAGGAAGAAATTTTCCCTTTTTTTGGCCTGTGACCTGAATTGTCTGTAAATGCGTCCCACATTTGCATGAGGCTTTTTGCCATGTTAGCAGATGGAAATTTCATGTGTAATTTAATGTCCATTAGGTCTCTTTCAGTATGCTGCTACAAAACTAGTATTACTCTCCTTACACACATACCACCACCATATAATTATCTGCCCTTCATGCTCTTCAGTCTCTTAGCGTATTTCTTTAAAAAGTTCCCTCTTCCTCCCACAAAAAAAGAAAAACTGAAATTAAATATTTGAAACCCTAATATGCATATTTAATACAATACTCTCCCAATTCTTGTATTGGATGCATCGCATAGCTTGTGCAGGCTGTGCTGGAATTGGTAAGGGATAAACAGCAGCGAGCACAAAGGGTCTGCTGCAATCAGTGATGTTTTACTGGTGACAGTAGAAGCAGGACCATGCCAGGGCGGCCAGCAACGTTCCTTGGGAGCGCAGAGCAGCAGGGACACGGTTCTGCTCCTAGCTGTGGCTGAGCACACACATAGTGTGTGCAACAAAACCCACGTACTTCTGGCCTCACTACTCGGGCCAAGAAGGAAGCAGATTTTTTCCACTTCCTTGCATAGCACAACCACTCCGTTAAATTAATAATCCGACTCTTAATGCCCCAGCTGACAGTGGAGGCCTTTGAAACTTGCCTGAACAAATGATTTCAGCACGCGGTGAACTCTCAGCACACACGGACTCCTCTCTCCGTCGGTGAAATCATTAGTTAGCCTCCCCTTAAGCATCCTGCTGAAGTGGAGGCCAGTGTGCCGTCTGCCAGCGGGAGCTTTCAGGGGACCGCTCTGTTTTGTGCAGATGCATTTTTAATTCCCTCCTGCCTCCCTCTTCATTAAGCTGTTGTTTTGCAGACAGGAGCTCTGGCCTCCCAAGGAATGCGTTTGCTTGACTCACCTCACTGCCCTCCAAGGACACAGTAGGAGGTGGGAAACACGCTCACCATGGGCTGAGGTTTTAAACACAAAACAGGGGAGGAAATGTGCTTTGTACAAATGATAGTAAAAAAGGAAAGGAAAAAATTCACATTAATCAGGCACAGGAGGGAGGAAAAGCCCCGCTGAGTAAGACTCCTTTTACTTTTGCTCCAATGTCTGCAAGCCACAACCAAACAAGATAGTTATTTACCAAACAAGGACTGAGTGGGTTTTTTTTACTATGAATAATAAAGAACGATTTATCTTTTGTAGATCTAGAAATCCAGAAAAGATCACATTAAATACTGTGATGTTGTTTAAATTGCCAGTGACCAAGAAAATCTTTTAATTCTGACACCATGATATTACCAAAATATATATTTTCTGTGGATGCAATCCTGAAAATCCTGAAAAGTCTGAACCACCAACCCAAGGTAACCTTAAAGGGGCTTAATGGTAAACCTGAGTGAAAAAAAAAAAAAGAATAAATAAATCTTGAAAGCCTTGTGCCTCTCAGGGAATGTATTTTACAGCCCAAGTTCAGCACAAGGCACCATAAGGCTACACCCCGAGCACTGTCCGTATTCAGATCCAGCCAAGAAAATTCTTACTGCAGCTAATACAGAGCCCCGGGGCCAACCAAGGGTTTTTGCTGCCCTAACTTTTACAGAATAGGAGAAAACAACAACAACAAACAATATTAATTTAAAAATGTCCAATTTCTAAGCTCATTTCTGGGTTACAGTGCAGTGGCATGGGACAAAATTTCAACCCCGAACTTTAGACACTTTATTGTCACATTAAATAATTGGCATTTGATTTATTCCCTGAATTTATGATTAGAAAATACCTTGATCTGCCATTGCTAGAACATGTATTCTGTAAGAACTCACAGTTTAACAGAAGGACATGGAATTGGACTAGTGATGAGCGTTACTTGCACATTGCTAATCCAGTCTGGATTTAAATTTCCCCAGCATCCAGGGACTGTTTGGATCCAAAGTTTTTCTCCAGGCCCATCTCTTTCTCTCTCCTTTTTTTTTTTGAATAACTGTTATTTTTTGAAACATAACACTGAGCAAATAAAAGTGAAGCCATACTCGAATGTCAAGCAATGCATGGGGAACATCAGTAATGTAGAGAATATATACTCAGGGAATAAGCTTCAGCAGGAATGCTAATTTAGTTATAGTTTTTAAAGCTGACTGCAAACAGCTGGGTAGCATTAGCCGTATTAGGGAAACAAGAAAGGTGGAGCAAAATCTAGGGGACTAAGGTATGATATTGCCAAATGTATGGAAAAGATTTGGAACATGTGAAACATACTGCTGTCCGACCCACACTATGTAACGATGGCGATGCGGTGTGCAGATATCTCTGGGACTTCCCAGGACACTAAAAGATTTGTAGAGCAACGTCTGTGGCTTGTGGCAGGTCACTCTCCTGATAACACAGCAGTAAAACAAAAATGGATGTTAAAATAGCATGTTCCATGCTCCTTTTTGAAGGCCTCAGTCTTACTAGAGAAGAGATCCTGACAGTGCTCTCCTCCTATTCTTACACACGTGCTGCTCTGCTCTGCAGTTAAAAGTGCAGATTCAAAACTGGGAGATTAGGTTTAAGCTACATCTTTTACAACTGCATAGCACTTAATTTGCACTTTACGATTTCCAAGCACTGTAAAAATGTTAACTAATTCGACTGAATCCCAGTAACACCGTTCTTACTGTGGGAAGAGCTTTTATCTCTGCTTTAGATGGCTAGATGGAGGCAAGTGAGGTTGCAGACTGCAAAAGCTGTATCTTCACACAGCTATCCAGGCTGTTTTCTTAGCTAAACTCCAAGATTCACGGACTGAAACGTTAGGCAGAACTGCTTTGTGAGGAGCTGGTTGCTAGTGTAAGATGTTCAAAATATGGCCCTTTGCGACTTGCCCAAGACCACACAGTGAGTTAGAAGCAGAGCTGGGATTTCACTTCCTTTAACTCTGATTTTCTCACAGTTGTGGTTTCATTGTGTTGCTTTAATAACTTTTATATTACTCAATCTCTTTATACAGTAGAGTAGATTTATTTTTAACTCTCTTACTAAAGGTGAGCCTGAACTGAGACACTAGATAAATTGCATCTTGAATCTGTGGGGACACAAAGAGGAGTGCGGATCTTCATCAGCTGGTCATTTATCTGCTTCTTGGGCAGGTGGAGAGCAGTTGGTGCAGCAACACACTGGAGCTGATTGTAGCAACTGCTGTTTAGAGCTAGACATCTACTTAATGCTAACTTATCTTCTGGCAATGATTATTTAATGTTCACAAGTTTGCTTTTATTATGTTTTATATCTTCATGTGTTTCTTTTGAAAACAAACAAACGATCAACCAAACAAAACCATTTTGGGTGCATTTTGAAAATAATTCATTAAGCAAAGAAGGCTTGTTTCACACAGAGTTATTTGTTAGAAGTTTTAAGCTCTGCTCTCCAATGAAATGACCTATTTACTGAGAATTCCGTATTTCTGTGGACACAGTTAGACTAAATGACCCAGGTGCTGCTGACCTGAGTAGGGAATTGCCACTGGCAGGCTGTTCCTGACTGCTTGTCCCTTTCCCCCTGACAAAAGTTATCCTCTTGTCTGATATACTGGATTCATTAATCAATTTCTTTAATCTCAGGCCTAATCCTATGAAATTTCAAGTTTAAAAAATATCCAATTATAATAATTTTCACATTACTTTTAAACAAGGATCATTTCAAATAAATGGGGATGTAGCTAAACAGGCAGGGCTCTAGAAGGATTTCTTTTAGAAGGGGTGACAAGGAGAAGGCTGAGGGAGGCATTACTTAAGCTTCTCAACAGAAGCAGTTCTAGGTGGGCCGAGCATGCCCAAATGGTATCTCCACATGTAAAATTTATATTAAAGTTTTGTTTGGAATCTGCTTTTGGAGAGCATTTGAGAACTCAGTCTCTAAAATTAGTGTTTAGCAAGTATTCCTGTTTATAAAGTTCATTCACTAGCATGTTTATGGAAAGTGAGCCCAGAAGGGAAGGAATGCAGTAAAAGTACATTCATTTGAAAATTCAAATAAAAATATTTGCTTTGAATCTGAAGCTTTTCTTTAATCCCTCTGTATGCTTTGTCCAGCTTATTAGTACTTTTGTTGTCCAGCAAAACAGTCGCCATCCTGAACTTTCCTCTTCCCGTTGCCACTCACTACGTGTGACTGAGGCCTCACGCCTGGTGAAGGGGGGGCAGTTGCTCTGACTTGTGAGCATGGGCAGCCACGGCTGAAAAACCCCAAGCCCAAGTGACCAAACCCCAAAAGTCATCCTCCAGTTGGGCAGGCTGGGGGGCAGAAGCAGCTGGAGGCTGTAACCGGTGCACTGACAGCGCTGATAACAACAGATGATAAAAAATTAAGCAGTCCCTTGCAAGACTGCCTTAAAACAGCGATTTTTTTAAACTGATGCTTTTTAATCTCTTGTCTGGATTTCTAGAAGGGCTCAGCAAATAGTAATCAGTTTATGGGATTACTTTTTTATTTTAATCTCAAGTTGCTGCCTTCTGCCTCCAGGCACCCTTTCCTCCATCTTGTCCCCCCAGCCCAAGCTGCCCATTTGGCACAAGGGAGGAGGCAGGAGAAGCGTGTGGAGGGAAATAACTTGGGCACAGGACGTGAGGGGGCGTTGGGACAGATAGAAACTGCTGGAAACCGTAAGGAAGCTGCTCCAGAAGCAGATCAGCAGAATAACATGAGTGAAAATTGATGCTTTCTCAGTTCCTTACATGTCTGCCAATACTAATGAGACACCAAATCCTTTGAGCACTCGCTTCAGACATTCATGTACGTGGGGCTTGAGTTGCCGAGGTGCCTAAGACACAGGATCAACATTATGTGGATTCCCTTGCTCCCTTCTCTCTGTCAAGAGCTTCCATACAGGGCAGGAGGACCTGGCACTGTCCGAAGGGACCTGGTGGCACCTGGCACTGTCCGAAGGGACCTGGTGGCACCTAAACTCCCCTTCGATAGCCCCTCTGAGAGAAAGCAAAGATACCTGCTACCACAGTGCTCCCGTTTGGATCCAGAAAACCACTTTACTTACACCATATGTTAAATTGCAAAGCTGCAAATGCAGACTCATTCCTATGACTTCAGTGTGTCAGCTGAGCATGAAGCCCAAATCCGTGCAGTAAGAGTTAACCTTATTAGCTCTATTAATTGCTTCTGTTTGCTTACCTCCATTTAAATGAATCAAGCCAAACTCACCTCATATCTCTGTTTGTTATAGAGGGAGCCTGATGAAATCTCTTCACAAATGATATTAGAAACAAATGTTTTCCACTGACTTTGATCATTTTGTATTGGCAAGTTCTATGTTTTCATCCTGTTAGGCAAGTAAGATCACTGTGCAAAGAGATGGACAAGAACCAGAGCTGCTGCTCTGAACACATACTTTTTTGGAGAGGGATAGATCCATAAATGAGCATCTAAGAAAAAGTAGGGGGAAAAAATACACCAGGAGACGAGGACAATCTTTGATTTGAGCCTTTTTTTGAAAACTGTAAAGGCTAAGATGAGTAGCTAAGTATGGATCACCTGCTTGCTCATTGCAGGTGTGCACGAAATGAATTTGAAGGATTTGGCTCACTGCTGACAGAGAGGCAGACCTGCAAACTACCCATGAGGCAGCGCTGGAAAACTGAGTTGCCAGGGTCTTTGGCATCACCAGCAATGTCTGAATTCTGTACTTTTCATAAATACTTGAATCATATCAGAAAAAAAATAAAATAAATCAATTAAATTCTTTCCCGGATTTATGTGTCTCTAGCTGTGTGTGGTAGGAAAAGATCCAAATAGATTAATGTGTTTGCTTTCATGGTGATGATCTGAGTTGTTTCCTAGACTCCCCACGTTATGGTCTCATGGTATTGAAAATTTAGTGGGCTTTATTTTGGTCTTGCAACAACTACTTGTGCTGTTAAAATGTGCAACATTTACTGTTTGTAGATATATTTAATGTTTTCCTTGATGACTGTAAGAACTGGTGAATGGACAGAAGTTCTAGTGAAAATAGCTTGCAAATCCAAATCTTCAGTCATCTCCTCATTCATATACTGGCTTGCCTTTAAAAATGAAGCCACTTCAGAAGATGTTGGTTGACTTTTGGATTGTTTGTTGTTCACATAGCCTGTGTAAAAACCTCACATGAAAGTCAAGAAAGTCAAGAAAGTCAAAAACATTTGCCTATAAATTTCTTTTCCTTCTCTTATCCAAAATAAAGAATATCTGAAAGAATATCTGAGTATCTAACTGAGAAACTCTCAATTACATAATTTGAGTTTTTTTTTATATATATTTATACTATATATTATCTTTTATGCTGCTCTCTTTTTTTTTGCAGAAACCTTAAAATGCCTTTCAAAATCTGCTGTGTGTCATATAACATATTTTGCAGACGGGAAACTGAAAAAAAAAATTCTAATATGGAGTTTCTACCAGAATCAAGACTTACGGACTGCACGTTTAGAGGTCTCCAACCAGAAAAAAAAGAAAAATAAATCTTTTTTTTGCACCTTATATAATTTGGTACAAACCTAAATCATAGCATTACGGATTTATGGATACCAACAATTCCTACTCTTAGGACACTCTGACTGCTCAGTGTTTCACGGGGATAGCAAAAAACCCACAAAAAAACCCACAAACATTTAATTGTTCTTTTCTCTAAGACAGGTAACACTCTATAGTTCTCTCTGACGATGACGGCACTGACTTTGGGACTTTCGGACTGTCAGTTTTATCCAGCAGATATCAATGGACATATGTCCTTCACTGATACAGATGTAGTCTCTACGTGTATGAAATGTGCGTTAGTTGCTAGTGGTTCCCTACTAGGCCTACCTTCAAAATATAATCCAAAAGCATGTATAGAATCATATCATATGATTCAGAGCCTGGTATTCATGCCTTGATTATTTCAATTTAAAAAAAAAAAGAAAATTTATAATTTCTCATTGGTTATATCAAGAAGATTTTCTTCACTTTGATCAGTTTTGGTTTCCAGCCTTTGATTTCAGCTTCAAGTTTCAACTCCAGTGATCCCCAAATAACAAAAACCTCTGTTTCCCACCTGGTTTCAATACAAAATCATGTCTTGTATTCATTTCAAAATAGACCTAGGTTGGTTCAAAAGATTCATGAACCTTGGCAAATTTTCCGTAACCATTATTTAAGTTTCTGTTTTTGTACTGTGGTTTTATTGTGAATGTTTTTCATAGTCTTAGTTAGGAACTTAATATGGATTCACTATAATATCAGCTATACAATATCTTGCCTGCATCTGATAAGGGTGTTTTGAAACATGGGTACAAATATTCTCATATACCCAGCTGAGAACATGGTTAACCTAAAGATTGTCCTTGCTCAGATTGATTAAGAATTTTGTTTCACCTCTAAAGTAAACGTACGCAGAACTGCAGAGAGAGAAAATTAAATCTAAGGGAAAAGAGCTTAGGAAGCTGGCAGATCCTTAAAGGTACTATATAAAAAATGTAAGCATAAACTTTTTAAATATGGAAGGAAGACTAGTAATTTCAGTTAGAGACAAATTTGGTTAAATTATGAGCTCTTCAGAGCCTCAAAAAACAGGAAGAGCACAGAAACATTACTTTCACATATTTTTCCTGTTCTACTTAATTTCTAGGGATGAGGTGGCATGATGGGGAAATAAGCAGAGATAAATATTTTCTTTCTATTTTTAATATTGGCAAGATTGAGTTTACCCAGCTTCTCAGTGCTTGATGTTGAATATCAAAGATGTGAGTTCAAAACATTTTCATTTATCCCATAGGGAAATAAAAATACTTTTTTTTTTTTAACATATTGCTGCATCACTGGAAGGACCCTTGTCCTGGAATTTAGTCTCTGATCTGAATTTTCTCCGAATTTGGGGAGACTTTAGTTATTGATTCATAATTAAGATTATTAGCAAAAGTGTATTACCTCTTCTGATTTGCATTGCTCTATTCCAGGTTGTTTCCTAAACTGAACCACAAAGATAGTTCATGAAAAGGATAAGATTATTTTTGCATTTGGGTACTTCTATTCTTTGATATCATATTTCCTTCGTCGAAGATCTGCCACCAATATATTGCTTCAGCAAGAAAATATGAGAAATAAAATCACAGTGAAATAAATCTATCTTCATCTCATTTCTCACTGCCATTCACAGATGCCAACTCCATACAATAGCTCTTTGAGATGACGGGACCATGTGGGGCAGCAGCTCCAGTGACCCGAACCCAATGGTATACAATTCAGCAGAGACTCCATAGCAACTGCAGAAAGAATTTGGTAAAAAGCTGCCGCTCAGAACGGAGCTGTACTTTCAAAAGCACCCCTTTATTTATATAAGCGTGTGTGCACATTCCTCAAGATAACCCAAAGCAAGAGATTTTTAGATTTCCCTGAACAGAACATCAGTCATTACTTGGCATGGGTATTTAATTGCAGAATTACCTGTAACACATTTGATAGAAGGAAAGCAAGTTAAATGCCTCATCTAAATATTTTAGCCTCAATCACCTCATCATTATGGTTATTCATGCTGGTTCTGTTTCAGTTAGATTTAGTTGAAATTCTTCTATTTATGTTTTTCTCACCAGAAAATAAGTTTTCATCAGCAATGAGACTGATCAGATGGAAGACTGGGAGCAAACAGGGAAATCATCAAACATTTACCTTAAATACTCTCAAAACAAAAGCTTTGAATGTGGTGTGGCAATTTTATATGAGTGCCCAAGTCTTTTGTGCATAACTTACGTAACTGCAGATATCCAACGTAAAATAAAGGGGAAAGATCTCTGAAGGAAAAGCTGAGTGACCTGGATCAGCTGATGGTCTTTTTTTTTTTTTTTTTTTTTTTTTTTACTTAAAGGACCCTGAGTTTAAAAACAAACAAACAAACAAAACCAGAAAATAAACTCCACAGTCCGTTAGATAAGACAAATCATGAGGTATATCAATACCAACTGCATAATTCAGCTATTTCTTACAAATGAGCTCAGGCCACCTTGCACAGCAAAGGCCGCAGCCTTCGCAGAGACCACATCTCTGAAGTGTAAAAGTGAGCAGATCACCTCATTTGCTGAAAAAAAAAAAATTGAAGATCTGTAACAGGACGAATAAAATCTTTCTTTAGTGCCTGCAAAAAATATAAATTGAAACATATTTTTTTGTCATCTGTAAATTGGCCTTGGTGCAAATTTTTGGTACAGAAAAGGTAAAACTGAAGCACCTACCAAAGGGGAAAAAAAGGAGGCAGGAAAAGACGGTAGGTTAATGTAAAGGTGGATTAAGAGCACAAGTCCATATTCTTACCAGTGTAAATAAAAGCAAAGTATAGCCTGATACTTTATTAGTTTTCCTTTTTCCATTTTATTTCAAGCTGCACAGCACTTTCTGTTCAAAAGCAGTTTCAAGCCAGCAAAGATTCTTTAAAAGAGTTTAGTGGGAGTTTAAGAGTACTTTATGAATTAAATTATTATTTATTATTAATCCTGTGTTGGTGGACTGAGAGCTTAAGAGGTCAAATAAAGTCGGCATTTTATGGCTGTTTCTCACTAAAAAAAATAATCTTCTAAGCAGACTCAATTTCTAATGAAAATTAATTTTCAGGGTGAGCTTTATCAGTTTGGGAACTTTTGACTCCTACATTTTTCAAAGTTGAGGAAGGAACACTGACAACCAGCTGAAATTCTTTATTGCCTTCCTTTGTGACGTCCATTTGCTCTTCCTAGGATAAGTAATGTCATTCTTGTCAGCAATACATAAAACAGATAGGGTTTTTTTTCCCTTGACTAGAGCCCCACCAGTTTGTACTAGTTCAGGATCTAACTCCATGCTGGTAGCTCTTGTCCAGATTGTATTTTACACTTCTGTAGTCCCTGTCCTGTGGGAATCTCATAATAGTTTATGAATGTGCATGATTAATTGAACTTTGCAGTATTCCCAAGAAGTTAAAAAATTACCCTTACTACTGATTTGGAGATGGAGAAGTACGTGCCAGAGAAATCTGCAAGTTGTGCTTATTAAACAGTCAGAGCACACAGGATCTTGGAGAGTGATGGGCAGTTCCTACCCTGTCATGTCCCATGTGAGCTTTAAGTCTTCTCAGATTCTTATGTGGCCTCCTTTCCTGTCCTCTTCACTAAATTACCTTCCTTACTGTCTATAAAATGCCAGCATGGATTTCCTCCTGCAGTTGTAGGTTTTATATATTTCATACAGGTTGCTTTTCATCATATCTTGGCTGTCTCTCCCTTTCACCTCACCAGAACCATTTCTGAGCTAGAACTTTAAGATATTTGTGGTTTGGAATGACAGAGTGCTTTGAAAATGAAAGATGAGTGTAGAGACAAAACACCACCAGTAAGCTCTTCAAAGGCAATATAGAAATGTAAGGGAATAGGTGGCATCTGTTCTAGTGTCTTGTCTTAAAAGGCTTTAAGAGTTTCTGAAACACTTTTTATCAAAGTCATTCTGACTGCATGTTTTTAAACATGTTTTCTAGAGTAATTTCTAAAGTCGTAATCTCCAAAGTCACAGGCATTTGAGGTTTTTATTGAGCACTTCCTTACAGGTGCACATGGAAGCCAGGTAGATATTTTAGCTGAGGTTGGGCAAGCTCTGACATCTTGATGTGCAGAGCAGAAAGGATCTTTCCGTGCTGCAGAGAGTAGCAGGCTGTGCTACGTGAGATGGGCATCCATGTGCTCCATGCTCAGCCTGTGCAAGGAATGATTTTAGTGAGATGCACTCAGTTATTGCGGAAGCAGAAAGCTCATATACCATTTGACAGAGCGGATTTAGCCAAAGAAGTAAGATATCTGAGGTTAAGGGAGGGCCTCGTTACTTGAGCATGGTCTTGCAAGGGCATCCTTACGTGCCAGGAAGCATTAGGTTCGTGTAGGGTGTTTGCTAGCACAAAGCTTTAAGCTGCAGGTGTTCTGCACTCTACAAAGCCTTCAAAGATCAGTCTCAAATGTTTCTGTTACTATAAAGAAGATTAAAAGGATTTAAAAACATAGTGGGGCGGGCTGGCTGCTGGTGAAATTGCTAGCATTTAGTAAAAAGGAGGGAAGTTATAGCAGCAGGATAGCGTGGAAGTTTGGGGGAAGCCATACGGTACCTTTCAGGGGGGTTTATGATCCAAATGTGGATCTGCAGTACTTTCAACTGGAACTCATTAAGAATTCATGGAGCAGAAAACGCAAGAGGTTCTGGAAATGATGAGGGATTTGAAAGGCCAAATGTGAGCTGTAAATAAAATAGAGTGGATATTCAATTTTGGCTATTAAATACCTCAGACTGTTTTCTCAGATCAGCAGATCAGGCTTTCAGCTAAAAACTTACTCTTAAAACAAAAGGACAAATAACAGGGCTTTTACAGACTCATAAGAGAGAGGGTGGAGAAAGACCATAATCAGATATTACATATCTCAAAGAAAGCACCCTGAGAGCTTATTGATTAGAATGCTGAACAGCACCATTCATTCTGGCCCTGATTGAGCAATGTACCGAAGCATGTGTTTATCTTTAAGCATGTTTTGAAATCCCATTGACTTCAATCACCATTGACCCCTGTTACTGAAATTAGGCCCTTGGGAAGACACAGCTTTCCTAAATATTATGTGTATAAACAAAAGATTCAGGAACACCCACACTTGAGGAAGCCAGCAGTTTAAGCAGAGTGTACCAGCATAACTAAGAAACTATCTCCTAAATTCATCTGTTAGATGTAGGTAGTGTTGGAATTGGCAGTTGTCCGGCTCTGTATTTCTATAGGCCAAGACCTTTGTAGGAGAACGTTGTACCCACTGCTATGTTCACTTGGGGTGTTCTCTAGAGAAAAGGCTCTTTTCCTTCCTTCCTAGCTGCTGCCTCAGGACGTAGACACCAAATCATTTCAGGAGTTTTGCAATGAGGGTGTCTGCTTAAGCAAAACATTTTCTTGGACTAGATTTATACTGAAGCCTTTGATGAGCTCCTCCAGGAACAAAGATGTAACTAATGGTGTCAGCAGTTTAATACCAGCTGAAGTAACATGACTGAATTTGCAAGTTCAGTTTTGTGCTGGCATATAATTGCAGCTACAACATTTTCCTTACGTATGGTAGATCACTTGAAAACTCGTTCTTTTTCACTCGAGGCAGTTTTTGTGTAGTGGGCTTTTCTTCCTTAGCTGGTTTATTGGATTTGATGAATATTGGTGTTACTCGCATTTTTAAATTACTCAGAACTCTTTCAGGGTAACTGTCCAATGCATGTGTTTAGCAATGTAACAGTAACAAGTAAATAATTAATAGCAAAGTATTAATCAACAGTAGAGAACAAATAATGGGGAGCAAGTGAACCAAATCCAGAAGAAGACCTTTCTGAAGGTGAGGCTAGCCAATGAAGAAGGCATTTTAATCTGAAGAAATGTAGAGCAGTAAATATGGGAATAATAAGTCAAAGCAGAGAATAAAGCCTCTCCTGCTTATGGGAACTCCTATTAAAAGAGCATTCAAATTATACAAACAATTCTCAAAGGAACTAATTGTTGTCTTTAATTTTCAAATGTGTTTTTCCCCTTTAAAATGACACTTACCAGCTTGCAAGAACATGTCTTAAATTTCAATTATTGAATTTTACTACGAATGTCATCCTATCTGGTCAGTCTTCCCAGTTCCTGCAAGAGGTGAAGTTTATTAAACATATAAGAAAATCTGCCAGACCCTAAGTGCTGTCCAGATACAATGGAAACTGGCTGGACTTTTACAGGTCTCATCAGCACTTAAGTAGATCCAGTATTCAACACTGAAAAGTAAAATATCTTTCTGAAAAGAAGAATCAAGGCAGCTAATTCCTCCATTAAATAATGTCTCACTGAAGCATTTTGAAACTTGATTATTATGTGCAAATATTCTGGTGTCCTTAGCCAGAGGTGTAAACCATAAGAAAGATTCAAATATTGTAAATGGTGTTATAAGTACAAGTTACTTTACACACCAAATATGAAAAGAACTTTGCAAATGAGGTCATTTAGCATAGCTTCTCCTGACATATTTAAGGTGTTTTTTTTGTGTTTTGTTTTGTTCTTCTAGCAAAAAAATGGTCTTAAGTGTAAGAGGTTTCAAATTTGGGTATCTGCAATTACTAACAATTAGTGACCTCTATAACTATCAAGACTGTTCGCTTATATCACATCCCTCAGTTTTAGAGTGATTAGCTTGCTATACTGAAATGCTAATATTTTACATTGTTATGAGATTATGCACTAACTGCACTGAGAAACATGTACAGCTGAAGATTGTAAGCCTGTGGAAAGTGTCTAAAAAGCATGTGTCAGAGGTAGATGTTTTCTTAAAGTAATCCTGTGTGACATAGGGAACTGGAAATCCCTTCCCACAGAAATGCAATGGGGTGGCTGGCAATGTTATAGTTACAGGAAAAATAGAGGATTCTTTTCTAGCTACTGGGGAACTCTGTCTCTTTTAAGTGATTTGATAAGCACCTGTAGTGGGTGCTTTCTAAATCAGGCTTGAATTTCTTCTGCTTTCTCACTTAAGCATAATTTTACCTCCTCATTTCTTGACCTACATGCTAGACAGGATCATTTTGTGGTGCTAAACAGTCCTTTCGTAGATATTGCGGTCATTGCTAAACTGAGCTTCACTAAAGCCTTGCACGGCACTTCACGCAGATGGCAGTGACCTCACTGACTCCACGTGGCCCCACTGCAGCTCGCTGAGTCTGCAGAGCTCTCAGCAAGTTGCCCTGGGAGGCTGGAAAGCGGCCTACATGCCGAATTGTATTTCCCAAACAGAAGAGAAATTCAGTGCGTGCAGTGCTATTGGAGAGGCTGCTGAGGCTGCAGTAAGGTTCTGCATAACCAGGATGCTGGACATAGTGCTCTTCTTTGTCACACAGATGCAAAGGCAAACTTCTTGCTCAGATGGGGAGCATCTGTAGAAATGCACTTTGCAGGAACTAATTACTAAGTGATTCATTACTTCTAACTTCAGCTTATAGCTTAGAAGTGACACTCTAAAAATAATGTTCTTTTCTTGCATTTTCTTTTACTCTTTAACAATGTATTACAACACCTGTATAGCAATAACAGTCTGCAATGTCTTTTCAGTACTTATAAAGTGAAACCTTAGAGCAAGTGGTAGAATTCTTTAAATATTCCAGTGTTATTAAGAGACTACATATAGATACCATGGCACAATATTCCAGTAAATATTGAGAAAGAAATACAAGAAAATTACTACTAAAGAAATATATTTTTGAAGTTTCACTTGATTTAGCAACATGGGAAAACCTATATAAAGATAAAGCTAATAGTAATCCAAAAGAACCAGGAAAAAGTACATTGCACCTTTTGGAAAGGGAAAGTGCTTATATTCTTCATGTTGAAAGTTTATCAAACTAACCTTGGCAGTGGGGTTGCTCTTAAATGGCATCTCAAATTCAAACAGAAAATGCTAAAATTCTAGGTTAGCACCAAGAACTTTTTCTGTACAAGCATTTGCCTGGCTCATAAGAGCTGTACCTTATATATACCATGAAGAACTAATGTAGTCATTGTTAAGGAGTCTGTAAAAACAAGGGAGAATGACAACAAAGTAGAACCCTCAGGGTTCTGCAGTGGAAAATACAAGCTCTCATACAAAACTATGCTCACATCTTCTGAGCTCTTTAGGGGAAATTTCTGACTGCAAAATAGCTACTTGCTTTTCAGTTCTCCTGCCTCGTTGTCATGTGACTGTGTAAAGAGACATGGGTACATTAGTAGCTCTAATTTTTTGAGAAAATAATTAATAGATTCCATTAACAGATAATGGTAACTGCATCTATCAGATATATATGTATAAATTCCACAGCTATTCTTTTTAACATGCTCATAGAGTTTGCTAGAAATATTAAGAATTTCTAAATATGAGAGCCAAAGTATTTTTTTTTTTCTCTCCAGGAAGGAATTAGGACAATTGGCCATTAGTCTGTTTTTGTGGACTACATGTAGACTGAAGAGAGAACAAAAGAGAAAGGGAATGCTAAATGTCTGACTCGGAGAATAGTATAATGTATGTAAAGCCTGTTTCAGATTGCAGCATGAAAAGCTTGTGTATCGTGCTGACAGTACACATTTATCCATGAGGACCTGAGATTAACTGTGCAAACAAGCGGCCTCTTCTGAATATACTAATACACTAGGATTTCCTCTCAGCTTCTTGTCACTAAACTTCTGCTGGCAATTCCTCTCCCCTCTTTCCTCACTTTAAACTAATCCATCTGATTTGCCTGCAGCGAATTAGGTCTCCCGTGCAAACTGTTTTATTGGAAGGCTGTTGAGAAATAAGAGGAGGGGAAGTTTGGGGCAGTTGAGGGCATGAATCTCTTCCACTGTCCTGCTTTGACTCAGAAGAGAGTGTCTGCTTCAAGCCTTGCTGGAAACACTGGATTGCAGAGGATGTTGATAAGAAATGTGACTCTCAAGGGCTTAAGTTCTCAACATAAGCCACAAAATAAAGATCCTCCAAACGCATCTAAAGCAGAAATCTCTCTTGGCAGCAGCCATTTGCAAAGTCTCAGGAAAGCATCTAAAAGCAAGGCAAGGATATTATGACCCTCCCTTGGATTAGCTTTTTAGCCGCTGATGATTTGTAACTCAGAGGATTCCTAACATAGAGGTGCCTTTGGATTTAATGGTCTTCAGTGGAATTTTCTCCATTACTTTGTCCAAGGAGAAACAGGGGCTCTTCAAGGATGCTGGACTTCATCATCTTAGGAATCAACACGCAGAAACGATGACTTAAAATTCATCTCCATTCCCATTAGTACTGCACCTATTAAGTACTGCACCTGTCCTACTGTAAAAGTAAAAACAGCCTACAAGTCTTTTTAATTTTGTCAAGTTTGCAAGATCCTCAAGTCAAGAATTGCCAGAGAACAGCCAATTCTGCCTGAAGTTCTCTATACCTCAACTCATCTCTGAATACTTTATGTTAAGAAGAAGAGAGGGATCTATCCTACATGCAGTCAGGGGCAGACGTATCTTGTGCCACATCCTTTACCTCTCAGTTATCACAGTTGGACTGCTTGCTCCTTCATTTACTTTTTCAAAAACAAAATAAATAAATAATCCTAAGGTGAGAAATCAAAGGCAATATTTTATTAGTTATCTTGAGTTTTGAATGTCTTTTTGAAAACATCCTGGTGTTTCCTGTTTTTAAAAACACCTAGAGGAGAGCTAGCAAGGAGGCAGAAATCCTTGCAAGACTTACAGTCCTTGCAAAATCCAAGTTTTTAAGTAGGACCCTTACATTTTTCTCCTGATTCCGCACTACTTGCCAACAAATGCATGTGTTAGAGGCAGTATATGATTAGTAGGAGCTTTATTATGATAACTCCAAAGGATCCTGGTACCCCCCTTGCCTGCTACATGCTGAATGAAGAGAGTGGTGTCCGCTCGAGCTGACAGTCCCACAAGGAGTGACACGGGACAAGGGGGAAGGAGGCACCTGGTGTGCTTGCTGGTCACCTGCCCCTGGCCACGAGCTGCATCGCGCAGCCCCGAGGGAGCCTGGGCACCGCTGCACTTGGCTGACGGATCCTTCCTTTTCCTCCCGCAGTCCCACAGAGGCTGTGGTCACAGTCTGTGCTGCGCGGTGCTGGGGTGGGACAGTCAGTGTTTCTTGGGCCTTTTTCCCTTTCACCAGCAAACCGTGTGTTCATGTTCCGCCTTGAAAGCAGTCAGAGCCCTTAGCAACTGGGTGCTTTAAAACGTATTTATCGCAGCTCCAGAGAAAACAGTAGTTTGCTTTTATATATGGACACCATAGTGACATAACAGTAAACTTACAGCAATTCTCTGTGTTACTTCCATTTACAGTGGTTGCCTCAGGAACTGCAAATAAAGTTACATGTTTTATTTGAAAGCTTGAAAAGGGTCACTGTCAAGTGACGTAGAACCAAAATTTTAGCTTTGGTAGGAAGAGAGAGAAAGCCCACAAAAGGCGTCACAAAGAGTGCTTTTAAGAGTCTAAAATGTCAAAGGTATGTTTGAACTATTTTTAATATATTTTTTCTACATTTTCCTGCAGCATTTGCAGTCCATCAGTGAAGATGGTGTGCTAGTCAGGGCTTCCAGCAAGGGAAAGAGACAGAAGAGAAGCAAAAAAATTTTTTTTGGCTTTGTTTTGATTGTCCACATCACTTAAAATTTAAACAGCATCGTTCTACAAAAATGAGAGTGATTTGTTTAATGTTTTAACTTTTCAAAATGCCAGTGCCATTCACTGAAAAAACCCATCCTGCACTGCCACATTACAAATGTCAATTGCTAAATGACAGATTTCACACATTCAGTGCAAAAATAATCTCTTTGTTTTCTTATCAGAGGTAACTTTTGCAGAGAGTGTTTTAATGCAGGTGTAAGTGAAGAAAAGTCATCCATTGCAGAGACAGAATAAGTCATTCCAGCAGTAAGAGTATAAAGATTCCAAGGCTTTGAATACCCATAGCACATAATTAAACTAATTGTGAAAAACTGAATAACAAATTAATTGGCCACCCACTTCTTCAAACTCCAAAGTGCTGGTTTAAAAAGCTTAATCATATAAAGCTAAAAAAAGCAAGAATTGCTGACCTTATCAGTGTAAATTCTCCTGTAATTATCTGATCTTATAGCCACACATTGCTGTCTTCTGCAAGGACTCAATACTTTATTTTTTTGCTATAAGGAGCAAAGGAAGTTTCAGACCACCCATTGAGCTCTCTCACTGTGATGTTTAAGGCTGTTTCAGCATCTGATGATAAAACCATAAGGTATGTGTGTTCCACTGTGAGGACATGTGGCACCATTTTAGAAAATACTTGAATAACTTTGACCACTGAAATACACAGAGTTTAAAAAGGCCAGCATTCCAGAAATCCCTTATTTCTCTATACTCAATACAGCTTTATGATACAAAATCTTGAGAATTTCTGGCAAGGATATTTTCTTAACTTCTTTTGAGCACAGCAGGAATTGTTTGAAAAGCAGAAGACATTCATGATCTGATGATCAAAAATATCATCAGATATTATACCTACTTACCCAAGTATAACTACTCTTCTAATGGAGTAAATATAGGATCTGGGGATAGTCAGCTACCAGAGGATCCCCAGTATAAAATACATACACAATACGATACCCCTCATGAAATACATAACCAAAAGATGATTAAATGATTACAGACACCTGAATTGATGCTCTAGTTAGAATTCACTGAAACTTCTTTTAGGAGATCTGCTTGAACTATTTTTTACTTCAAGACTTCTTATCAACTCCATGGAAAAAAGAGTAGAGTTAAAGAGGGATGTTATAGAAAAGTGTCATAGGGCATATGCTGTCCCCTTGTACTATTTTTAATAAGGAAAGAAGGGAGAAAGGGCCTTTTTTTTTAGGAAAAACAAGTATGCAAATGGTAATTTGTTTATTCCTTTCCAAATCAAACTGTCTTTCAAGTTCTATTTTCCTTTCCTTGCTGTATTCGTTGAGTAAATTCTTTTCTGCAATTGCAAATTCTGCAGGTCATAGAGTTAATCCTCAGCTTCCTGGAAGTGAATGCCAGTGGAGTCATACTGACTACCGGTTTGTCCACGTGATGCCATGGTGTGCCAGCTGTGTGCCAGCTTTGCTTCTTCTCCTTGTGTGCAGATGAGGAGAGAACATTATTTGTGTTCCACAGGGCACAGAGTCAAGATTCAAGCTTGGCTGTTCATACAGGCCTATTTCTAGAGAACTTACCATATCCTTTACCTGCATAGGAAGCTACATTCCTAAAAGGATGCATTTTTAAAGGCACCACAGCAGTCTCTGCAAGTAGCTAGGTGCTATATAGAGAGATAAAAAGATAAGAGGTGTTGCCCTAAAATGCTCATATTCAAGATATTTGTCAGAATTTAATCCAGAAAGAAACAAACAAAAACACAAAACAAAACAAAAACTATAAACTTTGACAGCAGGGTAAGAACTGACCAAAACACAAAATCAACAAGTAAACAAACAAGGATCCAAAGAGAGAGAAATCACAGTATGTCATATGTTTAACCAAAGATGGATGGGAATAATCTGTGGAAGCAAAGCAACCTTATCTTCAAACAAGACAGGGTAGTGGCTTTCAGGATTCTGCCTTAGGGTTTATCTCTGTAGCTGGGGTGACAGGAAGGTGCTTGCACTTGGAGTAGATAGATATGGGGTCAAGTCAAGCATTACAGGCATGGAGAGAGATGGGAGCAAATAGCGTTGCTAGAACACGCAGTAGACATAGTGGAGATAAACGCTGTAGGATTTTACAAGCAAAGATAAGGAGCTTATTTTTGATACAGTAATGGGGAAAGAATTAATAGAAGAATGCAAAGGAAAGAGTGCAGCCAGATTGCCAGGTCATGGATATGATCCTCCCAACCAGAAGTGTTTTGAATGGATTTGGAGGAGGATGCAGTGATATGGTAATGTTTGACCCCTCAAAAAAGTGAAGTAGGGTTGCAAGTGGAAGTGTAAGAAATGAAGACTTGAAAAAGACTGGTCAGACCGTGGAACCTGAGTACTGGGGTAAGGAGTTGAAATGATGATACAGGGAGATGGCCTGGTGTTTTCTGGCTCTAATTTTTCATTGGGAATGTTGACCTTAGTCTCTTCAGAACTATAAAGGACTGCACTGCTCTCCATTAGGATTCTTCCATTGGATTCATTGGCAAAGAACTAAATATTGGTTTATAGAATGAGAAAAGCAATGCATACTATTGCACTAAGTCCAGCATAGTATCACTATTTCAACATAAATGCATGCATATGTATATATATTTACAAGAAACAGCAAGGGCTGTTTTACTGAGTAAATCCAGCAAAATCAGGATGAATAATAATTCTGGTCGGTCTGCTTTTGGCTGCTGTTCAGTTTAGCAGAAACCACGTATCTCACGAAAGTGGTTACATAATACTTTCTAATTGAA
The DNA here is from genome assembly GCA_003342815.1 of Eudromia elegans. NCBI lineage: Eukaryota > Metazoa > Chordata > Aves > Tinamiformes > Tinamidae > Eudromia > Eudromia elegans. The sequence goes on from PTEX01000013.1 coordinate 2,614,276, forward strand.
TGTTTTTATCTGTTTATGCCACACACAGAGCAGTAATAAATGTTTAAAGAAAATTATGGGTTCCAGTAATATAGGTATATGGAAAAATATCAGCTAAATTTTCCCATAGTTTCCTTTAGAAAACAAGTGACAGGGAAGTGAGTATGGCCTTTCAAACTGTTCCTTGGAAGGGTGTTAATATATATATGTGTGTATATATATAGCTTGCTTAAGAAATTATTTGAAATTTCATTCACACTGAGAAAGAAAGAGATAACCTTCCTCCTATGTATAAATAAGAAAGGGAAGGCAAAGTACAGGTTCCCACATTCAAAGAGAATATTTGAGAGACTATGAAAGAAAATTACCTTGGAAAAGTTGGAAAAAAGATTCATAATAGTCATATTATAGATTTTATTGATGGTATATATTTCTTTTATAAATCTCCATCTTATAATAAAGAGCTTGGCTGCATGCGAACAGAACTTCCTTTTTAAGTGTATCTCATGAATACTCAGGTGAAGACAACTGCTGCAGGGATCTAGGTTTCAAGGAGAGGGTAAATCTCTATAAATCAGTACGGCAGACAAGTCTTCTGGAGGATCTGCCACCACAAAGCCAAATCAGAAATAAGTTTATTTTATTCAAGCTCAGTGGGGATTGACGTTATGGCAGAAGTAAAGATTTTTGCAGCTGCACATAGTTCAGTGCTTCAGGGACAAGGAACTGAGAAAGAACACATGACTTCTGGAAATATTCACAATACAGAAAATTTGTGATGTTAATTCAACAGTCTGACTTACATGGTACAGCATACATCTTATTGCTTCACTGGACGGTCCTTCCTTGACCTGTGCATTGAGGTTAAATGAAGTGTGACCTCTCCTCTGACAGAGCAGTTCTTGTTTTATCAGCATTTTTATTGAAGCCAATTGAGTAAGGACTGGATGACGAGTGAAGCATGCTTTGCCATAATCCTACATAGATTTCAGTCTCAAGAACTTTCATTCTATATCATTTTTCTAAACATCACATTACTAAAAGTTATAGTCTTCCTTAAAATCACCCCTTTCAGGGACTCTGGAAATGATAACTGACTTGATAATTTGTCATCCATCCTGGAAAGAGCAGTATTCTTCCATTATTTTGGTTGTAAGGACTTCATGATTAAAATATGACTGAACCCTTATTTGTTCTTTTAGGATTAGGTAACCGCTGTTATGGAGCAGCTGAGTATTGCACACCTCTTTTGTCATTGTGTGGCAATGTCTAGCACTGGGTAAGGTACACATACAGCATTTGCCATGAGCCCCTATATAGAGCATAAGAATATGAAAATTTTCTTCTGTTTTGAGTGTACATTAATTCTTTTGCAGTAAATTTAAAACCTTTCTAAAGAGATCACCAAAAGACCTCTGGTAAAGCACAGAATCCAAATATTTCTGATTTCTCCTTTTAGGAGTCCAGTCTCTATCTGATAATAACGAGTACTTCTAACAAAAATGTTAAGATAAATTCTTCACTCTGTCCATTTCTTTTCCTTTCTTAAAAAGTTTGACTGCACAAATTATTTATCCCAATAAGGCATATTTATTTGTGTGGAGGAGTTAAGGTCTCTTCAGAACAAAGGCAGAGGAACCCAAGGCCCAAAAACTAAAGCCAGAACATCAAATTATGTCACTGAAGAAAAGAACTCAGGATTTGATCACTGGCAATTAATGCTCTTCGTTCCACATGGACGTTGAGAATGAAAATGCTCATCTAGAAATAGAACTGTAGTCAGATATCTTAATCTATATTTACCCTGCAAGGAGGCAAGTCCTATTAAAAATAACTTTAGTTAAGTTTCCAGGAAGCAGTGCTCTGAAGATAGAGGAATCAGAAAGGCCTTACAGCAGGAAGCCCAATAAGTGGGGAAGAACTTAAAGCTGCTGATGGCAGAACAGTTACGAGCCTCTTACTTTTGCTACCAGAGACATCATTGCTCAATATGATATATTTTTTTGTTTGTTTCAAGATAAACTATTCCAGCTGTCTGTACTGATGGTCTAGTGTGATTTAAAACTATTTTCTATGTGATAATAACTGGCCAGCTTTCCATTATACTCAGTGCAAGGAAATTGTAATTAATTGCTGCTCACAAAATGGCTCCTGTTGCAGACCTCCCAGTCATGGCACCACTGATACCTCCCATACATTGTAAAGGCATTTAGATTAGTATCTTGAAACAGAAAAGAAATTCGATATGAAATAGGGTTCTATTGCATCCTATGCAGCCATAAACCCTGATGGCTATAAAGCAATAAATACACTTTTTTATAAATCTTTGCCTAAGTATGAGAGGGATAGTTTGGAAAGAAGCCCAAGAGGTACCAGTGAAAGAAGCAAGACTCCAAGAGGAAAATATTGCATTTTTTAAAACTATGTACACCAAGACAATGCACAAATCAATCAGAAGATACTGTGGAAAATAAAGGACACTTTCCTTCAGCAAGTGAGTCTATTTCTAAGGTTGTGTTATAAACCTGGAAGCCACTTGTGAAAGTCCTGGGTTTCAGACCACAGAAGTTTTAATGAAAGATGTCACAGCAGTGACCGCAGTGTGCTTCAGCTCAGCAAAGCTCTCACAGAGATGCTGAATAGCTTATCCACTTTGGCCAAAACCATTAGCCCAATGTTTGGGATCAGAGGAATTGCACGGAGGAAATTTATTCTACCTCTTCCCCAGAATGAATTTTGTGCTTAGGGAGGTTCGTCTTGCAAACTACAGCATCTCCTGAACCATATTAGCTTCCATCAGAATAAATATTCTCTAAAGAAGTTCCTTCATACCTGTCACTAGACTTTCATATATTTTAGCCTGTGGATTGACTTGGGCCACATCCAATATCTCTGTCACCTTCAGACAGCTCTTTCTTTTAATTCACATTTCCATCGACATTTCTGGCGGGCCTACAGTGAAATATTCCATAGCCTTTATGAATGTGAGGAATGTGGTGGTGAACCACAGGATTCCCCCACCTACAGCTCCCCTTTTCAGCTGCCAGCTGCTTGTCAGATTTTAATTAACGAGAAAGTTGCTAGCAGTTATTCATGCCGTTTCTCTCTGTTCCTCTCTGGAGAATTCCTAAATAGCATTCAGAGCATTGAGCCTGCATTTTCTCTTTTCTTAATGCTCTTCTTCACAGCAGTCAGTGAAAAATGTTATTAGTGATGGGTTGCTGCACCCAGAGTTGGGTATGGTGTTCACCAGTGGAGGACGTGGCATACAGGACCACCCTTTCTTCCACTTCCTCCCCCTCTTTCTGATGCAAAATGAACATGTATATGTTCTAAAAAAAAGAGTCTGCTCAACTGTAGGAGTATTGTTAAGCTTTTTAAGAATATCAGGAACATAATTTACGTGGAAGCATGCAAGAACTGCCTGCACTTGAAATGTCAATATGGGCATGAAGGAGTAAAGTCACCACAGGGAATGGCTTCTCTGGGGCTGCCCACCAAGCTAGCAAGGAGGGCTCTGGAAGGTATTGTCTCTGGCAAGGCACTACAGCTCAACATGTGGAGTTTTTTTCTACTGTAAGCATAAAACCATATAATATATGTGGTGTATGTACTTGTTTCTCTTTTACCACATGGAATTTAGAAGTGTTTGGGCAACAAACATGCTACTGAATTTTTGGTATCCTATCAAAAATTTTCAGCAGGCAGGGAATATCTTCAGCTTTATGCTAGCTCCAAAATGTGCTAACTGAAGATAGTGCTCAGGGTATTACTAAATGGGAAGGTTGTACTTTTCACTGTTGGCTGCCAGCCTTTGAAAATTATTAAAATGCAGCAATATGTAGCAGTCATTCTAAGTGATCCAACAGACATTCAGCTAGTGTTTGTGAGCTCAGTTTTAAAAGGCAACAGTGAATGGTAAACAGTTGGTTACAACAAATAGCTTTTTAATAGCCACAGTTTTTGATAAGCTGCAGTTTTAATTAGCTGTATCAAGGAACCCCACATAGCTGACCCTTACTTTGAGTGTAAGGATTCCCATTTAAAATCCCATTTTGATGCCATCAACCAATCCTTCATTCTAAGTTTCTGCAAAGAACTCCTTCTGTAACATTTCTGCTAGGTGGACTCCAGCCAGAGAAAAGCGGGAAGGGGGAGGGAGGAGAAAAAAGCTGGAGGCAATTCTCACATGTAGGTTTGAAAGATAGGGCTTTGAGAAGGATGTTATTCTCTTTTTGATAGTTTCTCTAACTTTTCTGAGACTGTTTCCCCTTAGTGTTTCTGATTAGCACTTCACATTTGTTTTTTATTTTGTCCAAACACTTTGCAGTAATGATTAGGGTAGGGGGCACAGTATTTAGACAGCATGTGCAAATGATGACAACACCCTCTACCTGGGCAGCTCCACAGTGCTACCACTGAAACATTTCTACTCATGTAAAAGAATAATAGTCCAACTTCTTCTGCTCTCCCACCCAGATCAAAACTGTGTCCATCCTGGGAGGAACCTGTAGTTTTTAAAAGAAACAAAAGGTCTCTATGCTGGTCTTGAAGATTATTATAGACCTTTATATTTATACAAAGAGCACAAATTTAATTCCTGCATTATTAAGGTACATGGTACTTACAAACACAATAGATACGTATTGAGTATACCTAGATAGACATTGCAAGGCTTTACAGAATTATTGTACAAAACTCATAATGGTTGATATTATGTAGGGCAGTTAGTCTACGAGAACCACCCACATTTGGGTAAAGCCTATAGGTGTGACACTATTCAGTCACCTTCCTCCGTCATAGCTTTTTTAATGCCATGGGCTTCTCTGTCCTTCTTATTCTGCCTATGTTTGAGATATTACAGTAAGCCTTTAGGTGAGAATATCTTCAGTCAAGCATTCAATTCATCATGCAGTGATAAATCTGATGCTTTGGCTGATGGGTTTTGGGTGAAAACTGATTGATGGCCAAGGCATTTTTCATAGCCATGGAGAATGGAGTTCATCTTGAGAAACATAGTCAGGAACAAAGTCCTCTTCCTGCTGAGCTTCTATCAAGTTCTTATTAAAAGGCCTGAAAACAGTCTAAAATAATAATTGCAAACCTAAGGCAAGGGAAGAATAAAGTGTATCAAGTGTGATGTGCAATAACAGTGGCATCTTCTAGACCGTTTGTCACTACGGATAAAGACAAGAAAGTGCCTCCAATGCTGCGGGCTCAGAGTTGCAGTCCCATACAGTTACCCAGTGCCTCACACTCACACTCAGTGGCTGGAGATTCCGACTCCTAAAGGAGTTTTATCCTATTTAGATAAATAGATCCTAGTTAGGATCTATTTAGATGACTCCCATCAGAAATCTCATTTAAATTTTGTATGGCTAAATCTCCTAGTTAGATCTTAAATTCTCAATCTGTATAACTGCATTTGTTTAAAGGAAAGCAACTAAGGAAACTTAACTCTATCCCCAACAAAATTCATGCGCACAGGATGATTTCAAATATTCCAACCCAGTTACCATTGGTCTGGCTTTACTTGGAGACCACAAGCTTCCATTCGCCAGCAGAGATTTTGCACACTGTCTTTCTCTTTTGGAATGTTGCCGTAAATCAGCTTATAAACTTTTGGTTTTAAATAAAAAGATGCTGGGGGGTTGTTTGGTTAGTTTTCTTTTTTCTTTATTTTTTTTTTATCTTTTAAACCTTTCGCAACAGCAACTGTGAGGTCTCTGCAGTCACCAGGGCGCTCTCTCAGAACAAAATCTTAGTCAAACAAAAGGCCCAAGAAGCTCTCCCTAAGCCTCTGAGGAAACTGACTCATCCCTTTATCAATCTTTGGCTTTTCTATATCCCAAAGATGATTCAGAAGTATTCTGAGGTTGTCCCATGCAGGAGGTGGTGGTTATAGTAGTACAAAGACTCTTCTGTCAGCTCCAGAGCTGCCTCAGAGCTGGCTTGTGTTTCTGCAGCACTTCGGTTCTGAAGAGGGGCTTCCTGTTTAGCGCTGTGTTGCGTCTCTCTCACCCATCTGATTCACGCAGTTCTGGTACTCCTTTTCTGCACTGAGTAAGGGTTTAGTTGCAAAAAAGGTTTGAGGCTATATATCCAAAATTCCTCATGTGCTCCTCAATTTAATGTATATTTTAACGTATTAAGTGAAATCCCAGCCGTGCAATGTGAATAGGTGCAAAGAATTTGCCTTAACCCACCAGACCACTCATCTATGAAGCCTCGCATTGTGCATTTGACACCTGAATTGGGAGAGGAGGGTGAAAACAAGCTAAACATCATCCCTTTTTAGCCAAATCTGCCAAGCTACTATCCAGAAATCAAATAAGTAAAAATAAATGAAAATCCTTCCTTGCCTCTGTGATGATCTGGTGACCATAATCTATCTATAAAAGGCTTCTCAATTCCATGTAAAAAAAGAATTAATGAAAATATAATAGAAAAGGGGATTTAAAAAAAAAGATGACAAGACGCTTAGGGGGAAATTCCATTTTCCAGCCCTGTTAACACACAGTTGCATGGTTAGAGGCAACACAAAAGTATATGTGGATTACAGGAACAATATGAGACTACTCAAAATAAACTATCACAATACTAACACAGCGTCAGCAAAGAAACTCGGATTACTCTGTAGACTACAGTTCAGGCCTTACTGACTTATTTTAAGGAGAGTAAATGAATATCTATTAGTAGTTAGCAGACTAATCTGTATCTAAATGGCCTCTATGATCATATGGGTGCATTGCATAGGTGCAAGTCATCATAAGGATAAGTTTTTGTGAGGATAAAAAAGCATATAAAATAAAATTTTCATGAGAGAGGATGATCATTTACAATCTTTAAAGATAAGTTCACCTTATTTCCTCTTTAATCTTCATGAAAACTGAAATTAGTGGGAGAAAATGTAAACTTTCAGTATCATATCATGAGCTGAGTCCTCTAGCACAAGTGCTAAATACTTGAATATGAGAATGTCATTCTGCAAAATAATAAATGAAGTCATCTTTCACTTATGAGAACTGCCAGCAGGATTTGCTCTGCAATGCCCTTATTTGTTAAACTTTTGGAACACTGAGATCTGTGCAGAATTGTGTGGTCTCTCTTATCATTGTTTTTTTGCATCCCTTAAGTTCAGAGACATTAACAGGGAGTGGCTTTTTCCATTAAAGGCTGTTTTGGGTAACACTAATCCAAAATCTATTTCATTGTGCTAACAACTGATGGCCTTGTAATAATAATTTCTCTTTGGCAGCATCACAGTCAACTTCATTGAAGTTGCAGTTGTTTTAATTCTTTATTTTCAGGGGTGAGGAAAGCTAAAGCAATTCCTCTGAGAAATTTTCTCTACAGTTTTCATCTTTTATCATCACAAATGGGATAGCCAGGGAACTACCCAAGAAAGAAATGTAGATAAGCAATACCACCCTCAGGGAAGAAGGGAAAGGAAAGAAAGGAGGAAGATGCTTGCTTTTTGCCAAGCTCCCATAAAAGCAAAAGCAGCTGTAAACTTTCAGAGAGGGACAGCTATTTGAGTTTTAAGTCTCTAAAATTCCTAACACTCTTATGGTTACAGAAATAATGATACTTGATACACTGTTTACTTGATGTTCAGATAATTGGTAATAAATTCCTGTCATGTTTATACCTAATTTGCAGTAACGTTAACTGCAAAACAAGATGTCTGTCAGTAGTGACTAAGCTGTAAACATACACATCATAAAAATGGTAGTGACTGTGGCAATTTTAATATCTCTATGGACACAGCCTGACTTTTCCCTTCTATTGTGGAATTATTGTTTTCACTCTGAACAGTTGGTGTGACAAGGGGAAGGAGCTGAAGGCAAGGTTTAAGCTATTTTAAAGCAGAAACCCTCTGCAGAATTTGCAAGGTTTGCTGTGGCACCTTGACAAGTCCCTGTGAGAGAGACATGCCTTGGGAAGTCCACGCAAAAATCTGGAAAAAAAAATCTTACCACTGCGGAAGAAAGGCCTCAAGGGCTGGTGACAGGACTGCTTTTCTCCCGCTCTGACCCTATGCATGGGTACCTGAGAGATGTCTATCTGAAAGCCCCTATAGGTGTGCTGAGACATGTGAGTGCTTGCAGGCCTGTGGAGAGCATGCTGCAGTGGGAGCGGACCATATTCCTGATGCAAAGAAAGCAGGAGAGCCTCGTGATCAGGACAGCTTCCCAGGATGCTTTTAAGAAAAAATATAACTCATGCAGTCTGGGTTCATATGCCTTTGCCTGTGGGATTTGTGCTCCTAAATCTTCAAGGTACTTCTGAAAAGATTTATTTTAATATTTAAGTATTCTTTTGGGAAATCTGACCAAAATGCTAATAAATATATTACTTTTAGGATGCGGAGACATTGGCATCTCTTGAATTGAAGGGGATTTCCTTTTGTTCTGCAATGTATGCACAGACAAGGAGGCACCAAGCTACAAGTGAGTAACTTTCCCACTAATCCTCCAAGGATTGTGACAATATGACCCTGAGCTTTTACAGCTAAGAACAGTATGGTATGTAAATATTATGAACATATATGGTAAGTGCTCTACTTGCTGAAAAACACAGAAAATTATTCCCGAGAATGCCCAGTTGACCCTAAAGTTAAACAATTCTTTTTTTTTTTTTGTCTGCAGCATTTGTCTTTGTTTGAAACCATAATAATATATTAGTTGCAAGTTCACTGGGGAGAGAATTTTTTTTTCCTCAATTAAAAATCTATTATATTTTGAAAATAAATAAATAAATAAATAAATAAATAAATAAATAAATAGAAAATATTACTTTGGTTTTTTTTCAAAAAGAAAAGTAATCGCTCAATTAACTGAGATCATTCTAACTGCTAGCTGTAAATCAGGATGTGACTAATTGTGCAGCACTCATTAAACGACTGCAATCAACTCTGCACTCATACAACTAAAGATGTCAATGAGAATCTAGTATTATATCTTTGAAAATGTCATGATATCTATTGTGGAAAAAAATGGAAAAATACTGTTTTAAATCTTGGCCTCATCTTGCCTCTGAGTAGGAATCTCACAGCACAGCACAGTAGAACGTCACCATTTTATGCTAAATATACGTTCTGCTAAAAAGGTAGCAGTGACACTACATGTGAAGGAAAAAAAAAGGTTAATTTATACATAAGCAAATAGGATAAAGTGGATGAGGACAGAAACACAATGGAGAGCTACTAATTTTGTAAATCAAAGAGAAGATTACAAATGCCCTTTTGATGTTATTCCTCAATATCACAAGAGGCATGTATTTTCTACCTACTGAATAATCATTATATTTTGCTGTGTTGTGGTACATTGTATGCTCTGCTTTTGAAAGTTTCCATCTCTTAAAATGTGTATATGTCAGAATATTCTTCAAGTTCTCACTGTGTATTTTCTTGCTGTGCAGTTTGGCTTTCATTATTGATAGAGACTTGGAATCTGCAGCCCACAGAGAAGTCCCAAGTGTGCAGATTTATCTGTGGAATTACACCAAGAATATATTAGACCACGGACCTCAGAGGCACCACTCACACGGGTATGAACTACTGGCTAGAGTCCATAGTTTCTGTAGTTTGGTTATTTCCATTTACTTTAGTTTAACTTGATTAGACTCCAGCGCTTGGTAAACTTGATCTTTTTTTTTTTAAGAATATGTTTGCATATCAAGTACATTTTTCACATCCTTGCTCAACCTCTGGGAAAAAAAAAAAAAAAAAAAAAAAAGAGGTCTCATTGAAATATGCAGGTAAGCTGTTAACTGAAATGCAGATTATTAACGAAGTAAGGTTATTTCCTGCAGTGTCACTGAACACTTATTCCTGCATTCTTCACCCATGACACAAGGCAGATTATGATTGATAGTGGCTGTTAGGGCAGAACCAGCAACAACAGCATCCTGCTCTCACATCCTTCCCGGGCCTAAAGCTTCCTGCTTCTTCTATTAATATTCTGTTAAGTCTTGGTAACCTTCCCGTTCTGAGGGCCTTAAAACCCTTCTGTTTCTTCATCATACTGTCATTATTGCATTAGCACTTTGTTCTTACCAAAAATATTGTTTAATGGTTTATGGTGCAAATGAACTGAAAAAAAAAATTTAAAAAAGAAAAAAGGGGAAAAAAAGGAGGGGGAAAGGAAAGCAGCTGTGGAACGGAAGGGGACAAAAATGGCTTCGTAGCAAGGAGTGACTCCTGCCACCAGTTACTGAAGAATACCGAATTCATTTTTTAAATCAGAGAATAAACTTGCATGTCATGCGGAATGGAATTTTCTCTATTGTAGAGCCCTCACAGAAACAAACAAGAAGCAAAAGTGCTGTACCTCTTGCTCTCAGGTTGCTGGCAGTGCTCTCAAAGCACTTGAGGATTTGTTAGGATTTTGCTCTCGGGAGGAACTATATCCATACGGAAAAGTGCTATAGAATTCAGAAAGATTTTCCTTTTAGGGTCTGATTCAAACCCTACTGAAGTCAAGGGGAAAACTCACACTGTTTATATAGGATGAGTTCAGGCCCACGGAAAAGTTGTCGTATTTACCCTTGATATTTTACCTCTGACAGAAAATTAAAATTGATCAATCAATAAAAACAATGTCTGCATTATTTAATATAATATATTATATGTAAGATATTTATTTATATAAATAAGTTCTGCAAAATATCTTCTCAGGGCATATGGCACTGTTTATTATTCTTAAGCACATGCAATCTGTTGTTCCCAAATATACAGGCTAAGTTACAGTTCAGTCATGAAAAATGTTTGATAGTATCAAAAGTTTTTGGATGAGTAGTCAATGATCTGAAAGTTCATCACAAGGGTTCATTGTACAATAGCTGCCAGCTATTGTATTTCTTTAGAGAATTTCTGTCATTCTATTGGAAGCATGAACTGTATCCAAGATGATAAAACTTTCAAGATAATAAAAGTATCCAATATGAACTCAGCAGATAGAGCAAAAGAAAGGAAGACTGTAGACACAAAGCTGTTGACTCAGCAGCCAAGAAGGTTGTAGCTGTGTGAGCTGAACCCACTGCGTTTTTGCAGGATACTGCACCTACAGTAGGACCACAGGAAGGACATGATGCTGCTCCTCACTACCAACCCACAAATTAATGCAAAGGGAGTGAATGGTAGATTTTGTTAATATAATGACCAGGAATTGTGACTAATGAAGAGAAGACACTGCTTGTTCTGCTTTCCCTGAGATGAATTTGGTAATTCCCAGCCCCTGGATACATAGGACAGCTGTTGCCATTATCATCTTCAGTAGTCATATGCAAATCCGAGACGGTTTGTGAATCAGAAGCCTAAGTCTGAACACTGGGTTTGTGAGATGTAGGTAGTTTTAAAATGCACCGTTCATGCCCAATAAAATCGCCGTGTGAATGACGATGGGAGAAGCAGGGTGAAGCTTAAGTAAGGAGTGAATTTGGACTGGATGGTTGTATAACCATCCTTGGTGATGTAGAAGAAGTAAAGATAAGCTGCATTCTTTGCACAGAGATCAGACACAAGTTCCACCTTCAACTCACTCCCCCACTGAGGACTGGGTGGGTTTATTGTTATGGATTTTTGCATTATCCAGATGAAATACACATTGAAGATGGCTGGCAGGAGAATACTTGGCTTAGTGGAACAGTGTTCTGACCTAAAAGAGTAAATCCCATGTTCCAGCCTCCCACGCACTGTGGTCTTGCACATGTTACACAATAATCATATTAATAGTTATTTACCAAAGACTCTCTACCCTCCATATTAATAGCTCACTTTCTGTATTCATCACCGAGTAACCCAAAACTGTGATTATCAGCCTAATTTGGGGAACAAAGGCATCTTCTTGTTGCAAGTGTTTTGCATTTTTAGTCCTCATAGAGTATTGAGGGAACTGGAAAAGCAAGAACAAATAATAGAAAGGATCCAATTGAATAACAGAATTTGTCACTTTTTTGTTAGTCCTATGCAATAGGTACACATGTAAGTGAAGAAGATTCCTGGTGAAAATGAATATTCCTTTGTGGGAGCTGGGACTGAATCAGGATTGACACTGATTTCAATTGCAGATGCTGGAACAGAGGAAAATTATTTTTCAAACACCAAAGCTTTCCCTGCTAAAGTAGTTAGGGATGCGCTTTCATGCTAGAAGGAAAAAGTGATGAAAAGTTCTTAAAACTGAAGAAACAAAATCCTTGATACTAATCCAAAGTCCTGCAAAACAAGATCCCATATGGTAAGGGCTAATCTTAGGAGAATGGAGGGTGATAAAATGGGTACATTTTTCTTTCTCCCTCTTTTCAGTCTTTAAAGTTTTGTGTAAAACCTTGCAGGAGGGGCTCTGCCACAGACACACTTTCACTGTCATTCACAAACAGCACATGCCCTGTACTTTATTCATTGTGACTCCTTAAGGAAAGAGGTACCTGGCAGGTGTCACAAAGCACTACACAGCACCAGACGGCTCAGTGCAGAGGCATTATTTCAGGTCCTGGAAGCATATTTTCAGTAAGGCTTACACAGTCTGGAGTGAATAAAAATTCACCTAAAACAAAAAAAAAATACTGTTATGGTTGCTGGTGGTACTTGAGATCAGCCTTCTACATCATTTAGCATTGCACAGTACTGAATGGTACCTAGAAGGCAAGGCATAAATGCTTCTATCCAGTTTTAAAACGTTCTTCCATGTCATATTAACTTACAGGTTGTATCCGTTACAGTGCATCCTTGTCTTTATCTATCAGCTGTTAGCATTTGGGAGTAATGGTTCTCTCTGGTTACGAGTGTGTTTCCTATAATGCATAAATCGGCGCAGATCCTAACCGCTTCTTCTGCGATCTAGTGAAAATCAAGCAGTCTGTGAGTAATCATGTAGGTAATAGGTGATATTAACATTGATCGTACTGTTAAAAGATTTATAGGCATTAAATGAGGAAAAGTCCCCGTTGTCCTAAGTAGGTTCTGCAAACTAGATAAAAAAAAATCTTTCTGAGAAAGCCTGATTTCTGAATAGAGAGACATCCTGCACTCCCAAATCACTGCTGTGGAATGATCCTTCCCTGTGTTTTACAGGCAAATTTGCAAAACTGATTTAGCAATTAATTCAGTCTTTTTTCCTTCATATCCAAGTAGCTTTACATTTTCAGATAGCACCAGGTAGGAGTTTTCACAGTTGGGCTTAAAATATGTGTTCACTTTCATCCTGAAAATTCAGGGCTTAGTAGAAAATGAGAACATAAACCACACTGTCAGCATACATGATGCGTGCATAAAAGCAATGTTTCAAAATTGCCTTGCAAATTCAAATAATGTTGGCAAAGACTGTAGACGATTGCTGAGCACTGTTTTAATCTATGTTAGTGGTTACAAGTTACAGCTGACATAAGAAGGTAAAATTCAATCCTTTTATTGCTGCTAGTTTCTCTAAGAAGTGTACGGATGCAGAACAACAGAAGAAAATATGGAGAAGTTTCTTTACATGAAAGCCTAAATAATAAAGGAAATCATATCCATCACCTGCTCTAGGGTACAGATTTATACATGTAGAGTTTTGGGAGAGATTTACTCTCTTCATAATGTTGCATTTCAGGCAAGGAGTATTACAGAATATTAATTATTACACCATAAAGTATCCAGTACTGAAGCATCACACACTGATCTCTAAGAGAGTAAGAAAACCAGAGGATGTGATTTTTGGTTTTTGTTTTGAATGTTTGAAAAGATTTAAAGCTACCCTCATTGGATTTTACCAGTGATCAGGAGAATTACCATGAGCAATTTGAGTAAAAGGGAGCCAAACTTCTTCAATAGGAGAGGCTCTAATCTCACGTGGTCAAGGTGTTTCCCAACTGTCTTCATGCAGGTGTGGAAATTTTGCATTATTTTAGGCTTTTCCTCAAGGCATTATGCTTAGAGAGGTTTTCCAGATTCTGCTGTTAGTCACGCTGTAATGGTCACTGCAGAAACCTCTTCAAATATGATGGGACCGTCTAATGGAAAAGGCAGAAAAATTACATCTGGGTTTAGATAACAAAGTTAATGTTCAGTGCAGGTTGATCTTGGCATCATTGTTCATACTAAAGGACAAATTGACATTTTAATCTGGACTCTTTCCAAAATTAGATTACAGTTTAGCCTCATTTGTCTTTAGAGTTCAGAGTCCAGAATATGTACAGACAATGTAAGATGGTGATGTGTTAGGAAATCCATCATCACCATTATCATACCTAAATATGCTACTGGGATTTGTCATTTTTATAAACCTTGAGAAAAAAAGTGCTTGAAAACCCCACTTTGCTGTCACACTGAAAACTGCTAATTAAGGAAGCAGGAAAACTCTCCTGGAGACAATATAAGATGCCATGAATATCTGTAAATGGATGCTGAAGAAGCTTCTAATAGTGCTAAATTAAGTACCTCTATTACTAATCACTTTTTCAGTCACCTTTCCTAAACCAAGAGTAAGGGAAACTGTACAGTGACCCAGGACAATGTCTATGAAGTTAGTCTGGATGCTAAAGTGTCAAAGGTGCTCTTGGGGTGCTGCTTGTGTTTATTCTAGGGTTTGTTGCCTCCCATAAAATTAAGTAGAAGTCAGAATGGAAAAAAAATAAGCAAAACAGAGGAACCATACAAAAAAAGGTTGTGTTGCAAATTCTGAACACCTCAAAAATATGAAATAACTCAGAAATCACAAAAAAGTGACATATTTTGATTTCAGAATGCTATTGTGTTACTGCCTTGCCTGAGCCCAGTGCTTCTGGTGACAGAGCCCTGGAACAGGCTGCCCAGAGAGGTGGTGGAGTCTCCTTCTCTGGAGATCTTCCAAACCCGCCTGGACATCACCCTGTGCCACATGCTCTAGGGGACCCTGCGTGTGCAGGGGGGTTGGACTAGATGACCTCTAGAGGTCCCTTCCAACCCTAGCCATTCTATGATTCTATGATTCTATGATTCTATCCTGAGCAGATTTTAAGACTAGAAATGTTTACAAGAGATGTAGTGTAGAGTCCACATCCACACAGAGTTCATGAGCTTGCTAAGGCATGAGGAACAGAGAAAAGGAACCAGGTACTTTCGAAAGATGATATCAGTTTTTCCATAATATTTCATAGCTGACTACTTGTTTTATTAAATAAAGCCCAGAAATATCTTAAGTGTTTTTTAATGAAAAATTCTATTTACCTAACAACATTTTTTTCTTTTTTCTGTTGTGGTTATGAAACATCTTGGATTATGTTCTTCTATTTATTTTATGCCTGCATCTTTATTTCTGTGATGAACACGGTACAATTACTTCCTTAAAAACTCTATACCTTTCTAGTAACTTGAATTGAATTTCTATTAAGTTGATTTCATTTATTACCACTGATACCATGTTTAAGTATGTATTGTCTCAGGTAAAGAAGCTATTTTCCTGAAGTGATGAACTGACATACAGGAGGGATGAAGCTATATTCCACTCACAGACAAGAGTGTTAGCATACTATCAGAGTAGTTGTATGTTTTTGGAATAATGCGTCTGTTTAAACTGTTTTATTGTGCTTTTTATATCAAGGACACGTTAGTTTGAGACATGTGTTCCATGGATCTAGTGGCCTTCATACTGCCATCCAATATGCTATAATAACTAGGGAGAAATACAACCTTCAGTATATGTTCTGTATAGGAATGTTTTGGGTTTTTTTTTTTTTTGCTTCTTTTTATATATTGTTCAGTAGGCCACAGAAATGCAATAAATATTTTATCACGAAAAAAGATTATAAATAAATTAACACTAAGTATTTTTTATTTAATTCTGTGTTGTAAGTAAAATATAATTTAATTACAGCAGACCCACTGGGATAAAAACTGGAACCTGAGCAATTATTTAAATATAGCCCCAGAGTCTAATATCGTTTAGTACCAGAATCCCTGCTGATGTTGTATGGGGGCATTTTTATAGTGAAACATTAGAAGTAATAGCTAATATGTAACATGCACATATACATATGAAACAAATTAATTTTAGAGAATTATTTTCACTGAATATCTTGAAGCAGAGGGGGTGTGTGCAGATTCATTTAAATGCAGTTTCATATGAGTTTTTTGAAAACTAGGCTCAAATTCCACTTAATTTACATGACTTCTAAAGCAAAGAGGATTGCTATTGTTATAAGTATTTTAACTTATGTCACTGTTGTAGAAGGCAAGAGCTGTGCAGCTCCTCGAAACATTTCTTCCTGGCAAAGATAAAAGTTTGGGTCGATCTTGCCTATCCTAGACCCAATCACCTGGCGTTTCTGTTGACCCTTGCTGCAGTCCAAATTTGGCCAAATATATATTACAGGGCAGGGGAGCAGATGCCGGAGGGAGTGGGGGTTTTGGTCCACGTCATGAAGCCACAGCATCCTGCAGTCTTCAGCCACCTTTAACTGATGATGCGTTGCTCCATTCCATCCCATGTTAGTCTTCTCTCCCAAAAAAATACGCATGAAAAAGGTCTATTTTTTTTCAGAGCACCAAATATCTCCTGCAGGCTTCTGCTACACATCTTCCAATCCATTTGCCCAGAAAGGGTTCGTAACTGTAGAGATTCAGATCTAATGGTTCTATTTTCTGAGGTGCTGAGCAATTTCATCTTCGTAAATTAGTTTGACGGCAGGATTTCAACAGTTCTGGATGAAGGCCCATCAGATTTCAAAAGATTACAAGGGAAAAATGAGACAGAAATCAGCTTACCAAAATAGCTGGCCAACACCCCAAAAATATCCTTTGTTAAATTTTTCACTTTTTAGTCATGTCGATCCAATGAATATTATGAGATAAAATCACACTGCTTTCTGAAATAATAACTTAAAAGGCAAGCAGGCAGAACTAGCCCTGTCAGAATGAAGAGAGCTGCAAAATGAAATTGTCTGAAAATAGTTTAACAGAGGCAGAGGACAGTCTCATTTTCCTAACCAAAAAAAAAAAAAAAAAAAAAAAAAAAAAAAAAAAAAAAAAAAAAAAAAAATAAAAAAAAAAAAAAAAAAAAAAAAAAAAAAAAAAAAAAAAAAAATCTGCTGACTGAAAAAAATCTATTTTAATCAGATAGCATAAAACCAGCACTGAATTCAATGCCATACCATGATTACAACTCCATGAAGGGAATGGCAGATCACAGAATATGTCATTCAAAAACAAGTTACTCCATTTGCTGAGATCAACACTTTTCGCAAACAGAACAAAATAGTCTGATACTTAACAATTCAGCTGTTCAAAAGATTTCTTTTTTTCTAACTTTTTTTTTTTCTTTTTTGAAGCAAGGGATGTGGGACAACTGGGTTGGCTATTGTAAGCACAAGCCATACTCTGTATTTATTTTTGGCCTTATATTATTTCTTTTATATGAGATGAAATTTGTTTTCTTTGGGCTAGCATAAAATGAAAACACAATGGAAGCTTGTATCACTGGCAAGGTGAAGGCTGGGCTGCCAGGGATGACATAACTGGGCTCCTCCATCTTTAAATTCGGGGACACTATGAAGTTTTGTGATGAGCTGTTGGTTCAATTTTACAGGATTTTGGTGGGCAGTTTGTGAAACCTGGCTAGCAAGAACATAGTGGAACTTAGTGTGATGTGATTGTTGGTTTTGCTATTATCATTTGTTGTTTAGAAAAGTACTCTGTCACGACATAAAACATGCACCTAAAGATGGTCATCATTTACACCTTAAAAAAGTATCTGTACAGATACAGCTTTATGAAGTTCCAAGCTTTTTCTAGGTGTCCATCCATGCTGATGTGTTGATGGCCTGAGTCTGACAGTGTGGAAATGGAAAGCCCTTGAAAACTTAACAAATATAAAAAAAAAAAAAAAAAAAAGGAAAGAGCTTGTTTTGGGGGGGATTTGCAAAAGCCCATAGTTACTACTTTCTATAGGAATCAAGAAACTGGATTTTGCAAACGATTTGTATTGGAGAAACTTGGTTGTATAGTTTGCATATGAGCAGGAAGATGATTTGGGAGAATAAACTTAGAAAAAGTCTTAGAAAATTCTTCAGTTGTTTGGGCTTTATCAGCTACATGAAATGAATCCTCAAGCCCGTGAGGATTTTTCTGAAACAGCTAGAATAGGTAAAAAAAGTGACAAGATCTGTTTGCCTTTGTTTATTGTAGGTTATTGAACTTTGAATTGTGACTGTTACTGCAAGGAAATTATTGTGCTTGTGCCACCACTAAAAAAGAAACGTTCTGGAAAAGTGAGGAAATTACTGGAAGGAAAATTTATAAAAACACATTAAAATCCTCTTGTCTTGACCCCTCAAACTGCACCTGCTGGATGATGACCTTCTTGGTATCCCAGTTCATGGAGTGATAAATTGCGTAGAAGATCAAACTAATTAAGTAGCTGTTATTGTTAAAAGTACTTTTTAAAAATGAAAAATTAAGTTGTATTTAGCACTCAACACCTACACACCAAAGTACATAACCCAGATGAGCTAATCTTTAAAACTGGCGTAGAAATGAGCTAATGTTTTTAGGGAATTATATGCACAATATGGCAAGAGATCAATAACAATTGAAAAAAAAAATCTACTCAGCTGCTAGCAATAAAGAAGTACCATGTTACAAAATGCATTAACTGTTTCCCTGGCTTGTTTATATCTTATGCTTTGTGCGTTTTCATATTATAGGCTCGTATCTTGGCACAGGCACTGAAACAGTGCTCAGTGTGACGATATGTACCTTTACAGTTCATAGCAGCTATGCAGAAAGGAGTCAATGTTATCTCTGTAGAATGATAAAAGGACATTTATAATACAGAACAGACTGGGAGCAAAACTCACAGCCTATATCTGTGCTATACAGCACACACATGTATGCATATTAACATACACACACGGAGGGAATTTCATTTTTAAAAGCATGAAGTTGGCCTCAGGAGCTAAGAAACTGAATTTGTGAGCTGTTAAATGTCAGAGCTGACCTCTGGGAGTTTGAGGAGGGATGATGTGGTGAAGGGCAGGCTTCAGGTCATGTTTTATACAAGAAGTTTAATTGTTCTGGCTAGGAAGCAAAAGTGACTCATTTACTTGAAGTGGGTCCCTATCTCCCAATGCAGATTTCAATGGGGGAGGATACTGCTAGCAATAATATCTTTAAAAGAATTGGACTGCTTTACTTCAGTATTTAACTACTTCCATTCAGATTCATTTGTTTTGGACACATAATTTGACAGTGTTCCAATGATAGCAAAAACCAGTGCTTTTGTCACCTTTTCTGAACCCGTGCAAGCATTTTTGCTCTGTTTAAATCAGCACTTTTTATTTTTCTAAAAAAAAAATATATATATGCTAGTGGGTCCTTTCTGAGCCTTTTATTGTAAAATGTAATAAACTATTTAGCTGTGTAGATTGTAAAGTCATCATGACACTGAGGTGGTGGTATGGTTCTTTTCAGCTTCACTCTTGTCTCAGAAAGTTCCCACAACAGATAAAGCACATGCATTTTGAGTTATAACAAAAGATGAATAATGAATGTAAATAAATAATATATTTCAATTTTTAAAGTATCGTGTGAACTGTAATATGGAAATTTGCCCTGGAAAATGTAAATATATTTCCTATCTATTTTCTGAACCACTTATAATTAAAATAATATAAAATATTTTAACAAGCAACTGTTTGCAAGAAATTCCCGCTGTTTTGAGTTGCTTTTTTCAGTCACAAAGTGTAAACATGTTAACACTGAAATATGACAGTACATTTACCACTAAGACCCTGGCTGCGTACAATTGAAATCAGTCTGAATTTTATTGTCGAGAAAGGAAAACGCCCCAAGATGATGGCACCGCATAGCACTCCCTGTTTCACTAAGGAAGTAATACAATTTACATTTTCAAACCTGTGGCTAAGGCTGTTTTTCAAGCTACATAGGAAATATAGAAAATATTGAAGCCAAAAAATTCAATGGAAAACCTAAAAATACTTTTGCTGCAAACTGAGTATTTTTGATCATGGCACATCACAGAAACGCTGTCTGGAAGGGACTTTCATAAGTCACCCAGTCCGACCTGACGCAGGATTAGCAGGCCTACACTGAGCACAGTCCCTCCTCTCCAGCTCCAGAAGGTGGTCCATAATGCTTATAGGGCTTCATTATTAGATTCAGGCCACTGGAGTTAGAGGATGGTATCCATTTAATGAAGTTGCTTTGCTGGCTGCCCTCAAGAGAAAGTCTCATGACTTCTCCTGGCTTAAGGTGAAGTTCTTACTTCAGTAATAATACTGTCCCTGGCGAATGTAATGTTGACTTGGTTAAAAATTAAGAGGATTCTCTGAAAATGAGATTTACTGAGGAGTAAGATGAATAAGATTATATAAATAGAAGATATATGAATGTATACAAAAACTCAGCCAAGCTGCAAAAGCTGCCCTGCAGCCAAGCGGCTCTGAGGTTTGGAAGGCTGATGTTTTGTGTTCTTTTCAGCTCACTAAGGACGTAACTGGAGGTCAATCACACACCTTTTATCTCTTTTATTCCACAGCTCAGGTACTGCAACAAGTCTGAAAGCTGGTTTTGGTGTGAGCCTGGGTGAAGGTAAATGGTGCTTATGTGAGGGACTTAGACCAAAGGAAAACAAGTATGCTATCAGTTAGAACAGCATCTGTTCAAAAATTGCATGGAAATAAAGAGACATCTCCTCTTGTCTTATGACCCTATCTGATGAATTCTGTTTGTGCCTGAGAATCCAAAACTTTTCATTTTGCTGCAGTTCTTTCTTACAGATATTTGGTATCAGTAAGCAAGCCAAAAAAATCTGGTCTGAAAGTCTGAATTGGGCTTAAGAGCTCAGTGGACTAAGCCCAAGCTCTGTATTCAAAGACAGGAGTAAGAGATCGAATGAAGACTCTAGGTCTCTGAATGAAACCCTTTACAATTGCAAGAAACAATAAATAAAATATGCTGAAGAAGCTAATGAAGTTCTCTCTAGTTAAGCTTGCTGCTCGTGCCACGATACTGGAAGTCTGCATAAGCACCTCTTTTTTGGAGCTGTAATAACCTCTTCTCACTTTCACGTTACTTTTACTCATTCTGACTTTAAAGCCACTTTGCTCTTTGCCGTCACTGCCATATGAAATCAACTGCTTTACTTCTTCAAAATGTTAACAGCGTAAAATTGTATTTCCTCTCTGCTTTTGTTGTCTGAAGTCAAATTGCCAACTTACTTATACTAGTTTTCCCTCATTCTTCTAATGAGCCCATTTACCTTTCTTTCACAAACTATTTTAGTTTAAGTTAATCCCTTTTAAAGATGTGTGATCAAAACAGTAGTAAGCATTCCAAATGAGATCTCTCCAGAGTCAATAGTGATGCTACAGCTCCCTATATGTTTATCTTGTGCTTTGTTTTTTTTTTGCTTTTAGTGAGAATGCAAGGTTCACTTTGGTTTCACAGACCTTAGCCTTTCAGTGATATGGGATGCCAAGGTGTCATCTAGGACACTCAAATAGAAGCAGCATATAGCATCAGGTTTGAAGTTCAAGTTTAAAGAGCAGGTCCAGTTTGAACCATGACCATTCTCAAATCACTAGAATTTGCAACCTTCAAATTTTGCTATAAAGCGAACCTAAGTCTGAAAGTAAAATTTAATACATACAACACACTTTTTTAGCTTACTTCATATCACAGAATAAGAACTCATAAATCTGCCTTTCTTTTCATTCTACAGATTTATGAATGTAATCCAAGTGCTTGAAATATACAGTCTAAGATTTGATCTTGTAATGAAATGTGGAACAGGTGGATTTCCCATTATTGCCATTTTAGTGTGAAATCTTTGCATGGATTGATCAGTGCCTTCTCTTCAGCCCCACACTGAATCCTTCTAGAATGCATGCAGCGTTCCAAAGCACAATTCAACCCTAAACTCTGCAATTTTCTCTTACACTCACTGCCTCTAAACAGATGATTGAATATCAAGCCCAATACAACTCTTTCTTTCTGTCATCCAACAAAATTTTTCATTGTTTCTATTAAAGGATTTTTCACAAGATGTTTTTAGCCTTTCCTGTGGCCATGTATCATTATTTCTCATGCACAGCTGAATTCTTTCCTGACAGTTCTAATGAACATTTCCTGATATACTAAAAGCACAAGCAGTAGTAGACCTGATTAGATAAGGAAATATGAATGTGCCCTCAAATGAGGGAGTAGGCTGCATTAGTTTTATTGCTTTATTTTTGTTCTTCAAAGATGAAACATGCTTTCCTGACCTCTTCATGCCAGTCAAATTCAGCATTTGGAAAAAGATTTCAAGCAAAACTAAACACTTTATTTAGAAAAGTCTTATCATGAGGAGATACATGTAGTACATATAGAGATAATTTTTTGCCTAGTGTATAATTAAATTTTGGAACTCCTTACCACCTAACATTGTGGTTAAAAGTTTAAAAGGCATTCTTAAAGTGAGGATAAGTCCACTGCTAAATGTTAAAAACAGTAAAGCAATGCAGCCTTCAACTCAGTGGTTCACTAAGCTGTGTGTTGCCAAAGGTTGAGAAGATGTTTTAGAAAAAAGATAAATATCCATGACTTTTACCACCACTGTCAAGGATAGATTATAAAGTTAGCAAAAATTTTGACTTGACCTAGGGTGGCTATTCTTACAACCTTATGTGGACTTGGACTATCAGAATAAAGCGAGACGTGGTAAGGAAAACTTATCACAGTTCTAATCTAACTACAATACAGTTTTTGAGGTCTTGAACAGGACAAGAAAAGCAAGGAGGTACTTTTGCACCTAATTTGTATGGATATCACATGGAGCTTTCGGGTCTGGGGATGTCTGCCAGCTTTCTGAGAAAAGGACAACATACACATTTATCTCCCTGCTGCATGGATTTGTCTTCCCAAGAATTGTTAGAAACGCTAGTAGAGATACACCCTGGATATGCTAAACCACAAGAGAAAACAGTGGTCAGTGACAACAGATGGACTTGCACTTGATGGTGATAAAATTGCAGGAGTCTAACAAACAGCACTCCTTTTGAGCAAAGGAAAATCAAGGCTGGTACAGCGTTTTTGTCAGATGAATCCTTCAAAAAATCAGTGTTTATTTAGATTTCTACAATATGAAGGTAGAAACTTTAAGTGAACAACCTCTCCAGTGATACTTACCAGTGATACTTACCAGTGTTTTGGGTTTTGCCAAAAATAGAAGGTGAACATTTTTTCATATATTACTTGAGCACTGCATCAACCAGCTTGAGCAAAAAAGTGTGCAAATGGCTAAAGAAATAAAGTGATGGCTGTAATTAATTTCTGGTTTACTTGGGATTCTACTGTCCATAACATAGCTGCAGGTTCCTGAGTGGATTGGTGGAGGTTATGCTGCAAAAGGCAACAACTTCAGCATTTACTGGAAAATATCTTGGCAGCTGGCATGCCTAAAGCAGTGTGTGGGGTGGTGGCCAGGGAGTATCCAGGAGTGACTGGATGAGACACAGTTTCAGCAAGTCTTTCCTTTACTCTTCCTTAGAACAATTCCTGTGTAGCTCCAAAAAGAAGCTAGAGCTGCCTTGGAGTTGGTCCACAGCAAGGATAGACTGGAGTAAATGTATCTTTATACATTACAGGTCTATCTTTTTCCAGGGCTAAAATGATATTCACATTGGTCTTGAACCACAATGGAAATGTGTTTTGTGTTTTGAGTGAAGGGCTCAGGTTAGTTTAGGTTAGTTTTTATTTGACACAAATGGTTTCATCAAGCTTTAGATTTCAGATAGGTCAAACTCGAGTGCTAGCAGCTCTGCTATAAGGCTGTCCTACTCAATTTGCTTTTACAGTCTTTTGCAAGACATGCAACTGCTAGCTACTGAATTTGGGTATGCAGATTCAGAACGGCCTTTACAAAGTGCTCAACAGAATTTAATATACTAGCACAGGAAACAGGGTTTTACAGGAATTCAGCATTCAATGTATAATACAATATATTCTAGTCAGTTGATTATTCGCTTTGTGTTGCTGGGGAAGGGGTGCTGAGGATTTCTTTTAAATGTCCTTCCCCCAGCATTGCTCCACAATGTTGCTTTTCATAAGAATGTGGTGAGCCATCTAAAGCCTGCTTTATATGAGGTGTTTGGAAATGCATTTGCAATAATGAATGGGTAGTGGAAATTCATCAAGTCATACAGAGGCAGATACTGTGAGGCAATGAATTAACAATAATAATAACATTTGATGCCTCAGGTTATTTTCATTCTTAAATAAACTAACGCATGCACAATACATGCCACTTGCCTTTTTTAAACATGTTTTTCCCTTTTGGGTGCAGACAAACAAAACGTGAGCATGTTCTTAAGAGGTAATATTTTTAGGAAGAAGTTTTACAAATGAAATTACAGCAAGGCATTGTAGCTTAGGTTGCACGTGGGTAAACACGTGCTTTCACACCAAGGGAAAAGTTTAGCTTGGCAGCTGGGACTGAGAAGCATGACTCCGATCTCACTTAAAGCCAAAAATGCAGAAACCCAGGACATTTCCAAAAATAACATCAAAATTAGAGCCTTGAACCTCCTCAGACTGGTCATGCTGAGAATGATGATGCTGGGGACCAACAAAGCTACCGAGTCCCCTATGGAAATATTTTTGCTTGCTGATTTTGTGTTTCAGCCATGAAGAAAGAAGGATATTTCAGCAACTGAATAAACGTATAAATCAAATTAATTCTAGGATTTTTTTGCTATTTACAAATGATTTTGAATTTTTGGGGTGTTTTTTGGGATTCCTGCTAGACTAATACACAAGACAGTCCTCCAATAGATATTAATTAACAGGGTAAGTAGATTAGAGTAGATCCGCCTGTAGCCTTCTTGCAATTTTAGTAAACTTTACTTAATTACCTACAAAGCCTCAATTAATATACTATCTCAATACATATTTTTTCTCATTTTTTTTTTCAAAATCCATCTTATGTTAGAAAGGTGAAGAACTGTTTTCATCTTTGTTTTAAAGGTGGAGCTCCTGCAGCCTGCAAAGGCTTACATCAAGAAGCCTTAGTGTCAAGAGACATTCTCGGTGAATCTCAACAAGGCTGAGTGGAGACGCAGGTACTGAGATGGCCAGTTCATCCGGGAAGGCTTTGGAGAGGTAGAACTCCATGTGCTTAAATAATATACCTTGCATAAAACACAGGTATCTTGATGATGCCTTAGAGCTTTTTCTAACACAAAATTTCAGCCCTTAAATGAGATGTAGCAGCTTAAGCAGGAAATCTGTGGTGAAATGGAGAACTGAACATCTGTCTGTGTCCAAGTGAAGGCTTTAGCCTTGCTATTTTTCCTCTAGACAAAAGTGCACCCTCTCAAAGACCAGCCGTGACAAGGGCATAGGCAGCATCACTGCCAGGTTCCCTCACTCCAGTGGCAGAAAAGGCACCTGGACAGTGCTACCTTGCAGGGCGAGGCACAGTGAGGGCCTCTGAAGGACACGGTGATGGGTCCATCATAACCTGCTGTCTGTTCCACAGTCGGAAGCAAGGATGCAACACCATTTCGAAGAGGCATTTGAAACTAACCCCCACCCAAGCATAACGAGAGAGTCCCATCGTAGCACAGTTCTTGCTGTGGTTTGTGTGCAAATAACTAGCTAGCACAACACTGTTTAACCTTTAGTGTATTTACTTGGTGGTAGAATAAGTTTTGTTTTCCACATTTATAGAGATTCTGCTGGGAAAAACAATGTACTTCACACTAGCCTTTGCAGGTCCTGAGCAGTGTAATAAAGCAGAGTGATTAAGAACACATTCCCTCATTCCCTGTGCTTTATTATGGAGTTCTACATAAAACTATTCTCAGTATTTTGAGAAGGAACTCTTGACAATCAGCTCTGGTGTTTATGAAACTCCAGACCCTCCCCAAGAGTCCCCTGACACAAATGTTCTTCCTCACAGAATGAACTGTTTCCTATAGCTCTTTTAGCTCTTTAGAGCCTTTCCCTGCAGCTCTTTTGTAGGCTGTTCCATCTGAATAGACTTTATTTAGGTTTTGTACTCTTAGGTAGCTATTTAGTTATTCCATCAGAAAGTCACAGAAAGCTCCCCAGAAACTCAGAAGCAAGCCTGATGATCTTACACAGGAGGTTTTTGACTGAACGAAAATGGAGAGATTTAGGGACTGTTTTCAAAGCTAGTCCAGTGTTTTGTGGTTATGTGAGCAGTTATCAATATTCCTCTTTGTGCTGGAACTGTTTGGTTGTCTTGTGTGCTGTTATTGCTTTCCAATGCTTCAGCACACAGGGAACAACAACTGTTTATTCATCATTAGCAAAAATTGTTTAGAATACTCCCTAGCTCTGTCCTGCTGGTAAATGCACTATTGGATTTAATAAGGCCACTCATGTACTTAAAGTTATGCACATGCTTACATACTTTGTTGAATCAGAGCTTAAGTGAACTGCCTAAAATCTCTCTAGATGTCTTAGAAGCCAGAACTCCTGACTCCTAGTACTGTGCATTAACCGCAAGATTATCTTTCCCCTCCTGGGAGACGCAAACTCAGTGCATTGCAAAATGACCACTACCGAATGACGGATGAATGAAATGGTACACATAAAAATAACTATGATCAGAAGTTTTCCCTCAAACTAAACATTGGTACAGACCCATCTGAAGTTTCCATTTGAACATTTCCATTGCTTAAAAATTTATTTTCCATGTTCATGTGCATCTCAATTCTGGCCCTAACCAGAAGGTGAAGTGCCAAAACACTGTACGAAAGGATATTTTTGTGGTCCAAGTGCAAGCATTCAGTGCTGAAAATCTTGCACAAAGTTGTTCTCACAAGGTCTGCAGCCAAGTCTTGAAGATTTCAAGTGCTTAGATAGTACAAGGCCAGATCCTTGACTTCAATGGAAATATACCTCTTCATGCCAGCTGAAACTCCGGCCCTAAGACATACTCAGTGTTTTTCTATTTCTAAATAGCAATAGCTATTATTACGCTACCTAAGTGTACAAAGCACCTGATGAATTATTCCAAAGCCTGTGTACCTCCTCAGACCTTTTTCTTAGCTTGGGCTGCAGCACTGAATCAGAAAAGATAAAAAAGTGAAACGTCTGAAGCACTGAGTCTTATCCTGCAAGGTGATGAAGTCAGACAGAGAACTGAGTGATTTTCTAGGTGAGATTGCTTAAAAGTGGAAGGGCAAACTGTATTCTGCCTTATGTAGAGTTGGAGGTAAAGATTTCAAATGAGCGTGCATACAAATCTCTACAATAGCCATTTCATCAAATGAGCAATCTGTTCTATGTTTCCATCCCCCAACACACACAAAATCATGAAACACCCAGCTTGGATGAGCTGCCAACTTCCCTTGCAAACTGGCAGGCAGTATCAGTGAGCTCTGTGTGGTCAGAGCAGAGGTGAGTGTGGCCTGTTTTGGTGGTGACACCGAGGAGAATGTTGGCTGTGTGCAAGAAGGCTGCAAGCAGAATGCTGGTGTTTGTGGCATCTTTGGGATATTTTCTTTTTACCTGTGCTCTGCTCTGATCCATAACAGCAACAGACATAGAACGGGACTGGCAAATTGTTGCAATAATGAGATGAATAACAGTTGGTTTTGGACCTGTAATAAGCTAGTAGTGGTAGGGTGGCAAACGTGATAACAGGCTGCACACACACACACACACACACACGCTTGTATGGAGCGTGCCAGGATTAATTCAGAGCTAAGGACTGCCCACGCAATTGTATTGCAAGCATGTCTTTGAAAATGTACCCAGGGTCATTACTCTTTTCCTTGTTTCAAGTGAAATGAAAATAAAGCACCTTCTGCTACAAACATGAATATTATTGCCTCATATTGCTAAGCCTAAGAGGTGAAAGATAGACTGACTTTCTAAAGCCACCCAAAGTGGATTCTGGCTACACCCTTACATTTACAGAAGCAGCTTGGCACCCACCAAGTAGAAATCATAGGCACGCAGAAGGGAGCTGGTCTTAATGCTGCAAATGTGTTTATACTGGAACACAAAATAAATAGAGAATAATGTGTCTTGTGTGTGCTGAGCAAGCCTATGACACCAACAAATTGAGCTGTTTTGGAAAATGCTGCCTAGGGAAACTTTAGCACTAAGCTTTGAAAAGAGTGGAGCCAGAAGTGAAGGGAGGAAAAAAAAAAAAAAAAAGACTTATTTCAAATCTGCAAATGCTATAGGAAAACCCTAAATTAAACAGTTTGGCTTTGGGCAACACACAAATCTTCACTACTTTGTAGCTCATTAAAATGACTGGGGTTCCCAAGAAATATAAAAAATCGACAAGCACTTAACAAACACACATCTTATTCAACAAGAGCTGAAAAGCTTGTACATTTTAAAGAGGCTGAGCCTGAGCTATTTAGGGAGGTATAATAACCTGGAACTAAAAGTGTAATCAGAAAGATTGTCTGAAGCAAACATCCACAACTGGCTCCCTTATTAATTCTGAGTCTTGCTTGCAGATTTAAGAAAGGAGTGAAAGGAGTTATGTTTATAGTTTCTGTAAAATGATGAATTTTGATGCGAAGGAAAGCAAAGCATTGATTGGGAACACTACCAAAGTTAAAGTGAGCATAGTACAGAATCTGCACAAGGGTCCTTTGTCCTTTTCTAGCAATGACTCTATTGCAGTTCCATAGTCCCATAAAGCCATGGCAAGCACATAGAGTAACCAAAGCAAAATATATGCTCTTTTTTTTTGGACAAACATATAGTGGATGACATAAAGGAGCTATTAAAACCATTTTTATTAAGGAACTGAGAAAGTTTGTTTGATGTCATGCAATATGAACACATGCGTCTCCAGCAGGTCGAGGGAGGTGATTCTGCCCCTCTCCTCAGCCCTGGTGAGGCCGCACCTCGAGTACTGTGTGCAGTTCTGGGCTCCCCAGTGCAGGAGGGACGTGGAGCTGCTAGAGAGAGTCCAGCGCAGGGCCACAAAGATGATTAGGGGTCTGGAACATCTGCCCTATGAGGAAAGGCTGAGAGAGCTGGGCCTCTTCAGCCTGCAGAAGAGAAGGCTGAGAGGGGATCTGATCAATGTATATAAATATCTCAAGACAGGGAGTGAGGAGGAGGGGGCTGGCCTCTTCTCAGTGGTGGCCAGTTATAGAACTAGGGGAAACGGCCACAAATTGAGGCACCAAAAGTTCCACAGGAACTTGAGGAAGAATTTCTTAACGGTGAGGGTGACAGAGCCCTGGAACAGGCTGCCCAGAGAGGTGGTGGAGTCTCCTTCTCTGGAGATCTTCAAAATCCGCCTGGACATCACCCTGTGCCACATGCTCTAGGGGACCCTGCATGTGCAGGGGGGTTGGACTAGATGACCTCTAGAGGTCCCTTCCAACCCTAGCCATTCTATGATTCTATGATTCTATGCATACAATAAATTCAGGGAGTTAGCAGAAGAATTCTGATAAACTCAAGGAATGTTTGGATGCTTTGCATAATGTCTACACCTCCTAAACCCCCTAAAAATGGGGTTGTGGCAGTCAGCCTTTTCATGGTATTTCTACTAATTTCTTTCTTCAGGCTGCAACAGTGCAAGAAGATTGTTCTCTGTTGCATTAAACAGTGCATTCTCTTGGGATCAGTCTCTGCAGAGAAACATTGGAACTTGTGGGAAGAAATGAATGTGAGAGGAAAGAGGATCTGGAAAATCCTGGTGTGGAATACCAGATAGAATACCAGCCATTAGAAAGGCTAAGAGGAAACATATCCATAGTCCTTGTCAATGAGCCATAACAACTATTATGTACCAAAACCTACTGTGCAGAGGAGCATTTCCAGGTGCAGGGTTTAAGATTGAATCTTCCTTCTGCATTCCCAGGAATTCTAGCAGGGATCGTGCAGCCAGGTAATGGCCCCTTTCCAGGGTTAACCTGAATGCCTGATTTAGCCCAACTGCCAGAGTTCATGTTGGGATCAGGTAGCTAGAGACCACTAACACATGGCAGCATTTTCCTAATCTGCAGTAAGTGTGTTTGCATTTGCAAATCAGGGGCACAAATAAAGCCCTATATTAAACCTTGAAGAAGTGAGCCCATAGTTTGCAATTGTTGTCAGCATCATTGGCATTTAAATAACTTAGCAACCAGTAATACATAGAGTAAGCCTTTCTATTCTGTGTGCCAACCTTCTAAAATATTCAAAATGCCATTTTATTAAATACTATTCTATTTTATATGTACTATAATGTATACACCCTGTATGTCAAAATACATAATTTTATATGTATACTGTGTTTTATACTATTACGTTTAGTACTTTTCTATTACAATCAAAATACATTGGTGCTGGTTAAAATTTTCTGCTCTGTTGCAGCTTTGTGAAAGGAGGAAATCATTGAAGTCCCCATTCCTCTGATCAAATCAAATTCCCACCAAAAAGGTTCTTAAATATACATGCAGATGCTCATATGGGTAGTGGCAAAGACAATTAATCATCTCCTTATGAGGCTTTATGTAGCTGGTGGCAGGAAAAACTAACTGGCATCTTTAATCATATCTCAGTTTGGTTACAACTACATTTTTATCCCATGTATTCTATGGTTACATCTATATTCTAGATGCATAGAAGACTTTTAACATAAACATTTTCTGAATTCTTGTTATTTATTTTATTGTACCTCAGCATATATTCTCATCATATTTCCTCCCTCTTTTACAGTTCTTGTTTCTTCCCAAGATTTTTTGTTTATCACTTGTATACCCTTTCATCTTTATGCGCTCTGAGATTCAAGATCCTTTAAACATTCATTTTTACTTCCTATGTCTGTCTTAGCATTTCTTCTCATCGCTTTCTGGGTTTGTCTCTACAGTGAAATTCAGTCTGGTATAGATCTTAAACATGTTTTTCTTTCTATAGACTGTTTATCAGGGAAAAAAAGATCATAATTACACATGCTCCTTATGCACAAAGGATGCAGGGTTGGGAGAAATAACTTACTAGAATTTCTGTAATGCTCAGGCAGTACTGAATATTTAATCAAACTTTCTAATTACAGTTTCAGAGTCCATGCTTTCCCTTTCTCCTTTATGGTGCAACATGCATCATTTCTAAAAAAAGACAAGAGGAGAGTTTTTGAACAGAAATAATAGATAAGAACTCTGGTGATGATTATTAATTATTAACTTAAACTTCTCTTCCTAATGTGTAAAAAAGAGCTATCCTTCCTATTTGGTGTTTTCCCTTCTGCGTAGTACTTAGTAGGTACTGAATCATGCAAACCATCTGTGGATCTGCAAAACCTCGATCTGTTATGGACTTCCAGTATTGCCCAGAACTCCTGTACTCATCCAAACGAGCAAGACATCTACGTTACTTCACAGAAACAGATGATTATATACTGTAACATAGTACAGCTTCTTAGTCAGATATTGCCTCCAGAATTTCTGAGAACATCATACTTATTAAAACAGTGCTTGTTTTTCCTCTAAACCAACAGACTCTGCTGTGCTTTGTACCAGGTAGGAGTAGGCAAAAACAGAAAACTGTGAACTGAAAAAAAAAAATACTAACAATAATTTTTCCCCAATGCTTCATTATACTTTTTGTTTTTCAGAAGACTCTTTCCTGCCCTCTCAAAATTCCCTGTGTTTTTTCTGTGTTCCTGTTGATGGCAGAAGACCTTGTTCAGTGTCTATTTAGAGCCTCTTACAGCATTCTTGTTTCTCATTAAGTTAGACATTTCATAATCCCCATCAAAACATATTTTTCTAGAAGAACTTAATTTAACAAGGAAACACTATAACAAAACCACAAGGCCTGCCATTTTCTCTTAGGCTATATTTTATTTTTGCCAGTTTCTTTTCTTTCTCTAAACATTATTAGGAGGCAAACTCTTTCCTAGAAAATACTACTTTTTCCTTCTGAGTGGAACATGCTATCACACGCCAGCCCCTTCAGATATTATTCTGGTAGTAAACAACAACAATAACTTCTAGGCTTTTTTTAAAAAAAAAAAAGGGAGGAGGAGTAGGAAGCATAAATATAAGCCAAGATAGAATAATCCTAAGACACAGACTGAACGTCAGTTTTCCCTCCCTGCTCAGCTCACCCAGCCCCAGTTGCTGTGTTTGCAGCTACCCAAAGATGTCCTAACTGCTTGATTTAAGCTTTGGGGTCTCACATATTTCCTACCTCATTGTTTCAATGAGTTTCACCTGCTTTGAGCATGAGGAGGAGTGAGTCGATATTTGGATCCTTTATATTATCATGTGAATAATATGATTCAGCTCTTCAGACTCAGAGATTAAAGACTGTAAACGGAAAATTGGACTTTCACTGATCTTTCGTATCATATGCCATGAAAGGCCTTTAGATAAATAACTGAAGAATTGCTTTTGAAGTTACTAAGAAATTGAAAAGGAAAAGAGAAGTTTTGTTCTATTTTGTCCATTCTTTTCTAGGGGGCTTGAATATTATCAGGCTGATAGTTATCATTGGGAATATAATTCCTCTTTTATTATCCTGAGCGTAATCATTACAGAGTCAGGCTTCCCCTACTTGTCTCACCAATGCCCTGCCTCTCACTAGCAAGATAATCTGTACTGATAAAAAATACAGTCCCTGCTGAGAGCAGCTGCCTACAAAAATGAATTAGAAGTGCAAATCTTACAGAGCTCTAAAGAAAAAAAACCCACAAATCTTAAAGTATACCCATGGAAAATGTTACATCACTATTTCCATTCAAGTCTTTAGAACCTTTAGAAGATAAAAAGAATGGTTAAAATACATAAGCCAAACTTCACACTTTTTTAACCTCTACAGGCGTTATATCTTGCCTGGCTCTGTATATCTGAAGGTCAGTCAGCGGTGCATCAAGTATTATGGCTCAGATCTAATGTGTGAGATTCATTCTCTGCTTCTCAGGTACAAAAGGAGGTGAGCATGGAGTAGAAGTATGGGAAGGATCCTGGGAAGGATGAGATGCAGAGTAAAAAGTATCAGGCTCCCAAACTCTAGTACACTATTGTATTCTTCATCCAGGCTGAGGTTTACAA
This sequence comes from Eudromia elegans, assembly GCA_003342815.1. Classification (NCBI taxonomy): domain Eukaryota; kingdom Metazoa; phylum Chordata; class Aves; order Tinamiformes; family Tinamidae; genus Eudromia; species Eudromia elegans. The sequence continues at coordinate 2,647,264 of PTEX01000013.1, forward strand.
TACAGTAAATGACCACAGACAAGTATAAATGTGCAGTGCCTCACTTCTTCCCAAGTAACTGCCATATTCCCACTCTTACCCATTGCAAATGGGAGTGGAGTGGAAGAGTTTTACATAAAGAGCTTTATTCCTCACATAAGCTATAGATTAAGAGCATGCCTAGAGCCAGCTGCTACAAGATGGTAGCGTCGTGTGTTTTCATATCCCAGTCTACCTCCTGGGGAGACATTTGGGCAGTTGTTACCCTGAGTGTTCCTGGCAGGACTGGCCCAGCTCAGGCTGGAAATTTTTCAGCTGCCGCAGGTTTTTTTGACAGGGGAAACCTCAGCTAGATCCTCAGACTTCAAACTGAATGTGCAAAGCTGGTCAGGGAGAAGGGAACAAACTAGATATGATATGAAAGTCATGGATGGACAATAAACACCCCTCCTCCCCTTGCTCCACTTTATTGATTTTATTAAAGACGCTTTGCACAGTATAACCATCCTCAAAGCAAGGACTGCGGGGTCAGGCCTTAAATCTAACCATGAAAGCCACCTGGTGCCTGAAATGGTTAATAGCTCAATGCATCCATGAGAAACAGATGCTTCTTTGAAAAAAAGGGGATGTGGAGAGTGCAAAGATTTATAGTGTTTAAGCCAACAGGTGAAGAAAAAATCTGCAGTATTTTGAGTGTAGTCTGCTAAAACTGTAAGCTTTCCATTTAGAACATCTGCATTCTCTCCTTAATCCATGTGCACAAGCTGACATTAATTCCTGGTTGAGCCTAGCTGTGGCACAGCTCTTTAGGCAATACTGTACATTAATTATGCTTCACAATGCTCAGGGCTTAAAAAAGGTGCTCCCCCTTATGCAAGTGTTACCCCCTATTTTATTAACAATTTGTGTTTTCCCCATGCAAAGACAAGATTCAAGCATGAAGCTTGGTACTTACATTTTGGTTCACAAATTCTTATTTACTTTCTAAAAGTAAGTGGTCTGAACTGCTCAGCACCCACAAGTTCAAGTAAAGCCAGAGGAAGAGCCGAACGTCCAAAAGCCTTGAAAGTAAAAATACTTTTGTTTTAATTATGAAATATGGGTTGAATGGCCGCGGTGGGGACTCAGCTTTGAAAAAAGTATAGGCGGTTATTTTTGTGCGAGGAAGACAAATTCCCACTCATGACAACTCAGGAACCTGGTTATAATATATGCTTTTACACCTGGTACATTAGAAGGGATGTTGAATATTATCAGCTCCCAAAATGATTTTTTGTTAAAACAGCAGTCTGATTAAAGATCCTCAAATCCAGAAAGAGTGTTGCCAGCTCTCTTTATAATGAATACAAGCTTAAAAGTAAATATAGTCAGTTGTATTCAGTGCATATGAAACAAGTACAGCACACAGTAGAATAAATGTGCCCCTTGCCAGCTTTCCTTCTTTATGCTGAATGTTTTTTTATTAATGTCTGATTACATGTGTCTTCACGATGGAGCCATAAAACCATCACTAATCAATAACCAGTTCCCAAAGCAGGCCTATGTATTGTATCATTTGCCAAGCAAATTTTAGATAAAAGAAATATGTGAGTTCAGAACTTCTGAGAGAGAGGGGGCAAGGGAGAGAAAGAGGGGAAGGTAGGCGGGCAGGGAGGATAGGAGGCAGGGAGGCAAGAGAAAAAGAAAGAAAAGGCAAGAAAGAAGGCGAGAATGAAGGCAAGAAGGCAGGCAAGAAAGAAAGGGAAGAAAAGTTACTCCATTAGACTGAACACATGGATTGTATTGTTTACTGTCTTTATGAAAAATAATATCATTTTTTCATTCATTTTTAGCAGGTTTACCAGGCCTGGAGGTGTTTGTACCTCAGTGTTCTCAAGACTGAATCAGTCCTCTGATGGATTGTAGAATGTCACCTGCTCTTCCCTATACTTTTGAAAAAGTACAGGAATAATTTACTACCTGTAATGAAAGAAAGAATCTGAAAGAGTTGGGGCACCTAAATATTGCAATATCCCCTTCATTGAAAAACATGCATGAGAAGAAAACTTAATCAGCTATGGAAAAAAATTTGCAGCCAGCATTGCACATCAGATACTCAGATGAGTGGGATACAGGCACTCAGGAAGGAATCAGATGAACTTTGATGTCTTAATTTCTTCAGTAAGAAGAAACTTAAAAGAAATTAAAACTGAAAAACTTAAGAGAAATACTGTTACATTTTAAATCCAAAGCATGCACTCTTGAAAATTACATTGTTTGTTCATTAAGTCTGGGTTTTTGGGAAACAGAAAGAAACAGAACAGAAAGAAAACTTTAGAAACATGTTGAAACCCAAAGGAATAGTTCAGTCCCTGGAGTTCACTACCAGATGAAACACAGGAAATTACAGAGATGTAAACAACTCTTTCAGCCAGGTTTACCACTACTTTTCCCTTTTCCTTTCTGTGTTTCAGGCAGCAGTTTAATCTCATAAAAAAATAAGCTTTTCTTAGACTTTTCTTAGTGATCATTTCACTTCACTGATATTTCATCCAATTACCATAGGCTTTATCATTTACCTTAATAAATAGAAATGGGAACTGAAAGGCTATGATGTTCTGGAGCTAGTGAAACAACTAGCATCCATATCACTCACTGTTATATCCTGGCAGTTGTTTTATCACCATCTTGATGGATTTGTTTTCCTCCATCTAGGGTACAAATTGAATTTCATCATGTGTTGGCCACTGATATAGTAGTGGAACAGGGAATTTTTTAGCCTTGAGGCTTTGTTATCTACTTCTTTGTGTATTCTAAAGAGCCAGAGTTCTTAAAAACAGCACTGCAAATGTTCAGCTAGAAAATGCCCTTTTGTACCCTTTGTAGATTATAGTTGTTCCATACAATGAATCCAGTCAACTTTCTTCCTGTTTCGCAGTCAGTTAAATTTAGAGCTATTGTCTCCATCTATTAATGAGATGATAGAACATCTAAGAAAGTCAATGAGCAGTTACAAAACTGGCACCTACATTGCCTGTGAAATTCTCTGTGAAACTGGCATTACCGTCTGAAACAGATACTTTGCAAAATACTGCTTGTAGAGTTCTTCTCTTCAGGCATTAGTGGAATATTGGGACATTATCCTGTATGTTACAAATAATAAAAGGATTATATGAAATATTAGCAGAGCGTGCCCAGAATGGAGCCTGAAAAAGATACATTTACTGAATTCCCTGAAAAAGCCACTTCAAAAATTTTTGCTATTTTTGCTATTCTCCTTTCTTCATGCCTGTCTTCTTAAGTAATCTACTCTAGAGCCAGCAGTACATGGAAAGTTATGGCCTAAAGGCTAAGTAAAATAAGGGAAAATATCTTCATTCTCTTCAAGGCCAGCATACTTGAGAAGACTTCTTAATATTTTGGTTACAGTATACTATATGTTAGCTCTTATAGCCCTCCATGCACTTGCTAATGCACAAGCACACACTTCAAAAGAAATGGGCCTGACTTTGAAGAGTTTGTTATCTAGGCAGATAAGATGGAGGCTGCTGAACAGGAATGTTCCACTCATTACCTGGGTTTGCCACATATAGGTTGAGGGACACCACAAAGGCATTTTCTGCTTTCTGTCCCACTCCGAAATTCACCCTCACACCAGCAACGAAGCTCCAGCTCTCTGCTGTAACTTCAAGGAGTTTCAGACGAAGATGCAAACTGTTTCAGTTATTTTCCCCAACCAGTTTTCAAGCTTGGGCAACCCTTAGACTTCGAGTACTCCGCACTGCTAATGCAGCTTTGCCTAAGTCTTCAGCAAGTTCTGCCTTGTCTATTTGCTGCTAAACCAATACAAGTTTAGGCTTTACACTTGCCTGACAGGAGCCAGCTCCTAATAAACAAGCAGACTCCGTCATTTTCTCTTTTTGTAAAGTCTTATTTCAGTTCTCTTCCAGTCAGTTGCATCCCCATCTGAAAGGTTTGCATAGAACACATATTTTGTTGCAGAATGTTGTCACACTGAAAATTCAGGATGGATTGTTCAGGTATTGATTTTCCCCTTTATCCCATGCCTTGTCTTACTATTCTTTCTTACAAGCTGCAAAGTATTATGAGTCCCAGAGAATGATATTGATTCTATAATTGCTCTCACGATGATGAACCCATCCTCCAGCCACAGTTTTTTTCAAACACTGTATAATATTCTAGAACATGCATATGGCTTGGGGGTTGTATAGGTGGTCAAACTAGTAGGTCATTTTTTAAACCAAGTTAGGAGACTACAGGGATGAGAAAAAACATCTCACTTTCCTTCTTATGATTAGTAAAAAGAATGAAATACCACCATGTGTCTATTCAATGGTATTGGTGACTATTTTTACTTTGAAAAAAGTAAAATATAAGCAAGTCAGAATTTTGATTTCATTTGGCTGGCCTCTCTTAACCATTGCTTACTAAATCTCCAAAACAGCTTAAAACTTGACCTCTACAAATAAGTACAGTCATTAATGCAACATAATAATTTATATTGGAAATTTTAGTTAAAGCACCGAACATTTCATTGGGATGTCAAACAGCAACCCACCACATCAAAACACTGAAACAAAACACTGTGATTACACACAAAGGGAAACTCACCTTTAGTCTGAAGCAATCAAAGCAAGACATTTTCAATAAGTATCTAAAAAACTATTGTAGAAAGAAAATGGAAGTATAACTTCCCTGCTTCTGAAGATGGTCAAAACACAGGATTAGAAAGACACACTTAGGGACTACTAAAAACTAACATATGCAGAAACTTCTTTTTTTTAAAGTATTCTTCTCTAGCACAATGGACATCATTTACAATAAAAGCCAGGTTCATAAAATGGTTGGCTAACCTATTGCAATGTTGACTCTTCATTGCTCTCTCACTGGCTATAAAATGCAAAATAAGCCCCTTTTGCTTTGTTAAACTCTGAAAAAGCTGCTTGGCCTGCTGACTTTTTTTGCTTCCACAGTATCTTTGCACTTTCCATTTTGCTTTCTGGAGCAACAGAATTTTACTGATAAAAATCTCTGTAAAAAGCAGATGTCCAAGATGCAAATATGAATATTTTTCAAAAATCTGCACATGCAGATTCCAGCAAATAATAGTTGTTTGCTTGTCCGTGAAGGGAGCAAAAATATTCTCTGGAGACTTAATCTGTCTGACAACAGCTATCCAGTCCAGCTCATATTTCTAATATTTGTTCCTTGTCCAGAAAATAAAAATATTCCAAATATTCTAAATATTTTAAAATACTAAAAAAAGTAAAAGGAAAGTCTGATTTGTCTATGAGAAAATAAGACTGTACAAACTAAAATATGACTCTATAAAATAATGATTAAAAAATAAAGCATGGAATATTTCATGGCTTGCGTAAGTCTAGATAGAAATGATTAATGATCAGTGCATAAAGATTAAGAAAGCAGTAAAAGGGACAAGATGGCCCGGGGTATTGGTAATGTGGTACTGTGCCTTTTTGGTTTCAATTTCAGCTTTTCGGTTGCTGTTCCTAGTGAATCCCTCATGCTTTGAAACTGGCTTTTATGTTTTAAATCTAAGTTCTCCTGCCAAGTGGCAGATTGCCTGAAAAGTCAATAAAAGTTGGGGTCTGGTTCACCACTGCATTGATCCAGTATCACGCTAGTGGAGCTCAATTGACTTCAAGTGGTGTGCTGGAGCACCAGGGCCCAGGAGTGCAGTACTCAACAGCACAAACACTTGCTTGCAATATGAGTTCCCTTAATTATAAACAGGGATGCGGCGTTGCCAAGCCTCGAGATGTTATTGTGGATCTCACAGCATTTGATGCTTTATTTAGAGCTCCATCTTTTCAAATCTAATGATTAAAGGAGACCTCAGTTTTCATTTAAAAGGTAGGTGTTTAGAAGAACTTGCTCATACTGTATGGAAAAGGTTCAAAATCGCATATACCTATGAGACTCAGAGAAGGACAGGGAGATCAAAAACCAATCCCAATGAGCACTACTACTATTGTTATTATTATTATTACAGCTTTTATTAAGATACTCTTCCTTCTTTTTAAGGGTCAGACCCCTCTTGTTTATGGTAAACAGTGTTCAGGCTGTGGTTGGAAGTTGGTTGCTTGATCAGCTCAGTAGTTATCTCTGCTGACCAGAATTCATCTCACATCATGCAACAGTGTATGAAATGTCTTCTGTAAAAGCAAAAATGGTAAAGATCACAAGCACCAATACAAGCAGGATTCCTTATAGGGATTCCCCCTCCGGCTGCGCTGAGTACCCTCACAGCAGGGACTATTGGTCTACATCAAATGATTCATGTTTCCTATTAGCATTAATAGGTGTTTACATGCATTTGTAACACTGAGAGTAGGCCTCCTACTACATATCCTTAGTGTTTAAAAAATGAAATAAAAATCAAACCAAACTTTATATGCCAGGCAGCACTGTTATAAGCCATAATACGTTACATTAGATTCTGTTGCCCGACCAACTGCACCTTTTGGAAGACTTGTGTAGTATTCCCTGGCTATCTATCATCCTTGCATTATTCAGAAAAGACATTTGAAAAAAAATGATATGGGAAATCTGCGTTTGACCTCGTGCCCTTGCTTCGTGTCAGTAATTTCAACCACATCTGCTTTTGCACTGTGAAAATGCTGGCGTATTTCTCCGAGCTCTGCTCCGGCAGCTGCAGGCACGCTCCCTTCGCATGATAGGATCCCCCTACCCAGCACCAGGCAAGCAGAGACCGCAGCGCTCTCACTGCTCCCTCGCTTCGTGTGTAGGCTCTGCAAAGAGAATTCAGAAGAAGCTTCTGCTTAAAGTCTCTGGGTCTGGAGTCTAGAGGATGAACTTTTTCTGTCACTATAAAGTGATGGTACCGTGACACCTACTAGATAAGGTGGGGAAAGAGTGAAAGAGTAACAACAGTATCCATATTTATCCTAGCACAGCCATCGAAAAGGCAATCAAGTACATACCTTCCATTAAATTTAATACTTACTAAATCAGACACTGATCACATAAAGTTACACTGTTTGCTTGTCTGATTTATTGACTGAGGCATATGTAAAACAAGATGGTAAACTATCGAAACAGAAACTGTGGTTTTCTCCATACATTTCTCTCTCTGTGGCTCCCTGGGGTCTTACAGAGATAATAAGCGCAGCATGTGTATTGCGGCACACAGTTTTGATGAATGTCCCCTAAGTGAGAAATCTTATTTCAAATTAGCCCAGCATAATTTACAATGTACTTCATCATGATTCTTCCTTGATGAGGTGCTAACTAAAAAGAAAAAGAAAAATATTCTTACAGCATGCTGTTTGCTTGCCTGACTCTTTATATAAGGCTGCCTGCTGCCTAAGCTACCCCCATACCTCATTATAAGCGACATCTCTGTTGAAATTCTCCCCGACTTTGCAGTGTTGCTTTTGCATTTATTTCACCAATCATTTAGGGTAATAGATCTTAAATATAACATACAAGAAGTTTTCACCTTGTGGATGGTTCCTTGAGAGACAAGAGGCACTTTCCACTTCCATATTCTCTCACTGCAAGCACAGAACTGCATTCTAAGTTAGTTAGAGGAAATCATGTATGGAAGGCAAGGACCCCATTTGATATATATTGTTTAATATATATTTAAAAATTTGTTGGAGTACAGTTTCGAGTTGTGAGAAGGAGAGGGCACACAAGGTAGATGATAGATTTTGTCTTGTGGTTCTCATGCCTTTTAAAAGGCAGCCACACAAACAGATATCTGACAAAGAAATTTTAAAATGGAGAATGTAAGGTCTTAAAGGGACATCAGATATGGGCTATAATATTTGAAATGAACTTGGAACTGTGTCAAAGATCTGTGAGCAAGGCTATGCAACTGCTCCTCTACATGTTCGGCCGGTAGCGGTGGTGGTGGGGCTGTCTCCAGCATTCTCTTGAATTTGTGACAGTTTTTCCTATGTCTTTTTAAGTGTTTATTTTTCAAATCTGTTCTTTTATGGTGGCATAATAGCTAGATTGATGTACCTGGACGTCATAAAACTTGAACATCTGTAAAATATTTGGAACTTCTAATAGTCATAAGAGTGTTTCACAGAAGTTTTCTGATTTATGATGTCCTGATACGTTAGTTTTTCCATGATGTTCTGAGTGTTTTGCACACATAAATAATATAAATACACTGGTATGACACCAGTCCTATCAGAAATTAGCGGTTTACAAAATATCTGTGGCAGCAAGCATTTATATTTCTATTCTGTTAGACAATACTATCAAGAAACAATCAAAATACTTTATATTTAAACTATTGTCCACAGGTTTTGTCCATATATATCTAGAAAACAGAGCCATGATCATTATAATTGTTAATTTTGATAAGGTTAAAATTACCATGGGATTATTAATATGTGTCAGATTATACTTGTACTTTATTTTTAAAAGATGACTTCATGAGGACAATATTAATATAGTAAATAAATATTTAGATTTTGAGTTAAGTAGACTTCAGTCATAAGTTCCTGTCAGAACTTCTAAAATGCATGAGCATATAAGATAGGTTAGTGAAGCCAAACCTTTATTTTTCCACTTAGTAAACTGCATATCAATAAATCATGGATTCATCCAAAATAATTGTTCCTGTATCACCGGCTCGTTCACAGGCAGGGTCCTATGAACATTAGATGGTTGCATTTCGGATCCCATTTACACTTTTTCCAGGGTGTTCTGTGCGTTCATTTGTTGCTTCATTGAAACATGATGCAATAGTGTCTTTGACAATAGTTTCATTCTCACTAGAGTATTTAGAAGAACAGTTAATTCATCTACAAATTCTGAGGCAAATTTACGGGCTTTAGCAATATCCACCTACTGAAATAAGTAATACTCATAATACATTTTGCTTACTTAGTGGTTATACTTGTGAATGTCAACAGGTTTTTTAAATACTAATTACCTTAGTCTCACAATTCCCCTGCTGAGTTGGTGATTATTATCATCCTTCTAAAAGGACCAAAAGAGGAAAGGAAGTGAATGAGAGATTCAGTGATTTATCCCATGTCCAAAGGAAATCCGTGATAAAGCCCAGACCAGAGCCTAGGTCTTGAGACTCTACACGCTCTCACCCTGCCAAATTGCCCCCTACTGTTGTTCTGATGACTCTGCTCGTGTTTTAGGAATGATTCCAGGAGTTTCTTCAACAAAAAGGAAGCAGAGATGGTGGCTGAATAGCTACACATAAAGCCAGACACAGTTTCTGGGAAAACATATGTAATAATAATTAAGAGGTTAATTGGCCTTATGCTTAACCACAATAAAGTGTTCTTTGTGTGTGAGTTACCATGTGAATTTGTCAATACCCTCCATCAGGGCAGGCAAATCCTAAATCCTGCCTTGCTGCTCAAAACAACGGAAAGGTGCGAAGGCTTCACATCGTCCTGGAGAAGGAGCTGTTTACAAACCAGCTTCCCTTTTCCCACCCAGATGTCACATCCATATGTGCTTAGCCTGTTTTTCTGCTTATTTAACCATATCCCATATGAAATAGGAGCAAAATCCTATTTCACACTCCACATTTTGGCAGCTCTTGCCAGATTCGTGGCCACATGAAAGCAGAGTATTATATAGCGACTCTGCACAGCGCTGCTCCTCTGCGGTGCAGCCCTCGCCTCACACCTGCAGTGAGGCTGGCTCCCCTTCTCTGTCAGTGCGCAGGGAAGCAGGGTCCTCGCCTGACAGCACAGAGCTCGGGGGCCCTGCGTGGAGGTACCCAAGGGGGAAGCTGTGGCTGGCCCTATGGTGGCATTCCCCGGCCACAAACACGTACATGTGGGCTCTGTGAAAAGGTCCTGGAAATGAGAACAGCCATGAGAAAACAGGGTCTCTCTTCTTGACTTTGTGTGCTGCTTAGGCATACAGGTCAACCAGAGGCACAGTGTAGCTCAGAGAGCAAGAAGTAGTCAAAATTAGTCTGTTACGGCGGGTACAGACCATCCTTAGTACTGCCTCTCCGGTGCTGTGAGCACAACCTCAGGTATACTTAGGGTTGAACAAAAAGGCTTAGCCTCATCCCAACCTAAGGAACAAGGATAGGAATTTGAATGAGCAGAATAGAAGGTCAGTAATCCTCCAGAAAAAAAAAGTCTTTTCCAGATGTACTTTGATGGTGTGGGGGAGCTTACCTTGATGAGGATACTCTGTCTTTCTTTCAGACATTTCCCTTAGCAGTTCCAACTAAGGTTCTTTCACTGAGATCAGCCTCAGTCTCCTCCTCATCACATCACCAGTTCCATAATACTGTTTGTTGGGCTGTGTAGCAGAGTATTTGTACTTTCATCAATAGTAAAATTTCCTCTTCTTTCTGCCTATCACTTTCCTTATCCTTAGAAGCCATTGATTTGCATTCATTCTGTTCTTGAATAAACAGGCAATCTGATAATTTTTCCCTGTTCAACTGTTCAGTATTAGGGATAATGTTGATTAGATAATGATAATGATTAAAATCTGTTGCTGTCATCATCTTGAGAGAGATATCACAGTAGCACAAGGAAGAGAGAAGGCATTAGTATAAGCTATGAACTGTAAATCAAGGCTGTATTGCACCAGACTGAAAGTAGAAGTTGTTGTAGGCTAGCTGCTTGTTTCAATTGATATGTAACCTGTTGGTTATAGAGCAGAATATATGTATGGAGATATTAAATATTTATTTTTCAGAATAATAAAATTTATCTGAAGGGAGCAGAAAGAATTTCTTTAAAAGTTAGATGTTTGTATCCAAGGCACAGATTGCTTCTATTTTATAATCGCTCTGCTTAGTGGTGGTTAGTTCATGAGTTTAGGGCATAGACCAACAAGCTATGGCGATGTTAGATACAGTGATTTAAAATCTTTTTGTTTTACATGTCTAGTTGTAGGCAGACATTTACAGACAAACCCCCAAAGTCTTGAAAGTCAGAAGTGAAACAGAAAGATTCCTACCTGCACTTATAAAAACAAAAATCTTGTGTTTTTTAAGATGATTTCCTAGTATTTTGCATTCCAAGTTTTTATCATTCGCTGCTGACATCTCTGGAAGCATAATTACTCGGCTCTGGGAACATGATTATTTTGTGTAAGGCTTTGGCCCAATGTCAGAAAGAAGATAAGTGTTTTAAAGATGTTCCACCAAGGCTGTCATTTTGGGCAACGCAGCAAGGAGTGGCTTCTTTTCCTGGAGCTGGGAAAAAGCTGTGGTTCAGTTTGTTATCTCTGAAGCAGAAGGTGTCTCTTCCCAGGTGAAATGTCTCTGATTTTGATGTGGGCCCTCGTAGATGACCCTGATAAAAGTAGTAATGTTTGTATGTGACTGACCCTCACAAGTGAATCGCTCTCTGCATCCTCAGCAGTCTCTGCCAGATGTCTGCCCGTGGCAGAGGGCAGCTAGTCCGGGATGGAGCACTCTTGGAAGGAGCTTCTCCGCAGTTGGGAACTCTGGCAAGCTTTGTGAAGATCTTTTAGCTACAACTGTTTAAGATTACTTAGTGGCTTTTAAACACTGTTCATGCCCATTCCGAACAAGCCCACAGAACATCTGCACAGTGTCTGTTAGCCGTGCTCGGAGACCGTGTCTACCAACAATCCTATATTGTTCTCAGCAAATATATATCAATCCACATATTTTTTCCATGGCTCAGTATCCTCTTCTAGTAGTGAGGAAACCGTGACCTTTCATTGATTCAGGCACGGAAACTATAATCACGGTATTGAGTAGTTCTATTTGCTTTGGAAAAATAATCCTATTGTTCTCTACTTTTAAAGCTTAAACTAACAGTCAGCATGAATGTCATCTTTATAAAATGATAGGAAAGCTACAGTGTCTGTTATTAATAAATGGCTCTGTGCTCTGTCTGAGCTGAGTTGGAACTGAAGGAGAGAAAGAAGTCCTTATGACAGAACTCAGGGGTAAGCTCTCCTGTGAATGTTTGTGCAAAATGCAACTGCTACAGAAGTGCAACTTGTGCATCCCAAGGCAACGAGTTTGCTCTTCAAGGGGAATTTTAGACACAGAGATAATTTATTCCTAGCAGGAGAGGAGAACCAGTAACGGTGATCTGAACTGCCACTGCTGTTCATTGATTCACTCTGAACAGGCTCTGAACCTTTCACTGTATAATCAGAACAAGACTTGTCCTGCCTGGACTGCACGGGGAGAGGTACCAACCTCACTGAATCAGTGAGCCTAACACTGTGGCATATTCAGAGTCTCAAACATTACTGATCTGTTTCTTTTTAGAAACTTATCCAGAAATCTTGACGCTCTACGAACAGAGAGTTTGTAAGGGAACAAGTGACTGCTGAGAATTACTTGCTGATTACGGTTGTAATTACAACTATAGATTTGAATTACTTTGAAAATTAATCTAATTTGGAGGTTTGCTACAGTCTTTTTCATTCCCTGCTCACTGTCAGAATGAGCGGTAACTAAAAGATTCAATGCAGGAAGAAGTTTTGTCCTAAAATTATTATATACGACTAGGTTTCAAGCAAATTGGATTCAATTCATGATTTTTCTGTAGTCTTTCTGTGTGTTTTCAAGAGTCACTTAATCTCTTTCAGCTTCTTTTCCTTGTTTGCAAAACAATGATGTTTTTGTCTATTTAAATTGCAAGCTCTTTAGAAGCAAAGCATAAATGGATTATATGTTTTTGCTGCAGAAAAACACTCAAGACTTTAACTTCAATATTAGCAATTTGGCAGTCATTAATAAAAATAGTATTACTTAAAAGTAAAGAGTGATATTAGATGTTTATAGGACTGTACAGGTCTTTAGATAACAATGGCTTTATATGCTGAATTTAAGTAATTTTGACAGTTATGCCCAGATTAGAGAATTATTTTGGCTGGAGAACAGTTCAAACAAGCAGTGCCAACAGCTGTGAGGTAAGGAATAGCTGTTGGCTTTTATTTTTCAGCTGTTTTAGAGTCCCTTCAGTGCAAGAAGGAGGTGAAAAATATGCAGAAAGTTTTGAGAGTGTCCAGCACTTTTCTGAAGTTGATCTTTTTTGGTCAGTAGGATACCTCAGACTGAATGCTTTCAAATGGCCTCAGGTACAAATGGACCAGGATGGATTATAGTCAATTCAATTGTTCAACAGTCAGAAGATACTCAGCTATCACATATCAAATCATCAAACTTACCTTTCACAAATCATTCCCAGAGCTAATTTTCATGATCTACCTGTAGTATACAGAAAACCAGAGTTTAAACAGATAGTGGGGCTTAAGTATGTCTTTTTATGCTTGTAAATGGGTTCTGTTGTATACTGCATATAAGCACAGCTGACAGTAGAAAAAAATGTGTGTCTATTAATTGCTGCCAGTTTCATGTTGTCATCTGAGTTCATTTTTGAGCTCCAAAGAAGTCATTACAGAAAGGCCTTGCTGGTGCAGCGGTACAGAGGGGAGGCAATAGGCCACGCTCGCTTTTTAACAGGCTCTCTTCAAAAGACCTTCATGTACAGGGAGTCTTATTTAAGAAGTTGTACATGGTGTTGACTCAACCCTCTAAGAGTGCACTGATGCTGCTTACCTCCTGCTTAAGAGTCAGGGAGAATCATGGACTTTTTAACCTCCATCCAACAGCAATTTCTGCAGCTTGAGGAAGGAAATGAAAAATATAGCTGATATAAGTACAAACACAGGCTAAAAAAATGTACAAATGTGAGTTTAAGGACAGACAGGAAAAAAAAAAAGCAAGACTGGTAGAGAAAAAGAATTTTTTACCTGGCCAAGCAGCTAAGTATAAAATCTCTTTGGGTCTAAAACAGAAGCAGACAAGACAGAAAACTGGAAACACATGAAACACATCTTTTCCATGTCCTAGGTTTTGCTGGTTTTCCCACCTTGGCCTTAGAGGTTTCATGCTGTAAGTAGGATTCGTGGTCATTCTCATGTTATTTTGCTGTTGTTTGTGACTGGAGGTGTGCAAAAACTCAAAAAGTCTGGAAGCAGAGCTTCCATTTGAACACACAGAATGGGTGAGGTTGGAAGGGACCTCTCGAGATCACCTAGTTCAACCCCCTGTTCCAGCAGGAACACCCAGCGCATGGGACACAGGATGGCAACAAGTGGGGTCTGGAAGATCTCCAGAGCAGGAGACTCCACAACGTCTCTGGGCAGCCTGTTCCAGGGCTCTGTAACCGTCACAGGAAAGAAGTTCTTCCTCACATGGAGATGGAACTTCCTGTGTTTCAATTTGTAGCCATTACCCCTTGTCCTGTCACTGGCCACCACCAGGAAGAGTTTGGTCTATTCCTCCCTACATTCTCCCCTCAGGTATTCGTACATATTGATCAGATCCTCTCTCATCCTTCTCTTCTCCAGGCCAAACAGGGCCAGCTTGCTTAGTCTTTTCTCACACAGTAGATGCTCCAGTCCCTTCATCATCTTTGTTGCTCTATGTTGGATCCTCTCTAGAAGATCAGTGACCCCCTTGTACCACCTTACACAGGTGATGTGGCATGCTGCACAGATATCACTGATTTATTTCAACCCTATGAAGTTGCTGTTCTACAAATCTAACTAGTTTATCTAGTCAGATTTCACAATGATTCTGTGGACTTAATAGTCAAAGGATTTATTTGCACTGATAGTCATCATTTCAAAATATTATTTTAAAATATCAAGGTATCTTGACTTCAACATTCTTATAGTTTTGTGAGACTTTTTGCCATTAAGATATCTATGCAGAGTCACACCCAGAGTTTATCCAAAGTTACCTGCAATTTGCACTGAGCCATCTTCTCCCAGAAGAATATTTCCTGCTTTCACATCCCTGTGGATTTCTGCATAATCTGTATGAGCCATCTTCTCTTTTCTACTTTTTGGATTTTGAACACATTTGATCTCCTGCAGCTTTTTTTAATGCATTGACTTTGAACATATTAAATATAAGTTTTCCAAATCAGACTGCTGCTAGCCATGGCAACAACGTCCTGGTTTCTCTGGAAGCAAGGGAGCCATAAGAGAAAGAACAAAAGTTAAGTTAGCAGGTATAAGACTGGTCACACTGAAACTGTCCAGATGTCAGCACAAAAAATGAAAGCAATGGAAATCACTCATGTAGGTTTACCACAATGATATAAGTATCATCCATTTTACAACATGGGAAAACAAGTCTTTCATTGCATGATGATATGTTGCACAACTACTGTGCTGTACTGTTTGGAAAATGCTAGGGCAAGCCAACACCTCTCATTCTCATATTTGGTTAATCAAATTACTTTTTACCAGGCATTAGCCAGAACACTAGATAATTGTTTTCTACTTTAAATAATAGTTTGCTGAATTCAAAGGGCCTTGTTTCAATCTGCAAAACCTGGCATTAAGCTCAAATAAAATAGTATCCAATTATGCCCATTACCCCCAGGCAAAAAACTTTTCTTAGAAAAATCACCTGTCAACAGCATGATATTCTGCCAGAGCCATTTTATTCCCTTTCCGTTTCAGAAGTATTTTATTTGCTGATCTGTAAGTTGAAGAGTCCCTGATAAAGAGTGGGAAATAATGGCAATGAGTCAGTGAAACAACATACTTATGCAATGGTAAAAGACATATAAATCCAGAACAGTATGTTCTTCCCACTGTTACTGACTCAGAGATATGGGCTGAGAAGCAGCAAACTTGGGTGCAGAATTGAGTAGGACTGGTGCTGTTCAAAAGACTGTCTTTACCTTTCTTAGTATGGGTAACAAGCAGGAAGAAAAAAAAAGATAAGAAAAAGGGGAATAGGGGAATCTCATGACAAAGAAGATATTGTAATGGTGCCATGCAGTTGATACCACAGTAAGATCTAAATTTTGAAAGCTTGAATGATGGGAATCTCTATAAACATATATAACACTTTCTGTTTGATAGTTCTTAGAGTGCTCCAAAGTATCTATCTTATTTCTGATTCATTTAAAAGGTCTCCACAAGGAAGTCATACTGATGTTCTAAAAAATATGGTAAATGATTCCTAACATAAAGCATGGGTTGCTCTGAAAGTTCTTTTTGTGAAGGGTAACACTGATTTTGCTTTCTTTAATGAAGGGAACTGTAATATTTTGAGAGAGAGAGGTTTGTCAGGATGAAATAAATGAGACTGAGAAGACCTTTAAAAGGAAAAAGGGAATAAAACAAATCTGCTGCCACTGTTACGCTTCTAACAACAACAACAATAAAAAAAGAGACAAATTCTGATTTTGAGGTCAGAGGGTTTTTTTTTTTTTCATGTAATTCAGTAAGGTGTCTATTCAGTACGGTAAATAGAAAGGCATTTCACCTTATGAAACCAAATCCTGAGAAAAAGTAGCCAACTGTTCACCAAGTTTTCAGATGTTCACTCTTTCACAGTGGTAGTAGCCCTTTAACGCTTTCCCATTAGTTTTGATATCTAATGCATTTCTGCTGTGTATGACATCTCTGACCCACGCTTGCTGAGCAGCAGTCCCTTCAGTCTGAACAACTTATGCTGGGTACCCAGATCCAGTTGTCCTGGCCCAAATGGCAGATACTCCACAGTCACAAAGATTTGTTTTCACACTTTGCCAATACAGTAACACAAAGAGGAATAAGAACATTCAGGGCATGTGAAGTCTGTAATCCTTATACAGGCTTTGCCCCAACTCTGTCTAAAGAGGCATTTAATATTTCAGTTTCTCCATTTGATAGTTAGGGGAAGTAGAAGATGGAGGTGTATTTAATAGCCAGTTCAGGAAGTACAGCAGAGAGGTTAAAAAGCTTATTCATATAAGTAGATACCTGCCTAAGTCAGAATTTGTGTGTCCAAGCAGAGCATTGAACATATAAAATGACAAGTAATCACTGAGTAGCACTGCTACGAGCAGAAAGCCTCTGAGTGACGGGCATTACTGGTAGCTCTGATTTGGAACAAGCATGGCAGATCTCTCCAGGCAAACACATGGGCTTAGGCATTTTGCCCTCCTAGATGGAGCTTGAGGTGGGTACCTCAGCGCTTTTTGGAGTTTTACATTCCTGAGGATGAGGGCTCCGAAAAGGCCATCATGTTCAGTGGGAAACCACAACTCTAGCTACTGGTAAACATCAACAATGAAGAGCTGTTTAAATCTCACTCCTCTCTCAGTTTTAGTTGTTATTCTTTTCTGGATTCTTGTCCTGAGACAACTTGCAAAAGTTATACAATCAAATTCTTTAAAAAATGATGGAGTAAAGATTTTTTTTTACTTTCAAGACACGTCCAGAAGAATATAAAGTGATAGTCTGTCTCCACCAGAGCTCGGTGTATAAGCAACGAGGATGTTGTTGGCCTGGTGAAATTTAAGCCCACATTTCCCATTCTCCTGGAATATGTGTTACCACCCAGGCTGGGTAGTTCTTTGGGTGAAGGACTTTCTCACCTTGCCTTGAAGCTTTTTCTACTTTACTCAGAATTGACAAGCAGTTACTCGGTGAGCGAATGACTAGGAGATTGGTTAAGAGCATGAAGATGCAGAGTTTCTGTTCCATGCTCCAGGTAGTACTTCACACTTGTCAGAACAGTGAAAATCTCTTCATGTATCTGACCCTCCTGAGCAGGCATATTCTCTCTGAAGTCCCTCTTACAGGCTTACCAAATACCCCATACTGGTGGGGATGCTCTCTGCAATGTGCAGACTGGATCCAGATGGAAATATCTGGAGAAGGAAGCACAAATCCCATTTGCAGTTCAGAAGAATGATGCTCTGACCTGAGGAATTGCATACAGGAGGAGGGTGGGAGCCTCCTCTCTCCGTTCCTCCTTTCAACAGAGCTCAGTCTTTCGGAGGGCACCCTCACAGCGCGTGCTGCATTGAGGACTACAGGGAGACAGGTTCAGGCAAGTTGACTCACCAGTGGAGAGGTGCTAAATTCATCAGCACTAATACAGCAGACAGAGCTTTTGATACGCCAAGAAGCAGAACTTCAAGCACCTAGAAAGCTTAACGATTAAAACCTTACTTGCCTACCTCATCTTCAAGTGCCCCGCACTTGGGAGCCATCCAACCAATGGTCCTGAGGGTCAGAATTTTTGATGAGGGAATAAGGTAGCAGGTAGCAGGTGAATGTTCAAGCAGTGTCCAAGTCCCTTCATGGACTTAGCCCCCAAAGTCTTACTAAGCAGGCTGCCACCTTAAAAACACCTCGGGAACACCCTGGGAATCTCAATCTGTTGTTTATCACTTCCCACAGGCACCACTTTAAACACATGTGTGTGTATATATGTGTGTAAAAGGAATACCTGGAGAAATTTAAAACATCTTAATTAAACTTAAGATGTGTGGTTCAGATAAGATTGGCATGTGGCCACTGCATTCCAAGATTCTCAAATAGCATAATCTAATTAATTTTGTTTAAGAACACAGGGGTCATAAACATAGAGTAATTTGAAACACTTAGTAACCTGCCAGCTGGCACTGTCTCCTTTCCATTTCTTTGCACTGTAATTTTACTTCCATTTGTACAGAGCCTGAAATCTCTTCACTCCAGTAGTAGGCTGTATTATGTTACACCATATTCAGCTGAGGTATTTTTTAATGAACTAATTACATGTTAGTTAATAATAGAACATTTCTTTAGTAGTCAACTGCCGAATATAATTCTGAGAGAACTACTGTAGGCTGGGATCTGACAGGAATGTTTGAAAACAGGTTTCAACTGAAAGAGCATTATGTTTAGACCTTGGTATTCTATAAATAAATAAAAAACAAGTCAGCTGGAAAGCCTGGCATTTATCTCTTTGCTGCTGGGTTGTGCACTGGGAATTGATGTCTTCCAGCTTTTGTCAAGCGGATTATTTTTGAAAACCATTCAAAGAATAGTGGAGAGTATTTAATAGCGGAGACATGCCATCAGAAAGGCATACTTGGATCTCTGTTTGTCATCCGCTCATGCCCATCCTTTTTCTCTTGCTGCAATGAAGCTTATTTTCAAAGCAGCACCTGAAATAGATCATTTTGGTGAGGTTCAGAACCTCTTCACAGCTCTCCTCAGCTAGGCAACATGATGTCATGTACCATAATGTCGCGCAAATCTTTAAAAATGTTTCTCACTGCTTTGCCTCTTGGGAACCCTCTGGCTGATGTTTAGTGAAATATCCAAAGAGCTCAACACTTTTCTAGTTACTGAGATACAACACAGAAAAACCTCACCACTTTAGAACAAGAACATATTCCCTTAAATGTTAACTTTTGACCTCTGGGATAAGTTTTGAGACAGTAGGAGCCAATGATTTATAGGTACTTTTTTTTTCTAATGAAATATGTATGTTTTTACTGCAGAATTATGCACGCTGGATACTGACATGGGTCAGATTATCCTCACCTGATACAAATGAGCACAGCATGATGAAGCAACATTTAAGATGCACAGACATAGCAAGAAAGGATCTGGCCCTCATAAACACATACACAGGCACACACACATCATACACAGGCTCCACTATTCTCCTCAGTTCACATGCACAAGTATCATTAACATTAATGAAAGGCATGCATTGAGGGGTTATGTTCTTGCATGTACATTAGTGTGTAAAGACCTCCATCAAAGAATT
The DNA here is from genome assembly GCA_003342815.1 of Eudromia elegans. Classification (NCBI taxonomy): domain Eukaryota; kingdom Metazoa; phylum Chordata; class Aves; order Tinamiformes; family Tinamidae; genus Eudromia; species Eudromia elegans. The sequence goes on from PTEX01000013.1 coordinate 2,666,792, forward strand.
TCTCTGCTGGAAGACAGGGATACAGTTACAAAGCTATTCTCTGTCTGGTACTGCCAGCAGTGCTGTAAATCCCACACACCCCGTATCTAATGCACTCAGATGCAGAGGAGGCGAAGAGCCATGCCAGGCAGGAGAGAGAAAGAGGAACACAGGCTGGCCAGAAGACAGTTCCCAGAGATGAAAACCAGAAGGAAACCCTTTCAGACCAAGCTCTGTGCTCCTGAGAACCACTTCGCTTTAACCCTTAGGCAGTCAGAAGCAGAATAGGATTTACCAAAGTTTACTTATTAAGGAAAGTATGAAGAAACTCTTCTTGAGCACAAAGTGCTATGTGGTGTGGAATCAGGAGTTTTTTAAAGTGTTACACGTGAAATTAATGTATACGTCATATTTTTGATCTGACAACGTGGACAGTTGGATACAGACAGAGTCACCAGCTGGGAAAGGGAAACCGTCCCTCCCACAGCCTCCAGACCAACTGGCTGATCAGAGACAGCTGCTCAGAGCTGTATCCAGTTGAGTTTTAAATATTTCTAAGGATGGAGATACCACAACCTCTCTGGGCAACCTGTCCCTTTGCTTGACCATGACTCCAAATTTTTCCCTCATAGTGATCCAAAATTTCCTGTGTTGCAACTTGAGTCTATTGCCTCACATCCTTTATGAACTCTAGATTAAACCAGGGGTTCATTAATCCTACTGAATTTATTCTAGCTAGTGGTTCTAAGTTGTTTTGTTGTAAGTTATTGTGGAGATAAAACTGTAGGGTACAGACAACCACGAATGCTCGGGAAACTTTTCCACTCTGGATTTAGTTTGATCTGAAAATTGCTAAATGTTACTGACAATTAAGTGGTTTGGGGAAAATAATTGGTTGGGTGAGACCATTCCCTTTTCTATTGTATATGTTTCTGGCATTGCTTAATGATCTCAGTCCAGTTCTCAATGCACTGGTCTTCACATCAAAGGCCACCACCACAGCTGGCACTCACACAGTTCTTGACAAGGTTGCAGATTCTTAAAGGTATTTAGGTATTATTCTGCTCAGCCTTGCAAGGCCTAAATGATTCAGGCAAAATTCAGATTTGCCCAGCTTAAGACTCCTTGATAGCCAAGATCTAAGTGAAAGAGAAAATGTAATTTACCCCTCAGTCCTAGATGTAGTCTCTTCATAAGACTGAGGCAGGAAGGAAAGCAGGTCCAGCAGGTATGGAGATTTATGCTGCCCTTACATGCATTGCATATGTCAAAAAAAATCACTCCCGGGATCTGTACCATTCAAATTCAATAACTATGCTTAAAATAAATTAATACAGGAAGTGCTATTGGCAACAGACCAATTTACAACTCCATTTCTCATGAATATCAGAAAAACACAAATTCCTTTTCCTGAACTAGCATGCAAGAAAAGAGCTGACCGGATTCCTCCTAAGAGCAATGAATAGGGTCCTGATGGAAGGTATTCTAAAGGAACATAACTGAGAGTGACCAAACAGGAGATGTGGTTCACATATTTATGCAGATGAGATCAAACCGCTGCTTTGCATCTGGTCAGTTTTTTACTAACAGTTTTTTTCCAAGACAGTCATCAATATAATGAGAGCTTATCTGGGGTGTCTGAGAGCTTAATTCTTCTCCCACTAAGTCACTACCAAGACTCCCACTGACTTCTACTATATAGTTTTGAAGTCTGCATTTTCAATGCGTAGGAAATTAACTACTACTTATTCAGGAGTAAAGCCAGGCAGAAACTATTCAAAAATAAACATTTTTGTTTAAAGAATTGCCTGTCTTTCAGACTGAGATCCATCACATAAAGTGTCCGATTCTCCACGGTTTTAGAAAGCTTCCCTTTTTAAAATGTAATTTTTAAATCAACATAGCTTTTGCAGTAGGAATAGCTTATTTTATCTTAGGGTTTAAATCAACTCCCCAATTCAATATTATTATCTGAGAGATTAAAAAACGTGAAGATTTATAAAACCTTGCTTTGGATAAATGAAGAATATTCATAATAATCTCATTGTTTTAGAAGGATTGCAAAATGCCACCTAAGGTTATATTTAAGTATTCAGATAGGTCTGAGATTTTCTTATGTTTTCAATAATTTTTTTTTGACCTGTTCTGTTTACTTGGAAACTACTGGCAAATTGCACTTGCAATACATTGAGAGTCCAGGGCTAAAGCACAGTACATATTCACATCTGTTTAGTCCAAAGGCAAAGAGACAAAGCGACAATGTCCATGCTTCTTTCAAATCTGAATCTGTATAGTTTAGCAGAGCCAAGCTTTTGGGAATAACTTCGGGACTTGAGTAATCTATCATTTACTTTCCGCCATGCAGATCTTCCAGCATACAGAGTCTGAGTTTATGCAGGGTGTGTGTGACTGAGACTGAAGGACAGACAGAATTACAGACTTTATTTCATGAAATCTTCCCTTAGACTAATTTCTGATTTTCTGTTTCAGAAATCAAACACTGCAATTATTGAATTGCTGTTAATCTCAAAAAAAAAAGCCAAATCACTTCCCTTCATTGTCTTGTTCATTTTCATGAAAGGACACAACAGACAATAACCTTCCTCCAAACTCACAATGAGGTCTGTGGTGCAGGGACTGTGATTCTTGTCCTGCTGAGCAACATTATACCACCAAGTGCTGAGCCACATGAATTTTTTGGCTGTGCTCTGTTATTTTTTTTCCAGTTCTCCAGATTCCTATGCCCTGTTCTCTGGTTCCCAGAGGTAGGCATTTCTGTAATTTCAATTCACTTCCAAATATCTTTAGAAAATGCAAAACGCTCTTGGCTTGGATATCATACACAACCCAGTGCCAAAAATCTATCTGCATTTTTCTCCCTTGTATATCCTAATTCTAAACTTAGTTTTCTTTTTACATTCTGCAGTACTATGCAATCCTGGGGGGAAATAGCTATTCAGGCTAAGCATTAACCCTGTGTGAAATACAAAGTGTGAACATTTTAGCTGCCCATCGTCACTCAGCTGAACAAAATGGCTTTGTGGCTGGCACTTCTTCCACATTACTTCTCCCTGACATTGCTTAAACAAAATCCATCTTACTCATACTTTTGAAAACCATAGACTCACACTGTCTAGCCTCTCTAACAGCTCCCTAATCCAGTCAGAAATCCCAACCTGTTTGAAATAACCAAATATGCATGTGGAATTTGCATTAGAAACATAATAGACCTACTAACCATGGTTATTGTAGCCCGCTCAATTGTTCGAACATGCCTCCCACCTGTTGCTGCTTATAATGTGCTCAAGTGCACGACTTGCGGGGCTATTTATATGGAACCCTCCTAGACATGCATGAGGTGCAAGATATATTTACAAGAACCTCCTTTCATTCCTTTCTCTGGGCACAACAGGGGGTTTCATCTCCTCACTAGATGCATACGCAACCACCAGTGTCATTACTGGAAATGAAACTTTACCATCGAGGAAAGCCTAAACCCTAGGGAGACTTGTCCAGGGATTCTTTCAGACCTTTCATTTGCAGAAGCACCAAATGGATAAAAAATATTTATTTCCAGCAGTTTTACTCGTTTAATTGCTGTGTTGTGGGTGCATGCGGGATAAAAAATGAGGAAAGAACTGCAAGAATTCTGGCGGGATTCATTCCAAAATCCTGCAGGAAATTTATGTTGGCGTTAAAAGTCTGGAGCCTTCTGAAGTTAATGGAAAGGTTCTGACTAAGCGCGTTGCAGATCTAGGTCTTAATACAGCAGCAATGTGTCCTAAGAGGTGAGGCGTGTATTGTGGACTGTTATAAGGGATTGAAGGAGACACAGAAGAGTGAGCTCCTGCTTCTAATTAAGCTAAGTAATTTTCATCAACAGCACTGGAAAAAGGATTCTACTCAAATTTTGGGGACTTTTAATAATTTAGGGGACTCAATTCAGCCCCTTAAGTTTGGGTATTTTAGTGTGGCCTAAAGAAAGCATTCTGAAATAGCAAAATTCTGAAATAGTGCAATTCTGAAATAGTGCAATAGTGCATTCTGAAATAGTGCAATTAAGCACGGAGAGAATTGTGTTTTAGAAAAGAAAATGATGAGTTCTTGTGTGTCTAATTATTTTAGGGCAAAAGAAACGAGATCTGAGGTAAAATACCTCTTTTCATGTAGGCATTCACACCCATTTTATCAAAGTTTTACATCTATTTTTAGATTAACAGAGCTGATTTTTATATTTAGCATTATTATTACTTCAGATCAGTACTGTTAGAGTGCAAAAAACAGAACGGGCATTATTAAGACAGTGCAGGTTGAAGACTTGATTACTCAGCAAGCTATAAAAAGAATCACTGACCTGTTGTGGTTCATTCCCTCACTCTGCAAGTAGGAGAACAATTAAAATTATATCTCCAGATTTGCTTCAGATTGCCCAATTGAACAAATGAAATTCAGTCCTATACCTATCTCATCTCTGATTCTGGAAAGCAAGAGTTTTAATGAAGATGTAGATGAAATTTTATTTTTATCAAAGGCTTCCTTAGGTAGGAGATTTTCAGTGGCTAAGCACTATTCACAGCATCCCATGATCTTTCTCTCACTTACCATACCATAAAACCACACCTCTTTCTTCACACTTAGAGAAGTGGTAGCATTATCCCATTATAAAGTGAAATTATCATGTGGACTCTGAGCTAGCAGAATCTCTAAGTCCATTTGCTGGTTTAGGGCCACAGTACATATCTCTGTGGACCTCTGTGTGAGCAGTATTCCAGGCAGAGCTGGCTGAAAGACTGCTGTATAATCTGTTTTGGAAGGAAAATTAGCTTTTCAGCTAAACATTTTTTTCATGGATTGTCTGCTTTCCATGGCAAATTCCAGCTTCTGGCTGAAAACCCAAATCCTTTTCAATAAAATGCCCTGTGTGTTTCTATGAGATGGTACATGGCAAGGGAAATCAGGGAAACATTTTCTGACGAGTACTATACTGTTATAAACTCATATTGATGTTGATGCTTTTTCATATAAGTTGTTAGTGGAGACACTGGAAATTATAGAGAGATGGAAGGTACAGGTTGTTGCATGAAGCTTGTTCAGCATACTGAACAACACCACAAATATGTTTTTATACGTGCCCTTCTTTGAAGCGTTATGGATGTAACATGTGTGAGTTGCTGTCTCATTTTTTCTATTGAATTATAAAAAAGACAACCCACAGATCTAGCTGGGTGGTAGCTCCATTTTTCCCAGTAGCTTCTGACAGTAGTTACATTTCATTTAAAACATACGTTCACTTTTCCTGCATTCCCCAATGTAAACACGCAGGAGATGCTGGAATTTACTGAAGAAAAAGAACTTTGCAGTCATGTACTGCAGAGCGTGGCACAGGACGGCCAGAGAAAACACATCTGTGGGCGAAAGGCTCACGCCTCCCCTTCACAGCCAGGAGGTTATAGGATAGCTACAGGAGAGCTGCCCATGGGACCACCAACCTTGGCACTTATGAATGTTCTGAAGGACATCAAGCTGTTCTGAGCCTTGTGGTCTAGGACTTCCAGAGGGGCATCCCAATACGTCAGTCTCCAGTGTGGGAGAAGCCAGGGGTGGATGCAGTCATTCCTGCACTGCCTTGCCCCTCTCCTGTGCTCACTGCCCTGCACCAGCCACAATTACATCTTTACCTTGCACTTTGAGCATACAAAGCACTTAAGCACACTTTTAGCTTTTAAGGCTATACTTGATGATTTGTGGTCAAAAAACCAAACACCTCAAAGTTTTCAGCATCTTCTGCTATCAGAACAAATGTGGAGGGTTTTTTTATTTTATTCTATTTTAATTGTGAGCTCTGTGTTAATTCATCTGGCTGCAGTTTGAAAGAATGCCATACACGGAAGCCACAAGAGGCTTAACGAGTGGAGCAATTATTATTGCGTCCGCATTCCTGGGAATGTCTGATAACAGAAGAGACCATTGCTGCTCAGTGGCAGCCTTGAGTACACTGTGAGAGCAAACGGCCTAAAAATGAGTCATGGGCCAGCACGGCATCCTCACTGCTTGCACACCGACATCAAAGCCTAGGAACTCGAGGCCTCCCTTGAATGAGCTCAGCTGCCCTCAAGGAGAGTCTGGCTAAAAACAATGTCAGACACAGACAAGGAAGTAGAGATCACAATTCCTTTGTTACCTCTGGCACTGGTGAAATTACAGAGAAGTGCATGTTCCCAGGACATTGATCAGAGGAGAGCTCTGTAGGAGTGTGAAGATGATAGTCATAGAAATTAACACACTTCAAGGTATCATACCCAGAACCATGCTAATTGAAAGGAGAATGTTTTATATGATTGTTAAGCACTGAAGCACATTCTTACAAAATTTTGATTTTATTAGATTCTGAAAATCTGTCCACCAGCTGACTTGTTTTCTGCTAACGACACCGTCACATACATAGTAATGCTTCCTACCACTCTCTTTGTTGCCTAAATCTATCAGCTACAAACTGTTTAATCATCATTGCCACACTATCCATCTAGTATTATAACTAAACCCACCCTAAAGGCAACTTCCTCCCTAAACAATAGATGTCACTTTTTTCTAGACAGTTCCAATTGCAGGACATTGAACTCCCTTACTTTCAAAGTCTTTCACACCAATAACCTGTCACTACTACCTCACTAATTTTAAAACCTAGCACATGTCATTTTATTTTCCAGTGCTAGAGGGGTTCCTTATTTGTTATATTTGCATTTATTTACTCAGTAATTAAACCTTCTGTACTACCAATTCTATTTCAGCTTCACACTGGGTAGTTATATGATAAAAACGCTTTAACTGTTACTAATGCATGGAAGATCCTTTATAGGTTTCTTGGGGGTCAAGCAAACTGGATTAAATCCTGTCTCTGCCTTAGACTACCTTCTTGACCATAGGAAAATTTTGTCTCCCAGTGCCTAGTCTATGTCATCTGTCTCTTAAAATGGGTTATTTCTCCTTATGTTACATTTTCCCATAGTTAAAATGGGGGATAATGATCTTTCCAGATTTCCACACAGCAGCAATTTGAAGTCAGCCCTAACTTCTGGCAAAAAGCACTAGCCACTCTATGGCACACTGGCTCACCAGTTCTGGATGAGGTGTGCTTGTAATGGTTATCAGTGATTCTTCAGATAAGATTACACAACAAAACAGCAATACTTCAGGCTCATTCTCTAAAAAAACCCAAAAAATAGTACATATGAAGAACAAAAGGCCCTGTAGCACCATTTACCAGCAAAGTTCTACTAAGAACATGGTTCAGGCTGTACTTTGTTAAATTGGCCAAGTTCTTAAATGGACTCCATTTTTTTATTAAGCATGTGGGGATAATGAGGGGAGAGAGACACAATAACATTATGACCAAATAATTAAGTCATTATAAATAGTATAGGAGAAACAAATGGAGGGAATGGTGACTTAAAACACTCAGAAAGAAAAATACATCTGAAAAGGAAACATCTTGTGAACATTTTACAGAATGGTAGAATGATCATTTTTGAGGGGTTAAATCTGTTATTTTAGCACTAAATTTAGGATGACCACCTGTCACGGCTTATGGCATTTGTTATAGCATACTGTCATGATACTGTGGATAGCAGCAGTACAGTTCTCCAAGAATATATATACTCTAATGGGCCTGCTTTTTTATTCCCTTTATTACTGTTGACATTCCCACATTAAAATTTTAGGAAAGTCCACATAACTACACATTTTATGGAATAATAATAGAACTGATTCAGACTAAGTAGAGAAAATTGCCTTTCTGATGAATAGGGCAATTACTGAGGCAGCAGATGTGAGTAACATTGGTGCATCTTTCAACAGCATCTCTTTGGCATAAATCTTTGCCTGGAAAGTAGCAAATGTCCATTTGTAACAGGACTAAAAACACCTGATCTGTGCCTTCACCTTTCCTAGCTAGTGACTTGTACATTTACACTTTACACAAGGACTGCTTCCTTGCCCTGATCATAAAATCAACTGGCTAGAGAGCACAACAAATAAGAAGAGGAAGGGTTGTGAGGATTATAGGGTAAGAGGAGTGTCAATATGGAAGCAGAGAGGGGATGCCAAGAACCTACAGCAGTGCCAAGCTCCCAGAGGGTTTGCAAAGGGTGGTGAGGACAGGGACGCAGGGACAGACCCACAGGGATTGAGACTCCTTTCACCCCATGATGCTGATTCCTGCTGGTGATGTGTGAATGGCCAGTTGGTTGAGGGCCAAGAGAAAATTGTAGAAGAGGCCTTGACGACTACTATAGCTTTATGTTGAAAGGTTAGAAATATCTGAATTTCTCTTATTATCAAAGGTCTTGCCCCAAAGTGGGCTAGGAGAGCAGCTGAGAAATGGCTATAATGAGATACTTTCACTATGAGCAAACAAACAAACAGGCAAGAAGTCAGAGAAAAGAAACTATTTTCTGTATTTTGTTTGGAGGCACCAGACATTTATCATACCTCTTTTGGCAGGTCTTTCTCTTGGCTCAAAGCAAAGCAAAACTTTCCATGGAAAGTGAATGGTGCTACTGGCCCTACAGTACTGACCTAATGGCTACAAAGGTGCGGGAATATATGGATTCATCTAAACTGTCTCTAGAAAGAATTCTTTAAGCAGAAGGCAGCTGCCCCTTTGTAAAGCCTTTGTGGCAAGGTGCCTTTTTGTTGTTGTTTTGTTTTGTTTTATTGTACAGAGGGATTTTCCTCCATTCCTCAGACTTTAAAGCCATCCTCAACACAATTACTAAATAACAACACTGATCATTATTGAAAGCAGAGCCACAGCCTGGCTGTAGACTTTCTGCCAGCGCTTGGAGCCATGGAAGGCCAGAGGATAATGTTTGCTGAGTTAAATGACTCTTGAGGGATTTACAGAGTGGATTATACTTGAAGAGGGAATCCTCTTTTATGTCTATTCTTGGGAAATAGACACTAGGCACTACACAAGGTTGTTCTTAGTCAGACAAGTTCTCCAAAACTGGAAATAGAATGAAATTCCAGACATTTCCTTCAAGTACTCCATGTAAGTCCAAACACCTGATAAGAGAAGAAAACCAAGCTGCTTATTTAGTGTAAAAGCACAGAATGAAACCATATCTGGGTTAAACAGAGAAGATTATCTTCTCATCTGTATTCATTTTTATGATGTTACTTACCATTGCAGCATCTCAGAGGCTTTCAGCAGTGCATCTATTATGGGATGAATGTTTGTCCTGTCGTTATTTTCTACTTTAATTTCTACTTCCCAACTAGGGAAGAAATTTTTGAGCTACATAGAGTTCTGTCAGAGGTTTATATTATGGACTGTAAGAAGGAGGAAGGAAAGGTATTTCTTTCTTTTCCTTGGACTTTTTAATGAATACGACCCTTAGTGTTTTTTAGAAAGAAGATAACGCCAAAAAATAGAATTGCATTTAGTACAAATCATACAAAAAAATTATTACTTTTATAGTGACCTCAATGAAAGAGAAAATGGATGATAGCTTGTTTAGCAGATCTTTCAGATACCTGGAATGGGTATCCGGGGTACAAGTTAAAAGTTATGGGTACAAGGTGATCTATTTGATGTGTTTGATGTGTTAAATTTATTTGATGTGTTTGTTCTCACGTGACTTTTTTTCTAGCTATTCTGGTCTTCAGCTGTGCTTTATGCATCTATACTGATTCTTAGAATTCTTAGAAAAGAAATTCTTAGAAAGAATAGGCACCAATCTCTTATTTTTTAAAAAGCAAAAGTCAAAGACATAGGAATTACACCTCTAATACCTTTGAACAATTTTTTGAACAATGTACCAAAGTCATTTGGGTTACTCCTTCAGTGAGGATCACATCTTTGTCCAAATATATTCCTGTTTTAAGGTGCAAATGACTTCCCAGCAGCATGAAGAAAGTTTGTGGTAGATATGGGAAGAGACTTTTAACTTACAGTCTTGTTTTGTTCCCACACCACTACCCCAGCACCCCTACAGATGTTGTTATTTTATGTTAAATATTTATATTGTAGCGTCATATACTTAGGATGTAACTGTGATACCTAATACATAAGCACGCTCTGAAAAACTTTATATCCTGTACAATATTAAACGTCTGTATTTTGTTTGGTTCAGGTTCTCACACAAGTGTGAAAAGGAATTTGAAGTTATAAATCACTCTTGGTCAGTCTTTACATTAAGTGCTAACCACATCCCTGAATCAACAATATGTTTTCCTTCCTTTCCACAGATGGGTTGACCCTGTGGGTTCACCATGCGTTATTACACCTAGAAATTCCAGCCGTGTTCACTGATTGCATCACTAACCACTTTTCATTGCAGAGCCTAGGAACGTCTTCTCAGATGATTTGCAATCACGCAGCTGAGAGTTTTTACTCTCCTAGCTGAGCTTACTTTCAAACAGAAAACCCCAACCCTGTTAATATAATCCTAATAGTTAAGGTAAAATATTAAAACACTTTCTAATTACTTCCTTCCCATTTCCTATGGCTTTGCTTTTAATAACATGGATTTTTATTATTATTGCTTGGATTCAGACTCATTTATTTTCCTTAATAGGTCTGCTCTGTTTCCTTGGACTTTGAACATGAGAGACCTGCATATTCAACTCAGCTGTTGATTTGAGACAATATGAAAAAGAAATTATACAGAAAAGCTTGAAAATGCTGCTTATTCTGCATTACCACACCACGCCCAGTTAACCCTCACTTATAGAGCAATCAGACTCCAAATATTTTAAAATTGAAATTAAAAGGAGTGCAATGAGTTTATCTTTCAGAGGTAAATATTAAACTCTGATTCAGACGAATCAGATGATTCAGGTTAACTCTCCCCAGTGCAGTCTCCTCAAGGAGAGCATTGCTCAGAGAATCAGGTTTAACAGGATAACAGTTAGACACAGAGGAACAAGAATGTCTCAAGGAAATGATCTTGCATGGAAATAATGCTGGACTCGAAGCAAATGGAGTCTTTCAGAAGGATTCCTGTTCAGAAGTTCTGAAGAGCAGGAAGAACTACTAGCAACTTTATCTGAAGGATAAATAACAGGCAAACAGCAGCTTTCCACTCACCACTCTAGCTGAAGTGACTCAGTTGTTTCCTTCCTCAGAGCTTCTCTGCTGGATTAGTATTAACCATAGTCTCACTCATCATGGGTGCTCTTCCTCTGCAATTGTTTTGACAAAACCCACCCTCAGCTGGTGTCATTTTCTCATGTCATTGATTTCAGCTCAGCCAAGGACTTGATCTTTGAAACCTCAAGTTTCTCATCTATCTGTCTTCTGATGTATGTCATTATTTAACTCTTGTCTTCTAGTTTTAAGATTATATGTGCAGCTTTGGAGCTCTTTACAAGAGAGTAATGTATGTTTCTAACTATTCTGTCATTCACTTTCTTAATACATATTATTTTTATCATCATTGGACAGTTTCCTTTCACTAAGATGCTTTCTTTTCCCTTAACCAGTTCCTTGCATGCTCTTGACTTGGTCTCATCATTCCATCATTCTCCCTCTCCTGTCTCCCCCTCACTCCCAATTCCTTAACAGCAATATCTTTCCTACAGTAAAATTACCAGAACTCTGTACAAGCTCTTGCTTGCTAACACAAAAACTGTGTTGTCTGTATTCTTTGCCCTCATATCCTTTGGCTACTACAAACTGGCATTTTGTTTGCATTTTTTACCTCTTTTTTTTTATTTTCTTTCTTTCTTCTTTTTAGCACAGCTGCACTGCTGGCTCCAATTATTTTTCCACAATAACTCCCAGGTCTTTTTCCAGAGAATCGTGCTGGATGACTATTTAATTCAGCACATACAATACTGCTTGCATCAATTTCTTGCTTGCAGACAAATTACTTTATGTGTACTAATATTGAACTACATTTACCACCTGCTGGCTCAGATCATCTCAAATGATCCAAGGACTTTTGAATACAGTTGTACTGTTCCTTGTACTCTGATCCACTTCTAATGCTAGTATTAAATTCCTCTCTACAGGTCTTACTTTTAAGACCTTGCTGCCAAATTGCTTACCCATGTTAGTTCCCTTAACATTTCCTCATTCCCAAAAGCTTTTTTTGAGCTCCAGGACAAACTGAAGGCCTCTGAATATTAGTTCTAAAGAGAGTATAATCATCGAAAGATAAAACTTAAGAGTATGGAGCAGGGCACATGTAGTTTCTCCTCTCAAAAAATTTAAAGTGGAGAGGACTAAATTTTCAAATAAGAATTATGAGAGCAATTGAGAACAATAAGAACAACTGAGAGATTAATATTGAGGGGTTTGAGTGGAAATTTGCTTCTTCCAAGTTTTTGGAGCTAAAGGATTCTGGAAATGCCGGGACATACAGACAATCCGTGTACATTTCACTTCTAATGTACACAGATATATTGGAATAACAAGTCCTTTAAGTATGCTGAAAGCTATATCATCATTTAAATGCCTTTCCATGCCAGTGGAATGTTTTTGACAATGCCTAGCACTTCTTGTAACAGTTTAGAGTGAAATATTGTCTTATCTGATTGGATCTGTAAAGAGACTGACAGTAGGTAAAAACAGAAGTCATTTTAGATAAAAGAGTAGTGCTTCTTAGTCCCAAGGGAACCTAGAAGAAAAGCAGCTGCTTTCAGAAGATTTACACTTATTTTGAGTGAGATTTGATCCCTGCTCAAAACTTCGGTTTTACTTTGAAACAAAACAAAAACGAACACAGCAACAACAAAAGTCTGGGTTACAGCATATGGCAATTCAAATGTCTAAAGTATCAGAGAAGAAATGTGAAGTTTGATTATATAAAACATTCAGTTAGAAAAGGAAGGATTTTTTTCCTGGAATTACCTGTCTATCTCAAAATAAAATTACCAGTTCAGTGGTGGGACAACATGAAATGGTTATGAAGAAATAGCAATCTGTGACTTTAATATCCCAGGCCATGCTGAACCTTTTCTGGCAATGCTGCGAAAACATTTCCTACATAGTTTGAGCCTTATCATGGAAAGTTAGGCAGCTCTGGATCACATGGGTTGATAACTTTTCAACCAAATAAGAGTTAGAAATGTAAAAGAAAAATACCCTGGGAAAGTTTCCTTCAGCTCACATGTATGAGAGAATATAGTGCATTCCCCTGTCCAGGCTATAATTAAGATGAAAGGCATATTTCCGTATAATTTGCCATTCAGTGGCATGGTTTGCATTCCATGTGGACTGCATCATCTTGATTCTTCTAATGCAATGAAACAAAACAAAAAATAAAATCAGGCTTAGTAGTTCAGGATGCACTATTTCAGTGCAGACTATTTTTAACTCTCAAGAAGCAAAGTCCTTTTAATTACTAGCTTTTCATATGATCTAAAAATATACAGGCTCTGTCACGATATGACTACTTTTTCTAACACCAGCAAAGTACTCTGGCTTGAAAAATTAACTCATATCAGTTTCTTTCCCTACTCTCAGATAGCCAGAGGAAGACAGAGGAAGATCAGTAAAATTATCCTTATCCTTACTTGTCTTTAGCTATGTTGTTAGCCCCTCATGCTATCTATGGGTTATAAGACAGCAGCCTGCAATCACCTGCACCTAGACACAGAGGCTGTACCAGGATCCGTAGGATGTCTTGCTGAGCTCTGTGCCACTTTTGCACGCACAAGCCCAGAGCTACAATCCTTTCTTTGTGCAAATCTGACTCGCCATGTTCAGTGGCATCAAAACGAGTTAGAGCCTTTTCTCTGAAGTCAGAAATACATTAGGAAAGAAAAATGTTTGGTAGATCTGATCACCTAAATAGTTCACAAATTCATTCCACTTCTGCTGCAGTTGCACTGGCTTTATTGGAGTTCAGGAACCTGAACACTTAAGTAAATCATAAGTAATTTAGGAACTCTGGAGGAGTTCTTCCCTTGTGACATTTCTAGTACTTCCTAATTCCATCTGTGCTAGAAATGTCCTAAAAACATTTTTTCTCATGGTAAATCAGTATTTCCGTATTTTGTCTAGGCTGAGATGAAGAACAGCAGAGGACACCCACATGTAAACAACTTAAAAGAGAAAATAAGTTGGGAACTTTTCTTAACCCCAAACAGAGTTCAGTTCAAGTTTTATGCTAGAGCCTGTGCTGATTCTTCTTTTACATAAACCTGCTTGTCCATCGTTGCTAGAGTCAGAATCCCAAGGAGATATATGCTTAAAGTCAGATGTCTGGCTGTAGATCTATGGGAAATACAAATGTCAAGACACATCTGGAAAAACCACAGAGGCATTCGAACATGGATTCTTCTATGCAGATATACCATTTTATACCGGGGGCCCAGCAAAGCCTCTGGAAAGTTGCCAGGGTGTTGAGGACTAGGCCCCTGACGAGGCTCTGCCTAGGTCTTCCTTGCTGAGATTAAAGCAGTGCTGGGAGAGGAGAGGGAGGAGAGGACGTCTCTCCAGGCTCCCTTCTGCACAGACAGGACAAGTGCTCAGGGTGGGTTTCATTGCCTGTACAGCAGCTGTTTTGGAGTTTTAACACTCCATTTTGGCTTGGCAGCATCCTCAGCCTAAAAGATTCTCAGAGTTCAGTTCTTCACTTGATAATTATGCATAATTTCCAGAACCTCTGTACACTCTCCAGCTATTCTTCTGAGTGTGTCCGTGTCAATAGGGGGCTACCACCACCAGGAGAAAAAAGTCCTCTGACTCCTCTCAAAGTCCAGAAAAACAAGAAAGTTTGTTAAGAGCTGTCACACCACCTCCTGTTGGGCCCCAGATAAGGGACAATGTATGGCTGCCATGCTGCAAGATCAGGCCAGAAAATGAATGATTTTAGCTCCTTCCACCCTTGTCTCCTTCTGCCAAGAAAGTCCAAGTCCCTGCCCTTCTCCAGGCTTGCTAGCTGCTGTGGTCAGCAAGGGCACCCTCGCTTCTCTCCCTTCCTTCCCACACTTACTGAGGCTGAAGACATTCAGGCCAACAGGTCTTGTTTGCCCCCTCTACAAAGTGAAGATGATGGGGTCCAGGAGAGCACAGAGCAGGATACGAAAAATGAGCTTCCTGAGGAAATCTTGCTTCCTTTGTGAGATTCCAGGGACTGGCACTATCTGCCTGGTGCTAGCTAGACACCTGGCGCAGATGGCAACAGCGCCTGTGATTTCTTTGGACTTACTTCTGATGACAAGAGTGCAAAGGAGGAATAAATCCGGGAGCAGAGGGCAATGCTTCCAGGTCAGTTGGCATGTTCATTTGTTTTGTTAAAATTTTACACTCCATCAGGATCTGTGATGGACAAACCTCAGGAGCTTCAGAGTTCAGATTTAGCTTTTGTGCAAGGATCCAAAAGTTTATGTGTTTATCTGAACCACATCTGAACTGTGTGGAGTAACTTCTTGAGTGTCTTGGCCTGGAAATCTTGTAAGAACAGGCTTTCTCGTGACATTTCCAGCACTCCTGCTTCCTGTCATGGCAGTGAAAACAGCCGTCCTAGTGCTATTTCAACAATTCTTCTTCTAAATGGAAACCAGAAGTGTATGTGGAGGGCGGGGGGGATAAATGAGACATTTCAGAAGTTCAGAAATCAGCTGCTTGAGTTCAGTTCTAGAAGAAATTAGGGTTCAGAATCTTCCAGATTTTTGCCACATCTGTTCTACAAAAGACGGAACAGAAGAGCAATGGAAAATGCCAGTGACATAAGGAGGTAAATCAAGTTCTTTCACTTTTTATACATATATATCAAAAAAGAGAGATTTCATGGAGTTGAAAGATAGCAAAATCACAATGAGTAAAAGTAAACATTTTTTTCTCACAGCTGATACATGACTTCTGTAACTCATGGCCACAGGATATCACTGAGGCCAAAAGCTTAACAGGATTTAAAAAATGATGAGCTATTTATACGGATAATAAAAATATTCACTGTCACTTTGGATACATTCATATTAAAATATTTGCAAGGGATATAAACCCATCTGTCTCATGGTATAAGCCAGATCCTAAGTGAATGGCATTAGGAAAAAATTTGTGTTACCGCATGCGTTTTAGTAATTGCTCTTCTACTGCACATTCATGTGACATGTCAGGTATCAGAGAGGATGTTGGATCAAAAGAAACAATGGAATGATTTTCTATTACTTTCCATGGCATTCTTCTGAATGAATTATGGCCAGAGGACCAAGGTGTGGAAATTGCATGTGACGATATAAGGGTCCTCCCCTTCAGTAGGCATAATGGACAACATAACCAAAGGTTGGCTGTCAAAGTCAGACAAACTCAGAATGGAAACAGTGCACATTTTTTTTTGTGGTCAACATAATATTTCTCATAACATATTAGTAAGAGCTGTGAATCCTTATGTCCTCAACACAGATTTTCCAAAAACATATTTTATTTCAACCTAACTCAATGTTTTACAGAAGATCGGATTAAATGATCTTCAAAATTATCCGCTAAAGAATGTCAGTTTCTTACTCCTTCAAACAGCACTGCAAGCAATAGCTATTTAATCCTCAGAGTATCCCAGAAGGATGAAATATCCCAATTTTAATTTGGGGAGAAATGAAACAAAACGGTTAATTGTTTTATTAGAAGCTGCATGGTAAATCAATAGGACAGCAGCATTGCAAGTCTGGAATACAGCATTTCTGTACCTATTGGTTATACACTAGATCATAAGATATCTTTTCTATATTCACAGGTATGTACAGGTGTGAACATATATGTCAGTGACTCCCAAAGGGCTATTTGACAGCAAATACTGGTCAGAAAACTGAATTTCTATCCCTGTGGAAATTTCAGTATTTCAAAGCTGCCTTTCATTTGAATCAGAAATAAAAACTAAAATATTTATGTTTCCCCATGAACATAAGTTTGTTTCAAAATCACTGAAGTGTTTCATTTCAATAGCATCAACTTCATGTGACATTAATTCCCTAGTTAATATACTTTAAATTGACTATGTTGAAATATTATTTTATATTCGATTTTAATAACAGGTATTGCATATAGTAGTACATAATTCACTAAGCACACTGTATAGCTTTAATTTTAAAATTACAATCCTAATACAATTTAAAAGTCAAGACAAAATCAAAGTATTATTTCTTATCTAAACAAGACATTTCAATATGATATTCAAAATGACACCTTCTCAGATTACAAGCATTATTCACTTTGTATGTCCTCATAAAAAATTCCAATTTTGGCAGAATTGTATTTTCTACCAACATGATTCCTACGAAAAAAAAAAAAAATTATCCAGCTCCGTGAAAATTCTAAGCCATATTCTTCATGCAATTGCAATTAATATAATTCAACGGTGAGGAAAAAAAGTACTTTTTAAGTAGAAGCAGTAATGGAGAAACATCCATTAAAGCAAAAGAAAAATGAAAATTGTTATTGCAGATAATCTCAGGTTACTGCCTGGTACAATAACAGAGTTCCTCTTTTCACTGTAATGAGCAAACCAGATGCATCCTGCAGTGAAGAGAATAAGAACAAGGCTAGCTCAACATTTTAGTTATCTGAAAAAAATCATGAACAAAAAGATATTTTCTTTAAGTCTAACTGACTGAATAAATTGAAGATATTGAAGACATTATAATAAAAAAATGCGCCAATAACAGTAAAATGATTGATAATAATTAGAAGTTGACTGATGCTCTCACTCCTGAGTGCACTCTCCTTAACAGGCCAGTCTATTTGGGGGCCGAAAAAGATGAGGCAAATCCTTGCCTTACCTTTTCTCCTCCTATATCACTATCTCTACATCTCATAGTATATCTGTAGGGAAAAAAAGTACCTGACACAATCCAACTAGCAAAACCGTGAGCCCTTTGAAAGACTCCTTCCTAAAATCCAGTTATGGAGTTGTCTTTCAAAGAACAGGCTCTCTCAGTTTTGATCCCTGTGCTGTGATCTGCAGCAGTACCAACGTCACGGGTAACTGTGAGGAGCCGGGATGCCCTCCAGGTCTTTTGAGCCTTTGTACCTTTTGTGTTAAGGTACTCTGGAGGGCTTGCTGCAAAGGCCATAGATTTCCTTGGGCCCTTGGGGAAGCATGGGTGGTCTGACCAGAGGGAATTTGGCTTTGCACTGGGAGAGGAAGGAGATGAAAGAGGCAGGGAGAGTAAATGTGGTTTGGTTTCTCTTTACAGACCAGAGACACCCGCTGAAGTTACATTTTCTTCTGTTCATTGGCCATGCCATTTTTTTAAACCAAGTGTGGTATGGAATGATATAAATTAACAAATCTGACTAATATGAAGGGGGTTTCAAATAGTACTGCACTGCCTCTGTAATGGCCATTTGTACCACAGTCCAATGCATACCTTTAATTAATGGTTCCTTTTCATTCTAAAGTCTTTAATTTTATACCTGCTCTGTCATAAATTTCTGTTATTTTTCAGTTCGTGCTGTCCTTCATTTTTCCATTCGATTTTCACTTGTGGTTCATTTTAAAGATGTTATGCACTCTTCAATGTCTACATTTAAATATTTTTGCCTCCTATTAAACAACTGTGTTTACACTATGGTGTTTAAGGGACAGACGATGAGTAAAAGTAAATGTCATTTTTTTCCTGTATTTTGTATTGCACAGGAAGACTGGTGTTCCTTGAAAAGAGTAAAATCCAAATTGGATGTGGGAACTGATATGCAAACTTCTGCACTTAAAATCTGTTTCTTTGGAGCTAAACTGAGTTTTGAAGATAGTTTCATGGAATTAAGTGGGATAATGGCAATACACAGAGGAAAAATCTACACTCTTTAAACCTTCTGTTGTATGGCAATACTAAGATGAAACTTAGCTTTAGAAATCAATGCAATTACACAGGAATTGTCCTTTGTGGTAATGATGATATTCCTTGTTTAAACATTTCTGTGTGATCACTCCATAAATTAAAGGACCATCTACTTGCTCCAGTCCTCAAGTCTTCAAAGATTTAGAGCAGTTCAAGGCTGATCTTTATTATGGCAGTGAACAGAGGCTTAACACTTAAGATTGAACTGAGATTTGCAGTCATAGAAGAAACTAAATCTTCTCATATAGAGTATAAAAGTGCAGTCTACCCCCCACTCCCAAGTTACAGCACTTGATCGAAATAGTAAATGTGTTCCCTGAGAATTTTCAGGCATATCTATTAATTTGTCATGAATTCTAAATATTTTAAGACTTTTCCATGAAAAGTATGTTATTCTTTCCAATAACATCTGAAAAAACCTCCGAGGCATAGATCTTTAAAAATAAAACAGCTCCTAAAATGGAGTAAAACCTAGAGTAATTTAATTAGTCCAATAGGCAAGGCTATAGCTCTCCATGTCCTCAAGGAGAACTCAGTTTTATCCTTGGCTCTACCAGAAGGCTATCAGGAAGACAAACTAAGTCTTTTTTACAGTAGTACATGGTGGGAAGATGAGAGGAAACAAGAAATTTCAGATTGATTATGAATAAAAAAGATTCACTGTGTTCAACGAACACAAGTGCATGGTCCTGCACCTAGGAAGGAAGTACAGGCTGGGGCTGACCTGCTGGAGAGCAGCTCCGCAGAGAAGGACCTGGGTGACCTGGTGGGCATGTTGACCATGAGCCAGCAATGTGCCCTTTTGGCCATGAAGGCAAATAGTGTCCTGGGGAATATCAGGAGCATTGACAGCTTCTATTGAAATAAATGGCTTTTTTGTTTTATTTTGTTTTGTTCCTCGTGATTTACATTTTGATGAAGAAATAGAGAAGGCCCTGAGAATTTTCCAAGAAATATTGGTAAATTCAGCTTTACAAAGGAATCTAAACCCCAAGCAGAGCCTTTAAGAAATGTTCCAAAAATATTCCAATCAATATGCAAAAATATTGACAAAGAGGTTCTAAAAATTTGTAATCCAAAGAACTACCTTGACACTTGTAACACTGTAAAGACTTTTATAAATATGTGATTATACAGAACTAAAATATTTCGTCTACCTATCATTAGCAGATGTAAAGTATTTACTATTTCAATACCTAGACACTTTTGTAGTATTTAAGTCTAAGCCCAGCATATGAAAAGTAGTAAGTTTCAGGGATGCCTACCCATATAAAAATGTTTATGTAAATTAGAAATAAACAGCCATGTAAGCGTGCATATGTTCTTATGTGTTCAGCTTTCCATGCACATTTTCAAACAAACTCTCTGGGATCCGAGGCAAATACCGAGGATTCACTACCCGCTGAGATAAACTGACATCCTGAGAGTCATTCATATAGTCCAAAATCTATTATCCCTAGGAATTTTTCCCATGCTGGTGTCTCTTTGCTAAAAATTGAATGTAAGCATCAGAGTAAGTGCAAAGATTTTGTTGGTGGTGTTTAGGTGGCTTCAGTTTACAGAGGGTGTTTCTAGGGAAATAAGGCCCTGAACATTTGCCAGCAGGCTCATTTGGCTCATGGAGCAGCGACTCATTAACTTACATGTAGGCGATTACAGCAGGGGGTCACAGCACAACGTGGAGAAGCACAAGCAGCAGTGGTAATGACTTGGTACCCTAAGCAACACAAACAACAACAGCCGATGAAGCTGAGCCAGGCAGGAACTGCGTTGTCCAGTACTCTGCTGCTGTTGCTCACAGCAATCCCCAGCAGCAGAATGGTCCTCCTGCAACCAGGGAAAAAGAATAACAACCACTTCTGGAAACTTAAGGGACACCGAGATTTCTCTTTCCCAGGGTGAGGGCTTCTGCTTACCCCACCCAGCATCAAGTGTTTTGAAACCAACAACAAAGCCATAAGCAACAAAAGAACAGTAAAACTACTAGTAATACTAAATTAAGAGCTTGGCACCTACCACTTAAAATCTATACAACACATAACGGTGTCAAGTGACGGATCCTGTTGGCTATAATGATTGATGGCAAGAGCTGAGCAAATCATCTCACAGCAGAACATCTTCTGCTTGCATTACTTCTTTGTGTGTTGTGTGTGTGTGCCAATGGGCTATCCAAAAGCACGTCACAAATTCCTCAAATACATTTTTTGATTGAATATATTTTTGTTACTGTTTCTTTGTTTAATCAGCTTTTCTTGAAATTAAGGCTATATTGCTCTGGTGCTACTGGGCTGCTGGGGCACACTGGATTGACCAGTTCCCAAAGTGCACTGCACAAACACACGTAGAAACAGAAAAAAAAATACAAAAGCTGATGTAAATATTCATTTGTGCATTCTTTTGAAGCCCATTTATACAACCTGTGTAGCCAGAGATCCCATTGCTAATTGAGCAATGCAAGCAGTCGCACAGAGACGTGTGGCTGAGGCTGCAGTCAACTAATTAAAAAAATGCAAATGAGCATGTTCTCAGTGCAGCAAAACACATACATCTTTATTTAAGTTTAATCAAGTGCTGAAAATAATTTGTAGAATTGGGATGGAATTGTACTTAAAACTAAACCTATGATTCAGTTATTTATTGAATCAAGACCCCTTTGCAGGAGGATTTTGGGGAGACTTTTTGCTTTCTAGCCAACTCTACTTATTAAACTACAGTTTCAGTATGGTCATATTTTCATTTTCTTTATTTTTGGTTCATTTTAAAATGACAGGCCATAAAGAATTTCATTTCTATTTAAAAAGTCCAAACCCAGCAGCTCTCAGGAGCTGTTGATTTATGGTGTCCTGCATTCACAATAATGCAATGAGCATTTGTTCTGATGATGTGATGTTTGTGATTTCATATCCTGCTGTGAAGCTTCAGTGTGAGAAGGCGTATTTTGGAACTAAGATGAACTGGAATGCTGCCTCACCTACTCATGCAGTTTCAGGTCCAATGAATTGATTTAATCTCTTACTCTTAATAAAAAACAGTTGTTATTTTTCTTACTCTCCACTGGATTCCTAGACCACATCTACAATGGTGACAAAACAACAAATATGAAAATCAGTGTTTAAGTGTAATTTAAAGTTTTTCATTACCAAACTATTATTCAACAATGTTTAACCATCAGAATATAAGAATAATTTTAATATCTAGCCCTATCAATTCATTCAAGAATTGCATCAATTACTGTTCTAATTATCTACTACTCTAGTCGGAATTTTGATTCTTGCAACTTGTCAGCCCATTCCTGTACACCTCCGAGAACTGTCAACCTCCACTTAGTCTGTAGCCTTCCATTAGGTAGTTGAAGACAACAATAAGATGTTCAATTAGCTTAGATACTATGGCTGAACAAATCTAGTTCTCTACGTTTCTCCCTATGTCCTGTGCTCAGGCCTTCTGACCAACCTGATGGCCCCCACTGAGCTCATCCATGTCTGTCTTGTAAGGACAGCGATAGAAAACGTATGTCATACTGTCACTGAAAAGTGGCAGATACTAATGGAACAAGTGCAAAGTGCAGAAGTTGGTAGGTATGATTTAAGAGTGCTGGTGGCTTTTGCATCAATTGCCCTCTTCCCTTTCCAGTTCATTTGCTTAAAGTAATACAGTTGTAAATTAGGCTCTTCTTCACTCACCACCATTAAAACAAACCAGAGCAACTTAAAATATAAATAATAAATAGCTGTGCTGTGTACAGGCTCTCCTGAATGGAGTGATGCAAGAGTGACCAGCTTCTAAACTCAAACGAGCTCATAAAGTGACAAGTGACCTTTCTATTGTCCCTCTACTCAATTTGTCCAGGTCCTGTATATATATGACATAATTACTGCCTAATTCCTGAAACTATTTGGTGTCAGGAAAGCGTTGCCAGAGAGAGTGATCCCAAAAGTACAAGACAAGAAGAATGGGAGGAATTCCAGAAGTCCATAGACCAGACACTAGGCAGAGTCTGATACCCCTTCAACACAGGTGAATACATCTGAGCAAGCAGAGGGAGGGGAAAGAGCACCCCATATAACTGCCAAGAACTGCAAAAAGTGCATTTGAGGAGCAGTAAATGATGGAGACAAAGCTTGTGGTAGCCAGGCTTTGCAGTCAGTTCAGGCATTTTATGAGTCTAAAGCTTCTTGCTGAGCCCCTAGTGTAGGTTGAATTATAATTACATGGACTTGGAGTGCAATATGATTCACTTACAGCAGGTCCTTCTGGATGAAATATTATCTTTTCTGCATCTATACCACCTTCCTTGGTTTGTCTAGAAGAGAAAAAATAGAAATTCTACAGATGCAGAATCTGTGTGTGAGCACTTCACAAAGAGAGCTGTTCTGAACACCATCTTGATGAAAAGGAAATTGATCAAAAAGCTATGGAATAAAGTGCTATGCAGTAAGATTTAAGAATAATATAACAACAGTAACATGACATCAAAGCCTTGACATTGTCTGAGGCTATTTAAGCCAGAACTGCATCCTGAACAGTGCAATATCAACAGAGCAGTAACAGTTCACTCACTCAAGAATCCGCCAGTCCTTGACCTCTCTCTCTCTGTTTTACACTGTGTGTTATACTTTGCCTTCTCTTCACTCAGATTTTCACTATTGATGCATTTGGTTCCATTTGGCCACCAACACCTTGTCTTTCATTATATGCTAAATGCTTCTGGAGTAGAGGAGAAGGCATCAATTGATCAAAAATGATTAGCAATAGCATACGATCCCTGCAAATCCAAACTACTTGTAGTGTGCCATCTTCCTTCTTTGCGTACTTGCAGGGCCAGGATTGTTATACAGACTGCCCAGGCAGCTGCCTAGAGCAGCGGCTTGCAACTCCTGAAAAACAGTATTATGAGCAGACATGGAGGGTTTTCTGTTAAAAAATGCTATCATTTCCTCATAATTGTGAAATAACTTCATTCTTTGCACTTTAGCCACCTATAAAAAAAAGTAAGCAAGAATTTTCTCTTGCTTTTCAGAGATTGCACTTTTACTAGTCAGATTTTGTGGCCATATTCTCCACCATTCAAACAGTCTGCCTGTATGCAGAGTCTGGATCAGAGTATTTTGAAACTGCACTTACACATCCAAAGACCTACTACACTATTGTAGTCTGCAGGAGGAGCTACTGGTGGCAGCAAAGAAAACTAGGTGCTTGCACTGTGCTTTATAAATGGCATAATTTTAAATGCAAATTAAATTTGATGCTACGCTTTAAAACAGTTGTTGGGGTACCTTGTTATTTAAACTTTATGTAAGCAATGTTTTAGGTGAGCTAAATCCAGCAATGGAGACTTGGCACCAAATAAACTTTACCAGTGAATAAAGCATTAATCATAATACTATAAATATCAAATTGTTTCCATAGCATTTTGGAAACTCTTTAGGAATAATCACAACACACAACCTAGCAGCCTATAGGAGCATTGCAAACATGAAGTTGCAGTAATATTTACTATGTCCTTTTTTCATAATTTAATGAGACGATTCAAGTTTTTTCTATTATTGTGTCTAGAACATTTGCTGTATTTTTTTAGGTCATTTATTAAAGATATAAATTTAATATGCATCAGTATTTTTAAAAGTAAAATTTAAAAATATTTTAAATTTCTAAACACCCATGGATCTAAGGCACATATTTAATTATTCATGTTTATTGCACTTAGTTACACCACTGGGTAAGTTAAATACTGGGGTTTTTTTCTATTCCTGTGTACAGTAAAACAGAATAAAAATAACAGAATAGTTGTATCTTTTCTCTTCTTTAAGGATGTCATCATTGCTCTTTTCTTCTTCTACCCCCTTCTGACCATTTGCAAGTCTTGTTAAGACTTCAGCAAATTGTAACCGGATAATGGAAAAGACCTACAACAAGCACTGATGATAATGACATCCTTGTTCTGGTCTACTCCTGTTTTATCCTGGGAGAAGTACCTTCAATTTCAATGGAACAAACTGCTTAGATATCATAATAGATAATATATAGTACTTCTAAGTAGAGCTGCCAGTTGAGATTATAGTTATCGCTTGAACCTGCTGTTTAAAACATTGCCCAGTTTTTAATTTTTTTCATGAAACACAATTAATGTTCTCTTTCTGTAAGCCACAAGGTCAATTCGACACTGTGAATAGTTAAATCATCCTTGGCAAGAGGCTTATTCTGGCATAAATTCTATAATGAGAAGTCCAGATTACTAGCATCATACGAAATGTGAGTGCCCGGCACTTAATCTGGCAGCATTTGGTTTTGTACTGAATAGTAACGCCTTTGAAGCAGTCACTAGGGGTACCTACGATTTTAATTGGTTTGACATTAGATACATTCCTAATGCTTAATTTTGCCTTTTAATATCTGTTCCTTTCAACAAACAAGCCATTTCTACATCTTCCTGGTTCTGTTTCTTAAGCTTCTTCTTTAGTTTTACCATTCCACTAGTGGGAAGGATTCAGTTCAGCTGGCTTCTCACACCAGTCAGTAAAAATGCATGAAGCGTCCCTAAGGCCCGAAACCACATCCATTGAAGAAAACAGAAAATGCAAGATCTGGCCCTCTCCCGCTAATGGTCTTTGCATTTTCAGTGATTACCTAATTTAAGTCTTCAACACTACAATCATCCTCTGATACTCTGACTTAGTAAAACCCTCCTCTGGGAAAAGCATTAGAAATGCCACAGGGGAGGCTTATGAAGCAGAATGCTACTGACCAGCAGTAATGGTATTAGTATCTGGCATTATGGCATTTGAGCCCCTTTTTCATCTCTTATTTTGCACTATACCTATACTCAGGTTCAGTCATGGCATTTGGTCATGGTAGGGAAAGTGGGTTTCCTTACTGCCTCTGACGTGTCCTTCAAGAGAGAAGCATGACGGAGTTGCCTGTGGTCCCCGCATGGTGCTAGGAAGAAAGCCAACCGGGCTGAGACTAGCCCCATCTCAGCATGTTTACCCCAAGCAGACATTGCTATCTCAGCCAAAAGTCTTGCTCCAGGTTTCTCAAGTTCTTTACCTACCTGCCATATGCAACAGGCAAGGCAGCTTTGCAGTCCGTGTCATCTGTACACTGGGGGAGCTGGCATAAGGAAATAAAAGGCCAGATGTTTCCCCTTATAACTCTACAGCTTTGTGTGGTCTGGCTGCATTGCCATACTCTGCATTAAATGTTAAGGATATATGACTAGGATACTTAAAGCATTTAGCTTAAATAAAAAAGTAGGGTCCTCCAAAGTCTTTGTAACTATATTACTCCTTTATATAAGATGTTGAAATGCTTTAAAGTTTTGTCAAAGAGACAAGGAAAGAATGAGAAAGGTTTATGTCCACAAAGCAACTTTTAACCTAGCTATTATCCACATCACGCACACATAATATCTTGAAATAATTTGTGCTACTTCCTTCATTCTGTATTTCAAAACAATGCTGTACATATTGTTTGGATTAAGGAATAAAATAATTAAATGTATTTACATACTAATAAAAGGCCAAAAAATAATACCTCACATTTTAAACAGATGTGTTTCTTTCACATTCCCATGAACCACCAGTGTCTAGCAAATGGATTGACTCCTTAGTAATGCACTGTTAGTCATATGTCTGAAATTGTTTGCAAGGTGAATGTAATTGCCTTGCAGTGTTAACATGGTCTTCTTTTTTTTTTTTTGGAAAGGTGAAGATCATACTTGCATACTTTTCCAGTGGAGGTTTTTAATATTTCGTATGCCTAGGGACAGGTCAGGAGGCCCTCAACGCCCTCACCCTGAAGCCTTGCATGTGCTGATCTTATTGCAGCTGCAAGATTGGTGTGAGGGTGCAGCTCCGGGGTAACAGTGTGACATGGATCCGCCTTCTCTCCTGTAAGGATTTGGAGATGGTTATTGGAAGGAACAGTTGGAGCGGGACCCAAAACCAAGGAGAAGATTAGTTTACACAAGGCTATTACAATTTCAGAAAGAAGTAGATTTTTGTTGCTACCATGGGCCTTTGCAAGAGCCAGTAGACGTCAACAGGAAAGGCAATGTGTTTTTCAAAGTGACAAAGCTGCACATCAAATATTCTTGTTGAGACAGATAGTCCTGGGATAGTTGGCCTAGAAGTCCTGGAAACATGTAAAAAGTCTATACACATGTTTTATGGACCCAGAGCACATACACAACTAAAAGTAAAGAGATGGCGTAGATGGTGTTGGTGAGTTATTGACCTCTGTGGAGCAGCTAGGAGTAGTCACACAGCAAAAGCAGATGTTCCACGTGTGCAAGTTTGTGTGCTGAACTATGACAGTTCTCAAAATCTCTGAGTACTTTAATATTTTTCCTGTTCCTGCAACAATGTCTTACAGAAATTTTATTGCTCTAGATCTAAAGAGATGTCTAATTTGAATATATTCCCTTTGGTTTTTCCCTTCTTGCTATTGATAAAATGCTTTGAGCTAGAGTGTTTTTCGTTTTCAAAACTCTGTGCATGGGAGTGTGTGTAGTAAAGCTGAAAGACTGTGGTAGGGCAGCAAAATTTACAAAGTTCCTCCACTAAAATTCTGTAGACTTTTAGGTGTTTTAAAATGTTATAATTATTTTGTGGCTAAATATGTTCAGCTTAAATTCTGACTCTGAATCAAAGATGATCAAAATCAATCAAAAATGATAAGTTTTGCATTTAGGACAAGGTTGTTTAAAGTATCTTTCTATGACATTTAGACTTGCTTGTGGCCTTCAGATACAAGAGCAATATTAGTGAAGAAAGGAAGGCCATCAGTGCGTCTTTGGGTTTCAATGTCTTGCCCCAAGAACTTCGACAGTCTCCTCAGCAATAAAAATTAAAAGACAAGATTTTCTCCAAAAATAGCTTTGGAAATCTTGCTCATGATGAGAAACCTCTATGTTTTCTTCATCAAGGGCTAATGTTTTCCCACAGTTCACTTTGTGGTCACATAAAGATAGAATAAGGGCCATTGGAAAAAAATAAATGTAAGCAATACAGTCACCCAATAAACAGAAAAGTGAAGTGAAGGTCATTGGGACTAAATGATTGTGCAAGTGCTGAACAGCTGCCATCTCAGGACCGGTAGGTCACTGCATCTCCCAGGGCCCGGAGGTCATCGCCAGCCAGCTCCCTCCACTCCCTGCAGCTTGTGGCTTTCAAGTGCCTGCCTGGAAATGGGCAATGAATTAAATGGAGAAGCAATGCTGAAAATACTATTGCTAATTTAACCTGCAGCTAGAAAAAGCGAGTGCTGTATCAACAAGTAACTTTCAGCAGCATTCAAGCTCTAGGTGCTTTTCTGTCCCTTAGGGAACGATGGAGGCAGGTTTGGGTTCATTAAGCAGTGCAATATGAGGTCTTTACGGTAGGATCTCACAGTATAATAGTTCAAATATGGGTATGTTTTAAGCATGATCGTATAAGTGAAGCTACATATATATTATGTATGACCACACTAGTGTATAATACTACTTAAGATCCATCTTAAGGTGAATTTTGAAGCCATCTCAAAGTATTTGAAGGTCATAAACACCATGAAGGGGAGACAATTACCTAGACTAGTGTAGTACAGTTGCAACAAGGAAAACTAGGATGCAATGGAACAAAGTAAAATTAGGCTGCATATCAGGAAAATTTTCCTAACAGTAAAGTCTATTAGCCTGTGGAATAGTGTCCCAGGGGAAGTGGTGGAAGCCCCACAGCCTGAGTCATTGAAAGCTAGACTAGAAAACATTCGAGAATAATCCTGAATTGGCAGAGAATAATCTTGCATTGGCAGGGAGATGGAAAAGATGACCTAATAGGTCTTTTCCATCTCTAGCTTCTATGATTCAACCAAGGTACGCTGCTGTGTGTTATGTATCAGGGCATGCCCAGCTATTAACTCCAAGTTCCACTTCAAAGTGGAAATCTTGAAATTTTACTTTGGCTGCAATTACCTTTGCCATTTCAGCAGACAGTGAGAGTTTTATGTTCTTAAGGCACTTGCTCATTTTTAAGGCCCGTGTAGAGAACAAGAATATGAACAATAAATTTAGAACAAGTTGTGGTTTCTTTTAAATGAGAAGGATCTTTTTTATTTCTTTCTATTTTTTTTTTCTTTCCCTGCATGATTGTTTGAGAGACAGCCTTCTGACCAGTTTCCAATTCTGTCTGTATATCTCCACATCTGTTTCCATCATTATCATGTTCGAATATCTGACGCATACGGTGTTGCATAGAGAGGCACTTAGTTCATGAGTAGACCTGAATCTTGCAGATGGATGTGTGTTAATGGGCATTTGAGTCCACACACAACCTTTGCTTCCACAGCCATGTCAGTCCAGTGTATTGACTCAGAGGACCAGACTCTCAGTTCAGTGTAAATCATCACAGCTGCTCTTGCTGAGGGAGCTGCATTGACATGTTCCATTGTAGTAGTGTGTTATTTGATGCGCTGCTGCTAATATTATATACAGGAACTGATTCTGAAATGGGACAGTTTCACTTACATCATTCAAGCAGCACAAGGTGAATGCAATCTGCATGGAAATGCAGGAGGGAATCCCCCCTGCCAGGAAAGCTCTGCTCTTTCAGCAAGCTGGCAGATACATCACTGCTGCTTCCTGAGCCACATGCCACTTGCCTGCAGCAGAGTAAAAGAAGGGAGAGAGGCACAGGAGCCCGGCTGGCAGGACAGAGTCCTCTCCAGTAATACTTGAGCTATGGCCCAGCTCTCCATGCCTAAGAGTGGGATATGAGGAGCCAAGCACCTTGTCTACTCAGTCCTTCCACTGATTTCACTGGGATATGGTGAGAAATGATCTACTTGTATTCCTAAGGATAGGAAGGAATCCCTGATTCCTGCTACTTCTCGCTGTTAGGTGACAGGAGACATTCAATCCTCAGTAAAGTTGACTGTAGCAAGAAACTTCTTGGTAAAGAAAGGAGCAATAAATTCTGACACTCACCCTCTGTGCTTTATGTATTTATCTCTATATAGCAGACTTATTTTTCCCAATGAGGCCGACTCACCATTAAAAAACACTAATCCAAGACTGCTGTGAGTGTTACTGAAAATTCCTGAAATCAATACAGGCTTCCTACTTCAAAAAAAAAAAAAAAGTTACCTCAAAAGTGTGTCTGCAACACTTACTTATGCTGTCCTGCTTGTGCAATCCACAGGCTGCAGAATTGTGAGGACATTGAGCAGTTATTTATGGGCGCATTGTGCTAGAGCACCCAATGCCTCTTTGAGCACCCGTATCTTCATTTCATTGTTTTCATCACTTCAATACTGTGTATTTCCATCTGCATATCTCCAAACAGGATCATATTCTGCAAATGCAGTGACCTCACTGCATTTAAAGACCTGAAACTATTGCTTTTACTATCACATGTGAGAAAAATGTATGAAAGGAAGGCTAAGCTGAAAGGAAATAACTTTCTCTGCCAGCAACAAATGTGACAACTTAGAGGTATTCTTAGCCAATTTAATGCACAGTCTTCCTCTTCATGCTCTCCCCACTTCTTTCGTCTATCAGCATCCCTTATGGTTGCTGGTCAATTTATAACAAGTCCAGACTGTAATTTTTTTCACAGTGGAGGCCTTCCATGTTGACAGGATGCCTGACGCAGTTCTCGATACTCAGTAAGTCCTGTGGAGGGAGAAGAGGGAAATAGCAACTGTCCCAGAGGTCTTTAGTTGAAAATGTGTGCTTTGCACCTGCTAGTGCTTGCCAATTGCGAGAGGGAGCCAGGTGAGGGGCCCACACTCATAAAGAAAATTTAAAAGTCAGTGCATTTTCTGGGTAACAGCATAAACAGTTCAGCTGGCTCCCAATTTCTTCACCAGGTATTTTAATGGCTAGTAAGGGTGGTTTTTTCTCAAGCTCTTCTAGTTTTGGCAGTGACTTCAGTGGGAGAGGAGCTATTCCAGCACCGAGCGCATTTGAAAATCGCACCTTAAATAATCAAATAGAAATTAGATATCCAGGACAGTACCTCCTGCAATTCAGCCTCATTTGCAAATGGATCAAATTTAAGTCCAAAATAGGAAATAGTAATCTGGAACACTGCTTGCTTTCAAAGCAAGGTTCAGTGCCAGACCTTGCCTCAACTTCAGTTGCTAGGTCAAGAATGGAAATGCTATATCGTTCAAGTCTCTGTGCTAGAGAATAAGAGCTGCTCCATATATTAAACATCTACTGTTCAATCTACTAATGCTGGAAATGAGCACTTGTAAATGTTAGAGCTCAAACTCGTAGCTTTTGCATGCAAGGAGTTTTAACAGCACTAGCATCTAGCCTATAAACCATGTCACACCAGTGATGATTTTGAGCATGAATAACTTTAATATGGTAATTTATACTTTCAAAGTCTGTAAGTGAAATTTATATATGTGACCTGTATCTTTCCTCAACTGTGATTATTTGCAAATGCAGCATCTGCTGCATTGTCATATGGAATGAGATGGCGCTCTGATCACACAACAGGATCACATTGATCATTCATAAATAACTTGGGAATAAACAAAATCAGAGTGTCAGAGATTCCTTCTGCAATATATCTCTGGGAAATTTTTGTTGTTCAGAGCATTGTTATCTGACAAGAGAGGTTAATGCAGGAAGAGAGATGGGTCTCCTCAATTTTAATTGCAAAGCTTAGTGCTAATTAAAAACTGTGAATGGTGGTTTCTATAACACTAATTTATGATAGAAGGCCTTTATTAACATAAATATTTCATTGTTGAATGAGGACATAAAAAAATAATTGACATTTTGGCAGACACTCAATGTTTTGGGGATCTATTTTATAAGATATTTTACTGATGAAAATGTGTCTTAAAGCCTTAGCAATATGTTTGGCTTTGGTATCTGGCAGCAGAAAGGCAAGAATCTTAAAGCCAGAAATGTCCCCAGAGCATGCCTCTATACTCCTGCTGTAGGTCTTTCGAGTTCTCTTTTTACAGACAATTGGAAAAATGTTTCAGTGGCTGTTTTATGATACATTTTGATTTGTATATGAGCAAATCTCACGTTTCTACTGTCAGACATTCCCATGTTTTATCACATTTTTTAAAAATGATTTTCAAGCAGTCGCATTAACTCTTCAAGTTGACAGGAGTAAATATTGGCATGAAAAAGATTTAATATTGAATTCACAGATATCAGCAACTTTCTGTAAACTTTCTGGGGAATTGTGTGTTTAATAATGAAAAGTTAGAAAAATAAGTAATACTCAAAGTACATTTTACCTGAATATGCATTTTATGGAGATCATGGGTTGCAGTTACAGAGAATATTTGAAGATATATGTAGATATAGATATGCATTAACCATTATTGAAACTTTCTATACAATTATATGTTAAAACAAGCTCATATAGGATGGGCTCCTAATTAAGCACAGAAAAAGCAGAGCTTAGCGCTTTCTTAAAAGTGTAATATAATCCAGTGCTAGTAATGAATGACAACAGATAAAATATGTCTTGTGAACATATGTCAGGAGTTTTCTTCTCTGAAAGAGTTTTCCTGTGCTTACTTAGGCGAATAGCTTTCTGCGCAGCTGGCAAAAAGCTGTCCAAAAACTGAGGCCCATTTACAGTGGCATAAGAACAAGAAAGGGCACGAGCCCTGAGACTGCAGAACAAATGCAGGCAGAACACCGGGCCCAAGACAGGAGTGCTCATTCTGATCTTCCTTTGAAACTGAAGCAGGGATTAGGAGTCTCCAAACTAAGGTTTGGTAGGCAGAGCCACAAACAGTGTGAATGCGGGTCACTTCCCCGTCTGGTAATAGGCGTTGTATTGCACTGAGCAAGTCACTTCAGCTGTGGTCCAGCTATTTGATTTACTTGTTTATTGGTTTATGCGACAGTTTTTGTGGAAGAAACTGTCTTCCACCGTGAGAGTCAGGTTTCTGAAATCTAACTGCCTCATACAGTGAAGTTCAGCTATTTAAAATTCCACTTAGCAGCATTTTTCATAGTGCTTTTTTCTTTTTTTCTTTCTTGTTTTTAAAATAAATATCTACCCCAACAATGTTTTCAATGAGATTATCTGGTTCTTTCATTTGACGTTCTGATTTCTGGTCTTTTGGACATAGGAAGTGCTCCGTAAACTACAGCAGAACCAGCTTTCCAATCTCTTTTCCATACACAAAGTCAGGCAAACTTTTAGTTTGTTCCAGAACAGGGAAGGAACTTAGTGACATCTCTACAATTAACAACAAATAATTTTCTAACTAATAAGGTGTGTGCTTGCTATTACCCTTACTGCTCAGTTTCCATGCTACACCCTTTCCTCTCACAGTTCTCCTTCTTTTCTTGGACACAACATTCTCGCAGCACTGTCTTTTCCTGTGTTTTGAAAGCACCTGTGTCATTTTTGTCACCTGCAATGTAAAAAATTAATACTTGTTTTTCAGAAGGGTGTTTTTTTACTATTTATGTTCCTTAAGGTGAAGAGAGAAGTATTTGGGGAGGTGGAGGGCTGTTTCTGTGTGCTGGAGTGGCTGGCATTCTGCAACAGATGTTCTTGCAGCAGCTGAGAAGAAATTAATAGCTAAACAAAGAGGTGTTTAACTTTGCACTACCTATGCTTGAACAATAGGGCCTTGGGCTTCAGGGCTCCAATGCATTTAAGCAAAACATTCTAAAGGATGCATTACATATAGTTTGAATGCTAGGCAGGATAACATGTAACCCCAAGCTCCCC
This sequence comes from Eudromia elegans, assembly GCA_003342815.1. NCBI lineage: Eukaryota > Metazoa > Chordata > Aves > Tinamiformes > Tinamidae > Eudromia > Eudromia elegans. Next base: position 2,700,268 of record PTEX01000013.1, read on the forward strand.
TTTCTGAAAGATGGATTACACATTAATGTATGGGTATTTATGCCAACAGTGCAGGGGTGAGAAATAGCAGGTAAGTGAATAGAGCACCTAGGAAAAGATATTTTGAGCAGGAAAAAAAATACATCTCCTGGAAAATCATTAGTGTTCTAAAATCTGCTCAGTCTTGTTGCTATCATTTGTTATAACAGCTCATGTGGACTATTAAAAATTCCCTTAGGAGTTTTTTGTGCTATTCTTTAGTTTTGGGGTTTTTTTTTGTAAAAATTCCTATAGGAATTTTTAATTCCTATTTTTTTAATTCCTAAAATTCCTAAAATTAAAATTTCCTATTTTTTTAATTACTAATTTCCTAAACAGGAGAGTTTGTGCAGCGTGCAGGTGGGCGTAATGTGTCCTTGATTCCAACAAGTTGCAAAACTCTTAATGGAGTCCTCTGCAATAGAAGAAATAGGTAAATATGAAATTCCCCCTCAATACTAAATCAAATAGAGCCTGTTGCACAGGGTGCCTGTTTTAGTAGGTGTGTGCTCAGAATCTCACACAAAGATACTATGATTCTTGATAATAAACTTGGGCTCAATCCTCAGTGATTATATCAGACTTGGGATTGGCTCGACACAAGAAAGTTATTCTCACTTTCTAAGAACCCATCTGGCCCCGAATGTGATCATTTGCTTTCATGGCAAGCTGAAAAGTTGAAGATACTATGTCAAACAGAACAGCTAGAAAGAGTTCCTTGCATTATAGTCAGGAGTTCCACATTAAGGAAGAGAGGATGAATTTGAAGCAGCAGAGCTGTATGCCCCCAAAAAATCTTCAGTGTTGTCCAAACATGTATAGTCTGAAATATTTTATGATCACTCATGTAACAGCATTTGAGGGAGATTGAATGTGTTCAGGTAAGCACTCGTGTTTCCTTCTACATCAGCGATCCGAAATCTCTGATGTGTGGGAAACGCAAATCTCCTTTATGCATGGTCGGAAAGTTTGTGTTGTCTTCTATTTGTTTAGATAGCTAGAGAAATAAAATAAAACAATCATCTACAACATGTCACCTAAACCTTTGGAAAATGAGATGCCTGACAGGAAGTACAGAAAGCTAGCAGAACAAGGAAATGCAAGGGCCAGAGGACTGAATCTATTTCTGTACAGCAAATCTGCAGGAGGTGGATCTCTCTGGTGCTCTTAAGATCCTTGTAGAATGAGGTACGGAATTTGAGTCTAAGCCTCCTGACACAAAGTCCTTAAGGTCGTAGTGAAGGCCGGAATCTGCTCAGCTGTGATTTTCACTATAACAGCATGTTGTTATCAACAGGCAGCCTCTGAAAGTGCTTGCCTTGTGCCCATGTCACAAAACCTGCTCCATTGGACTTATCTTCTATCGACGGCATGGGCTTTTCATAGATACAGAGTGCTGTCATGGTCAAAGGGATGGACCACATAAAGTACAGGGGTGTTGACAAAGCCTAGAAATTCTGGGCTTTGAGGGGACTGTGACGTTTTCCATTGCTTCCTGCATGAGAACTTGTCTGTAGAGGAACTCAGCTGTGGAAACTTGCACCTGTACAGAGCCCCTTGCAAAAAGCAATCACAGAAATCCTTCTGTACTAATTCCCCCAAAGGAGGAGAGTTTGCTTTCTTTCGTTTTTATCTTTTAGTGTAAAACATATTTCTTTTTAAGAAATTCCCTACAAAGGGCAATTTCTTAGGAAGAAAGCTCTTGTGTATTTTTCTTTAATAGAAAACATATATAAATATATACAATTTCATATTTCTGCAGCTACTACAATGTACTACAATGACAAAATAACCTTACTAAACTAGCACATCTAGGAGCAAAATTTGCGTGAGAGAACAGAAAGAGTATCAGACACTTCTTCCTAGTCACAAAATTGAGCTCCTTAGATACCACAAATTTATTGACTTTCTAAATGCACCAGCCAGCAGACAAGACCTAAGTAGAACTTTGTTGAATAGATCCCAGCTGGAGTGCTGGGATCTGTGGCTGGGTGCCTTCTAGCTGAAAAAAGAGAAAGAATTAAGAAAGAAGAAATAGGAAGGTCCTCTCTGTCAACGCCATGAAAGTTGTTCAGTGTTTTGAGAGATATTTCCATCAATAATATCAAAATGGTTAAAAAAATGGGAAATTTCTTCCATGGTGCAGATTTAAAAAATCATGGATCATGCTGGTGTGCAAACATACATCTGGCATTCTCTCTCCCAGTACTGGATGCCCACATACATCTGCATATGTGACGGTCCGTGCTTGTCAAAGGTCCTCAAACATTTTCTAACACCTTCAGTTCAGTGACAGCACAATTGGGTAAAAAGTAAGCATAATGAAGAATGACATGTTTAATATTTTCTTATGATTGCCCTCTATTAAAATAGGATTTTAAGAAAGCATGACAACACTAACAGTCATAATTACCAGTTTAGCTGGACAGACCATAAATGTTGGACCTGAAAGATAGATCATTTCCAGGTGAAACAAGGGATTGCTTGTCTTACTTATTCTGAATAAAGAAAATAGAGATTTCAGATGTTCAGAAAAGCTGCACACAAAGCTATGGTGTATTTTACAGAATAATATTTAAATCAAATGCTTTTGCACATCAGTGTTTTTAACAACTATAGGAAGGGGTAAATGCTAATTTCTGTAGCCATGTGGAGCGTAATTTACACTCCACAGAATAGCATAATAAAAAGATTAAACAGCTGCAGGCTTAGTGGTGGCAATATTCAGTACCTCACCCCACTGCTTCCCTGGCAGTGTTCTGGAAGCTTCTTGATTGCTTCCATGGCCATCAAGACATGGGCAAGGGTGATGAAAGGATGTAAACCTATTTAAAGGATAATATGCAGTTCCTCTATGCTAACAGTTAATAAAAGGACTTCCAGAGGTAAGGGACTATGGGGAAAATATAAACCTCATGGCAACATTTAAATAGCAAATGAAAATGGGTTAGAGGTCAATGAGAAAGATGGAAATAATGGTATGTTCTTTATGGTATTTTTATTTTATGTCCATCTAATACAAACTAGGTTCATTCATGTCATCAATATGGATGGCTGAAGTCTTCACAGTTGTGTGCATGCGCTCAGGTTTGTGTTAAAGGCCCAGCCAGATGAAGGATGTGAGTGAGGACGCTGAGCACGGAGCTGAGGTCCACAAAGGAGGAACATGGCAGTTTCCGTGGGGTGTAGGAGGAATCTTTCACTTCCCTCAAGTTTGCATGCTCCTTTCCAAGATTTCCTCTTTCTTCTCCAAAAATCTGGAACACAGGACCTTTAGCTGCAGCCCGTCCCTGTGCATGTCCTCTTCCTTAAACACTGATGTATTATGACCACACTACATTGCCCTTCCTACACTATCCAAGCAATAAGGCAGAGAAGGAAAGAATAGGAGGAAAGGGAAGAGAAAAGGTTGATTTTGTTTTCTTTCTTAGTTTTCATTTGCCAAGTTTGTTTAGACTGCTAGGCTTCCAAATCAGTATTTGAATTATAGTACAGTTACTTCAGATTGGAATATCATTTTTAAAACACCACTGTCCATGCTGAATAAAATACACACACAGCATATATGATTCTTGCAGTGCCTCCTCCAGCTCCCCTGCCAGCTTCTGACCGTCACCGGCCACAACTGGGATCCCACAGCTTGCTCAGTTTAACAGCCATAGGTAGGAATCAAGTCATTTAGATAACAGCGATTTAGCCCTCTTGGAGCTTTGTAGATGAGGGAAAAGGTCCTTGAAACAGGTCCTGACCTCTGTGGCAATGTGGAGTGTGCAGCGCACTTGGTGGTGCTGAGTTGCTGTCAGAGCCTCTGCTTAGTTTCTCATAGATGCATTTGTGAGGCAAGATTCATTGGGAGGAGATGGGTGTTCTAGACATTAAGACAACGCAAAAACAACTTGTGTCATGTTCCAGTTCCTGAGGAGATAAAAGTGTCATGTTCCAGTTCCTCAGGAGATAAAAGATTTCTTCTCCCAGATAGTCAGATAAACCAGGATGCCCTAGGTAACAGGAGATAATTGTGTTACACAGTAAATCATGCATAGACAAATCAGGTAAGATTAAATACCCATTAACAAGTGTATTTGGCACCAATTAGCCAACTTAATTTTTAAGATACAGTGTTAAATCTAAATAGCAGTCATAAAATGATTTTTTCTTTTTCTTCTCCAGTATCTACACATCATCTGAGACTTACTAACTTTTTGACAGAAGAGATGAACACATAAACTTATATGTCGTAGGCTGCAGATTTTGTCCTCTGTCTCGTGGTAATAATGTTTTAAACCCTTTTCAACTCCAGTTTCTTTAAACATCTGTCACAAATAGCCAAAATTCCATGCGATGCTGGAAATTCTTCACTTGGAAACCTCTCAAAGATACACCATTTCCCACAGAAAGTCGGTTTTGACTGAGGCTGATGATTTTCCCTGAAGGTATCCATCGCTGGGCCAAAGCGCAATTTTACTACAGAGAGACCAGGATAATGTAACTCCTTCAGAAGTCTTGAAATGAAGAAATTTACCTGATGCATTTATGTTGAGAAATGCGTGTAAGAAAACAAAACTGAGTTTGCCAGCTTTATGATGTGCTTTCAAAGAGTGAGCTGCAGTGATTTGGGAAGGGGTAGGTGTGTTGCTGCCTCAGCTCCACCCGCAGGCAATGGCTAGGAGGACCGCACAGTATGATGTGGGGCCCATATTGTCTGCAGTTCCTGAAGGTTCCCTTTGAGTTAAGGCCCTTTGTTTCTGCAGCCAAAGCATCCAAATTCTGTTGCATGCATTACTGTGAAATGGCCCTTGTGTACAGTGTAGTAATCACAGTTCCTGCAGAGACACAGCTTTATTAATTGTCTACAGACTTTTAGATTTTATTTGCAGAGTTTTGCAAATGTTTTTAATAAGCGTGTTTTTAATAAGCATGATTTTCTTTGCCATAACAGCTCCAGGGTTCAGCAGACACAGAGCATGTCTACATCCTTACTACAGAGCCAGAGGTAATGACCCTAGTAATCTAGCTCTGAGGTCTGGGCATGCTAGTATTTGCATGTATACATCTATATATTCACAAGCACATATGTATATCTCTATTACATGGAGTTTTTTAGCATGGGTTGCAAAAGTAAGAGCGGTTGGAGAACTATTGTGCTGTGCACAGGCTCATTAGGTGTCCCAAGAAGTCTCCAGAAAGCAGGCAGGTGGAAATACATAAATCCACTAATAAACTGGACACTGCCGTCCCTGAGCCATTAATGTCTGAAAGCCTGAAGCCACAAGAGTTTGTGACAAGGAGAAGTATAACACTGCAAAGGAATTTTAGAGAGACAAAATGTAAATACGTGAAAGGAAAAAAAAAAGTCAGAACTCTCAAGTTGTTGCCCTCATTTTTCTGAAAAAGCTAAGGGATACATATGAATAATTACTAGTTAAGAGCCCCTTTTTTTACCTCCTGCACATAACATCTGTTGGCTGGTAGCATGTCTAATACCTCTCTGGCACTCGTTCATTGCTGACTCAGGGATCTGACTACCACTTCATGAGTCATCAGCAGACACGACTTCCTCAAGGACCTTCTTGTCCTCCTAGCCAAGTCCTGACCTGGCCTATCCCTCCCCTGCTAACCAGCTGCTCTGGATGCCAGCCACAAAATGCAGCTTTATTTTACAGAAACTAGACATCTGTCAGTCACACGATGATTTTATATAGCCTCTTTATTATCCAGACTAATCTGATAATGTGCAATATAATTTTAAAATGTCGGACTTTATGACAAAAAAATACCATTAGCTAGAAAACGCTGAAATTAGCTTGCCTAGCTTAAACTAATAACTAAGAAAGGGTTAATAGGACAACCCAGTCATTTATTAAATGTTATTTGCAATTTTTTTCTCAACTTCTGTAGCGAGAATTCCAGTTCTTCAGTTGCTTGGCAGATTCCAAAGTGCTTTGTGTATATTGTTTTGTACTCTGAATGTATTACAAATTGGCTGTTAGGTGTTTAGAACTTGCAAAAGAATCTATTTGAAAGAAAGCCTGGCAACATGAAATGTGATTTGGTTAAAAAAAAAAAATGGTCTGAATATTATGCTTTTAAACTAGAAACTTATTGGCTCTTCTTTAAAGTCAGATAGTCATAAATGACCTGACTGAAAGGATAAATGATATTTGTACTGCAAGTTTGGATACAGAATGCCACCCACAGATCAAAGATTACATTTACAGAGACTTGTAAGCATCAATGTGGAGTTGTATTATAGACTGAGAAGCCGACCAACTCACGGTTGTGCAGCTGATATTTTTGTGGGTATCCAACATCAGTGAGATGAGAAATTGTTTTCCAATGAGACTTTACTAAAGCAACTAACAGACCTGGAGTACAATCAGTGTCAGTTCTGAGGTCTGGGTGTTCAAAGATTACAGGACCTTGAACAAACATTGTGCTCCCATGACTTTGAACAACAGCATCCTTGTCCAGGGAGATATTAAGTCTCTGGCAAATGTGATGCACATGTGCAGATTGTGCTGGCAACCACTGGAATGCAATGGAATTGGAAATAAAGATGGTAAAATGACTTGCCACACAGTCTTGAAAGAATCAGAGGGGGCTAAAACTTAAACTTATGTATTAGCCAATTGGTTGGTTGAAATGTATTTGTACTGGGGTTTGCATTCTTACTGCATGATCTTCCACTAAAAACATGACATAAGTGTCAATGACTGAAGAAACTGATGCACAAACATAGAAAGTAATGGAGAGGTCATGTCTTGAAGACTAGGCTGAAAAAAAAAATGAGGGGATGGGATTCCCTTTCAATTACAGTATGGATTCTTGAAGTTCTCCAAAACTGTCCTACTGGCTGGAGATTAAAGAAGACTGGATGGAAGCTTAGTCTCTGCCACATTTGCCTTGGGTATTGTTTACTTCTGTCTGTGGGAGCTAAAGCCACAGCAGACCCAGACACAACAGTGTCCAGTTCACTGGCGCCCACTGAGTGGAACATAATACAAAGATGCCTACTACAGCTTGTCAGTTCTAGATTTGAACTAACCACATGATGTGTGATGGCAGTGAGGAGTCCATGTGTATTCACCCGACATATATATTTAGAGCATTACTGCCAGAATCAAAACTTCTTATGGAATTGACAGAACAGTGTAAAGTAGACTCACCAAAACCCCAATCTCTCTCTCTTGCTCTTTTTTTTTTTTTTTTTTTTTGGTTAATTTTCCCAAGACTAGAGGAAAAATTGTTACAGACATTTATGTACTTGAAACTTTTTTAAAGGATAAGCCTTCAGAAATTCTCAACATGGATAAAAGCTCCAACATTCCTATGTCCTGACTCTGTCTAATGATCTATCTACATTCCCCGGGCTTGCAAACCTGAGTTGGAAATTTCATAAGAACTGTAAAAAAATATTTCCAGACTAGCCTTTCTTATGATATATTAGTACTCGTTTTCAATGAGACTGTTAACCCTAGTTAGAGATTACAGAGTTAAATGATTCAGAGTCAAAGGAAAAATAGGTTCAGGAGAAAGTATTCAATCATACTTTAAATTTGTTGAAGAATTAAGATATGAGCTATTAATAAGGGACAGAAATGATCTATGTAGCCTCCCATAATATCTATGCATTAAAAATAAGTTCAGCAGTTTACTGAGGGTCTACATCGGGACTCCCTTAGGCAGTATCATTTCTATGCACATCAGTTCACCTACACTAAATTTTAACTTCTTTTCATGTATAAAAATAAGATCAGATTTGTTGTTATTATTCATATCAGCATAATGTATTATACAGGGGAAGGGAGCAATGACAGATATACCTCAAGGCTTGAAGTCTGAAGGGGGGTTGTTTCCTCTACAAAGACTAACAAGGAATTTTTTCCTAAGTTTAACATTACAAGCCAGATTTAGGTATATTAATTAAGACTTCCCTTAGGGCTACATACCTAGTAGAATACTTTATCAGAATATAGTTTTTGTTGTATGAATAGGAAATTGATCATCATTTTCTTCCCAATTTAGGAGCAATCTGATGAGGAGTAACTGTCTTCTCTCTCAGTACTACACAATGGCTTAACTTAACAAGGCTTAACATTTTTAGCCATTTTTAACTGAGCCACTGCCAGCTGCTGCCTAGTTTTTTTCCATCTTGTCTTTTGCCTTCTGGACAGAAAGAATGACCCATTAACAAGCCATTCAGGTAATGGCTTTAGTTTATATTCAACACATCTAAGCTGCTTCTCAAAGTGGCTCATAGGTTTCCTCAATGGAACTAGGATCCCAGATGAGTTTCTTACAGTTAACCTGTACAGTAATTGTACAGGTTACAGTTGCAATGTGTGAGGGGGTTTTGCAAGCAAAAATGGCTTTTTCTTATGAGACACTGCAAGGTCCAAACAGCAGGACAAAACAACAGAGTGGACACTTTTCTGTGACATTAGCTAAACAGTCTCTCGACACCTACTACCACAGGGCAAGGACAAGCCAGCACAGAGCTCTTTGCAGAGTATACGCCTAGGTCTTTTCTATCAGACCACTTGCTTTCCTGACTTACTTCTTAATTACTGGATCCAAACCATGGACAAGGGACAAGAGTCACCACCACATGGAGTACAATGGAATAGTATCCGCTTCCTTGAGTCTGAAGGTAACCCTTTGTCTTTCAAATGCTCAATGTATGGTGAAAGAAAGGGAGATGTTTGCACATGTATGCAAGCCAACACATGGCTACTGCCAACTCCCAGATGTGCACAAACACACACACACGGGTGATATAGAACTGAAAACTTTGCTTAAACATTACTAAAACATAACACTTTCAGGACCCCTAAGTACAACACCATCAGTGCAACACTATAGGCAGTAAGTATTGAATAAGACCTATGGCTAGAGTAAATTGTGGAACTTTAGAGAATTTCTGGGTGATTGTTAGAAAACTTTGGACATCCCAACAATTTCCCTGTTGGAAATAAGAAGGAGAAAAGCAACTAGACTGTTTACAATCAAATAAATAAATTAATCTATAGTCTTTCACTGTTGTCCCTAGCATAATGAATTGCTGCTCTTGTGTGAGGAATCATTGACATCAGCTCTGTGTTCAGATTGCGTCCATACTGTCTTCACCAGGGGATCAATCCTGCTATAGCACAACACATTTGTGAGAGGCAGAGTGCCTTCCATTATTCTGGTTTTAATTGGCAATTGAAAGTACACGAATCTTCACAGACACAGCCCTAAACAAGTGTTTATAATATAAAACACAGGAAAGCAATTTGCCTCCAAAACACTAATGTGAACTTCTAAAGTAATCCATTGTACTAAAACATGCTGAATAGTAATGCATTTTGGAAGGAACTAACCAACCACAATGTACCTTTTAAATCAAAGCAATAGATTTCCAAGGCATATTATATACACTCGACATGACTCCTCATTTAAACTTGTCATCTGTGCAGACATATGATTAGCTATAGGATTGAGTGGTTCAGAATGTATCTTGTAAATCAGTGTTATTCTGTAGGACATTTTTTTAGGACACTGGAAATACCCAACTGCTGGGAAAAGGTTGTAAAATAATAAGGGGTAAAGGATTCAAGGAAAGTAGAGAGTTCATAAGCTGCTGACAGTCAAGTAGGCAGGCCCATTTTTTGTTGTTGTTGCTCCTGCTTTTTCTGTTGGCTAAGAATCAAGCTGGTGTAATAGCAGTCTCATTGTCTCTGCCGTACTTGCTCAATGAGCTACTGTCATTTTTCCACCGCTAAAGAAGGGATATTCAGATGTAATGACTATGGAGCGTGGTGGTCAAGTTGGCAATGAAGGGCAGAGAGAATTCACATTTTTAATAGCCCGTCTTTCTTGCTTTTCTACTTCATCTTTGAAAGCTTGGTAACTGTATTAGATTTGTTCTTGTATCTTTCAGAGGTGAAAAATAGGAGATAAAATGTCTGGGTACATAAAGAAGGAATATGTCCACCTGAAGGGAAAAAAGTGTTGAGATGAGGCTAAAAAGTCATGAGGTCATAGAAATTACTTGGACTTTTTGTCTATATGTTAATATGATGTTTGGCTTCATTGCTTTTGATGCTTTATTTTTGAGCTTGTGAAATAACTTTCTTTTTCACTGAGTACCTCAGCCAACTCTTCTCTTGCCTCCTCAAAACACTCAACTCACAAGCTACCTACAATTATATGCATGGAACGGAGCTCAGGATGAAAAGGAGATAGGTCAGGGATAGAGGTTGTTACTATGGTAAATCTCCACCCGGACAGACTGCTAATGCATTCACTTTGTCACGGCAACTTCTCCACCTGTGGTTCTTATGGCTCCACTGGAGATTAGGTATTCCTTCCATGCTCTTCTCTCAGGAAGGCACAAGACACAGAAGCACCTCACAAAGGTGGGATTGTGAGGCATGGATGAAAAGACCTGTGCATAAATATGTAGAAGAGCTCCCAGAGAAGATGAGAGAAACTACGACTTATTCCAGAGGTGCTTTTAACATTGTCAGAATTGTTTTTAACAGTTTCTCCTTCAAATACTTCATGCCTATAACCCACACTTTTATTTAGTAGAATGGTTTTCTTGTTCTGTATAGTCTATGGATTATACAAATGAAAATACTGTGTTGTTCTTGAAACCTATGGTTTTCATTCTGTACCATCCAACAGCATAAGACTCCAGATAAAACTGGGAGTAGAATGCTAAGTAATATAGTTGGAAAGTAAAGCTATTACAAAATTATTAGGGCTACTCTGGCTAGTACAGCCTATTAGGGTTAGGACAACCACAATAGTATACATGAACTGCAAGGCCTACACATATATGCAAAAGAAACATTTCTCCAAGATGTGACTCTTATGTGCAGTTCTATTCCTGCTCTGAAGGGGGATCTTTTGAAAATCCCAATTACTAATAATTCCTGACCTTTCTAGGACTGCCTATAGTGGTCAGAAGTTGGAAGGAAGCCAAGTCTACACCCTTATCTTGACCTTTTTACACATGAGTTGTGGAGAGAGAGGTCCACTTCCACTCTCTGGAATTTGAGTCCATGGCCTTTTAACGCACACTGCTTAATAAGAAGATTTCCTAATTTTTCTTGCTTCTGGTGTCTTTGAGGCCAAGTCATGATGAAATATGAAGACTTGTCTTATTAGAAAGCTGAACTTTTTTATGACATTTATTTTTTTATGAAAAAATTGATTCAAGTACTCTCAGCAAAGAGTAAGATTTCTTTCTTCAGTATGGAAGTAATGCAACATGCTGCAGAAGAGAAAAACAAATTTTATGACATTAAATAATTGTGAAAGGATCGTCCATGTGACTTCTCCATAATTCCGCACATCAGCATGTCCCAATAAGCTGAACTGTGAGTTCATGTTTTAGCACCCATTCATTTTAAAGTCTGAGCATTTGATTCCTTCTTACAGAGCTCTGTGAAGAGATAACTGACATCAGCTTTCTCTGCATCTTTGCAGTTGCTGTAACCTCATTATTCTTTCAATTATCTTGGCAGTTAGTCGTTTTTTGGGTTTAGCTGGTGCCATCTCGTCTGTAAAGCTCTACAGTTGGAACTGCAACACAGAGAAAGGTCACAGCACAAAAGCAAGTCAGTCTCCCTCTTCCAGTACTTGTACAACTCCTTTTATTTCATAATTGTTCATTTTCTACTGCTTGCTTTCAGTTCTTGGCAGTTGTATGATATCATCCTGCCCATGCAGCTCATGTGAACGTCCCGTGTATGTTAGAAAAGTTCCCTTTCGTCCTTCCTTCTGCCTGTTTTTACCATTTCCACTGGAGATCTGTAATTGGGGTGAGGTAACACACCCTCATGACTTAAAAAAGCTAATCTCTAAAAACACAATAATCAAGAAGCCTACCATATATTGGCTTGTCGCTAGAAGCTGATATTCAGCAGTGAAATATGAGAGGATTTAAGCAAAAGATTTTGCCCTCCTTCCCCCACCCCTCTCTCTCTTTAGAAAAGAAATGTCTGATTCATGCAAAAATAATGTATGAACCATTTGCACAGCATTACAAAAATCTGCTTGTTATTCTGAGACAATTCTGCCTTCTTCTGCCTGGAATCACACTGCTCTGCTTCAGATAACTTAGGGGTGAGCCAAAAATATAGGGCAGTGTTTGCCAAAATATAGAAGCTAAAATTACACAAATGTTAGAATAAAAATGGGAAAATATGGTTTCTAATAAGCCTTAGAGTTACTGTGAGAGCAGGAGTACCATTCCTATAATAAGGGATGTCTAGTGACAAGTAACATGTCCATGCATACTGTAATGCCATTAAATTTTATGCTATCACTAGTCAGTGGTATCTGTAGAGTGGTATCAATGTAACCACTACACTCCACCACACTTAAAATACAAATTAGCAGTGATAGGTTCACTTTTATGGTCCAAGGGCAATTACTGACCACTACAAGGTCATTTAATGTGAGACGGCTTGCTTGTTCCACAACAACCGTAAGAGATCTTACTTTCTGTCATTAAATCATTTGTACTCCTACTTCTCCTTTTTTAGCTCTGACATCTGTCAGATGGAAACTAAAATATCATAGGACTGATTATTCATTGGTATTTGTGAGGAATTTTCTTCTCATCAGATGCAAGGTAGTATCAAATATGAAGTATTACTACCATTAATGTTAGCAATGCAAATTACTGAGTTGACATGCTAGACTTTATATTGTTTTCTGAATTTAGCTGAATTCCACTAGTTTTCAACATATACTCAAGGCTAAATACACTTAAAGGCCATTTCTGACTCGCAACCTCTTCTGAATTGGGAGTTCTATTAATTACTCATCTTGCAGAATGGAATTTATTTGACATAAATCTAAATCACTTTGAAAGATTAAGGTAAATTTTGATTAGATGCATTCCTAACTTTCATAAAACTCTTTTTGAACAAAACTTTGTAAATCCTATTAAGTTCTTGTTTAATCTCATCTCTTTCATATATTTTTAAGTTCACTTCTCAATTTAAATGGGTCAACTCTGCTGACTATCTGGATATTTTGAAAGGGAGAATTCTCTCCATTGCATAAATTACGATATCTCCTGTTGTTTATTGTATGATACTGGCATTTCACTCACACAATTTCTTCTGTACCCATAAAATTTTCCATCTGGGGTATAATTGTCTGATCCTTCTGTTAGCCCATGTATTTTGTTTCACCTCTTAAAGAAATTTAATATTGCTAATCTGCAGTATTCTATCTTGGAGACAGATGATATTAAGTTCACTTCTCAGTAAAGAAGTATGTAGCATACAATGTGCCTGTATACATATCACCTGAGAATGAAGAAGGATTTACAGTTTAAGTTACTTTTGTATGAAATCATAGTCATGTGTTTGAACTTCCTATAGTTGAAAGTAAAATCATTTTTGAATGCAAAGGATCAAACTTTGGCCTCCCTTGAGTTCTCTCTCAGAGTTAAGAGCCCAAACTATTCATGGTTTGACTGTGAAAAAAAGAAAAAGTCAAGTAATTTTTTGAATAGAAAAAAAAAGTTCAAAGCTTTTCTTTTGCTCGTTTCTCCCAGAGGAACAGTGCAGTCTATACAGCCCGAGACCATGCAAGAACAAAAGCAGAGGCTTCATGTGGATATGGTTACACGCTGATAATAACTCATGTGATGCTATTTTGTAATTGACAGAACGAGAATAATTTTGTTTGTTTGTTTGCACATTATGTCCCTTTATTTTTCCCTGTAAAATCTTCATAGTTTAATTTGTTCTACATATAGGATGATTCTATTTTAAAAGTGTTTTTTCTTTAATAACAGTATTCAGGATTAATCTTTCTTCCTTTGGAGTTTATTAGTTAGTTTGCCACTACTCTTCAAGATTTTTATATAATTCTGAGGAAAGTTTTTGAAAAGTAAATTTATCAGACTTTTTTTTTTTTTTTAATGTTTGAGATCGGGCATCAGATAATCAGAGCAGCTATTTCCCAAGGCTACAGTTCACTCTAAACAACAGTGGAGGCAACAGGGAAGGAAAGTTGGGAGATTAAGGATCAGGAATCAAATGGGTACTTGAAAGCACTTCTTGCATCTAGGACTTCCTGGTACAGAGTGCCACAACAATGATATTTTTGAATATCATGGGATAATATTAGATACATATGATGCACCTTTACGCTGAAATCTTACCCAAAGATTTTAGAAACCTTGGATCACTTTTTCCTTTAAGAAGACGCTGCACACCAGTTTTACTGCACTACGTTCTGTTGTAGACTTTCCAAAGAGGTCCAAGAGTTAAAGAGGATTAGTCCTCGGCCTGCTGCTCGAATACTTTTGTGTAGAGGTAAATAAACTAGGAAGAAGGTTGCAGGGAATCCAAAATAGTTAATTCAGATTTCTTAACATAGTTTTTTTATTTGTCATTTAGTTGTTTATATTTTAAAAATCTGAAAATGCATCAGAATATTTCAAGTTAAATAAAATATTTCCAATGGACCTGAAATACATTTATTTTTCTTATTTTTTTCTGTGATTTGCACTTCATCAAAACATGCAAAATCACGGAATTTGCACTATGAACATGCAGCTCCATCCAAAATTTTTCTTACCTCCAGCAACTCCTATTTTAAGAAAGCCAGACAAAAACTCTGAGAGACTTTATCAGACAGTGGGAGAGCAGCACATATCAGGATTTCGGGTAGAGGTTCTGTAATGAGAGATCAGAAAAGGTGAGGTGATGGCAGTCATTTCACTAAGTGAGTATGAGGAGTACTGTGCATTTCTCAATAATTCCTTAAAGCAAGTGTTATGTACCTAGCTTTTCATATAAAAAAGTTGGAAAAAATAGCAGTAGTCACTACTCTCTTTAAAATGCTTGCAAGAGTCACTAGGTCAATTCAACTGAGAAATGAAAAAAAAAGAAAAGTCCTCTGAACCTGTGGCAAAAGAAACTAAATTCAGGAAGTCTTCCCAATTCTGTTCTTTATTGCAGGACTGTAGAAATATATATTTTTTCCTCTGAGGCTTTAAATTGTCTTCTGAAGAATATTGTTAACACAAGGAAATCGTGTGGTGAATGACTTACGATAAAGGAGTGTTTGGCTTCTGCGATATTCTAAAAGTCAGGCAGGGTTTTCATTGTAGTAAGAATATTAATATATGAAATTGTAATAATGATTTATTAATTAGCTAAGACTGTCATCACAGTTTTTTATGGCTAATTTGAATGGCAGTCACACTGGAGTCTGCTTTGTCTCACATTCTCTCTTTCAGTAAAATCAAGCACAGACACTTTGCTGGCCATCCAGGAGACTTTTATCTTTGCCTACAAGGACCCTAGGGGAATGGAAACAGGGAAAGAATATGGAAAGAGGATTTGTAGCTCATGACTTTGAGACTTCCCTTTAAGCCTTGCATTTTTTTTCCTCCTCCCTTTTCCTGTTCAATAAGATATGAAAAAAGTAAGAGAGTAAGCAAGAAAGAGGCAAGAAGGAACATTAATTTTAACTTTTCTTGGTGTTTAAACTCTCAAAACAAAAGAATGATCTTTGACATATTTCTGAGCCAGGATTAGAGATGAGGTTTGGAAACTATAAAATGAAGAAAGTGAGACTGGTTTTCATGAATTTACAGCAATCCTCTCCAATCAGTATATAAAAAAAGAAAAAAGGGAGAGGAGAACAACGGTGGGCAGGAAGGGCTTTCAATATACAGGGAAACAGTGTCCCTAAGTACACCCAACTGCAATAAGTATTTGCAGAAACAGATGCTATGTCAATTAATTCCATTTCCTTCAAAATACTTCTACCTATTCTATCCTGAAGCAACTTAATAACCTCTATTTAAGACCATGGCCTCCTTTATACTACCTCTAAGAAGGTTTACTAAAGGACTGGAGAACAAAACAAACAGATATTTAAGGAAGAAAAGAAAGGCAGATGTACATTCACGAGTCATACCCATATCCTGTTTGCTGCCCAGAGTGCAGAAGTCTGGCTCCCGGAGTGCATTTTCCATAGTTCACCCCACCAAGATGTAGAAGTGGCAAATCTTCATTTAGGAGAAAGTATCCAGACTACTTTTTCCCCCTCAGTCAAAATGATATGCACAACCATGTGTACTTCTGCTTAAAATGAAGAACTGCACTAAGCATATGAGATTGCTAAAGGCATTTTTGCGTGCTCGTACAGTTGTCCTGTATTAACGAACTATCTTGATCTGTGTTGGAGAATGAAAGGCATCACACTGTTGCTGCTTGCCCCTAGTTGGAGCTGTGGCTCCTGGAATCAGCTCTTTTCTCTTACACAATCTTAACTGTGACACAATCAAAAACGGTTAAAGCATCCCACAGATTTGTACTTTGTCCATAACCTCTTCCCACATTGTAACAATTTGTTACTTGAGTGTAAATCTGATACTTTTGGCTTGCAAATAAAGTGTTAGACAATCTGCAAACATGAGCTCATCACTTTGGGCAAGGTGAAAAGGGTCTCTGATGTGGTATACTCATTGTTGGCCCCCAGATATTAGTCAAAACTCTGAAAGGAAACCAGCTCTTAACATGGTGTCTATTGTCTTTTTGTTAGCCTTTTTTCCATCTCTGACTCTTTCATACTTTGATATGAAGCCACTCTTTTCTCACTCTTTGTGTGTGTCTGTGTGTGTAAGTGTTATGATTCAGTCCTCTAGCATGTATTATCAAGCAGCTGTGTCTTGTAGGGAGTCTGTGGTAAATTTGAGTGAGGAGGGATTTTATTTCACCATTTGCTACACTCAACTCTGCCTTTCTCTAGCTTCAGTAGTATTCTCTAAGAGCAAACATTTATTGGTATCATGAAAAAAAAAAGAAGCCGGGAGAGCATTAGACAGTAGGAACTCCTTTCCACTCCCATACACAGAGCAACGACTTCCAGATTTGTGCAGTTTGTTGCATACAGCAACGTATGGAGTTTGTGCAGTTCCCCCTCAGTATAGCTCCAGTTTCTTCAGTTAAAACAGAGCTCTCTGTGTGCTAGCTACTGGCAGGGGAGATGATATTTCAGTGCTTCACTTTTGCACTGCACCTTTTAACCTAGAAATCGATAATCACTACCAAACTTTTACATGATGAGAACGCCAGACTTGCCAAGGTAAAATTCATTACAGATGTAATATATTTGACACTTCATGGTCAAAAGGAGTTTTGTCAAACCTGGTTCCATTCTCTTCAGGTGATATAGTAGTGCTCAAGTCTTTTCACTCTTGAGAATGTAGTTAACTGTGTCCCTTCTCC
This sequence comes from Eudromia elegans, assembly GCA_003342815.1. Taxonomy (NCBI): domain Eukaryota; kingdom Metazoa; phylum Chordata; class Aves; order Tinamiformes; family Tinamidae; genus Eudromia; species Eudromia elegans. The sequence goes on from PTEX01000013.1 coordinate 2,717,544, forward strand.
AATAGTGAGGAGTCCAAGCATTTCTAAATCATCTCAAGGGGACACACAGATGCCACAAACCTCAGATGTCCAGACATAGCTTATAGGTTTTGAGAAAAATACTCAAGTAAAGAAATCTCTTCTTTACTTACAGTTTACTTACCTGAACCTTCAGGGCCTATTTGTTCGTTTGCTTGGTTTTTTAAAAAAAAAAAAAAAAATTTTTTTTAGAAAAAAAGTAAAGAGAATTTTGAAACAGAAGGTAAATTCTTTTTTTTTCTCTCCTCTCCTCTCCTCTCCTCTCCTCTCCTCTCCTCTCCTCTCCTCTCCTCTCCTCTCCTCTCCTCTCCTCTCCTCTCCTCTCCTCTCTCTTATCAATTTAACTTATCCATTTCTTTCCTTTTCTGTTTTTTTCTTCCGTTATATCTATTTCCAGTCAGGTCTTCAAACTGAGACACCTGCAGGAAAGTAATTTTTTGAAGTATTTTCAATATAACTGGGAAGAGAAATATAAACTCATTATTGGAAAGCCATTAAACAGGACTAATACTTCTCTGAAGACTTGTTACATGCGTAGGTTCTTCCTCACTAGACCCTCAACTTCTTAGGTAGACAGGTCAGCCGCAGCTGCCTGCTTTAGGTAAACCATTTGGCAAGACAACTTTTCGACTGACCTCCAACTTTCAGAATGAAGTCATCATTCTGGCACAGTGGGAGAGGAAAGGACCCTTGTGTCAACAAAACTCAGCTCTTACTAAGAACAGAAAAGTCTGAGAAGAGCTCAAAGCCAGCAAGAGATATGTGTTCTCTTAACCAGTTTACTGAAAGCCAGTAAACTTACTTATATCAGAAACTCACAGTGATCACCCTTATACAGTAATCATTTTCCAGCACTTTTGAGCACAGTGGCTTGTCACACAGAGCATGCATGCCCTAATTTTAGAACAGAAAATAATCAGAAACACCTGTAAATCTGGTAAATCTCTTGGACTAGTTGACCTCTGTGTGGACTGTTGCAATAAAATGCCTGTGGGATCCTCAGGTTGGCTATCTCTGTCTCAACATTCCTCCTGTTTAAAAATGTAGTACTGGGAAGGACAGCCAGATAATGGTGAAAGACAGAGAAATTGGCTGTACAACTACTTAGGAAGGGCTATAGAAACGTGGATTTAGCACTGTCAAAGGAGAAAGTGCAGATTATAAAAGGAAATAGTCAAAAAATGGGGTAGTTTTTTTTATGACATCTTGAGGAAAACTTTTCATTTTAATGCTGCTGAATTTGAAGATGGTAAGAAAAAAGGCAGAGCAGAAGGAAGAGCCCATGCAGGACCCCCTGCAAGGGGGCAAAAGCTAGAGGCCAACCTCAAATCCCAGTGTTAGAACAAGATGATCACATTAAAATTTGAAGGTTCAAATTACTAAAACCAGAACATTGACTGAAACATATTTCAGAAGATGTCTCCTCTTTTCTTGATTTCTTTCTTTCTTTTTTTTTTCTTTCCTTTTTTTTTTTTTNTTTTGGCTTTATTCTTTAACCTGTAATTCTTCAGGAAAAATCAATCCTGACACCACATTATACATGGAAGTGCTGTGTAATATAATCTGCATGCTGTCTTCCATGTTATATTTGAAGAAACATGGTGAAAATCTTTTCTTTCTCAGTCATTATTTGTCTTCTTATCTCTCTTCAGCTCCACTTTTCCCCTTTTATTTTTATCATTTCATTTCAGTAACGACATTAGCATGTCATTATTTTTCTATCCCTCCTTTGGGCTTTACACTTTATGATTTTTCATCCTTTTTAATAGTGCTCTCTATTTCCTTAACGTATCTACTTTCTGCATCCCAGCACTTTCCTTTCTATCTCCACATGAAGTAGAAGACCAGTCCTGTGCTCTTCAGAGTCTGCTAGGGACTAGCTCGGGGCAGTCCCTTACTCTCTGCTTATAATCTCAGCTATAAAAGTTCCAGAAACATCATAAAAAGCCACAGCTCCAATCACAGCTTCAGTTTAGGTCTTCAGGGACAAATGTCTGCATTGCAAGCACAGCAAGCACACATAACAGTAAGATTCTTGATCCTGCCTCAATACAGTGGTTGCATTAGATCATCTCTAGCAGCCCTCTTCCAGTGGTACAGTCCTCTGATAATTAGCAACTGTGTTGATAAAGTCAAAGCAGAGGCCAAGCAGTACAGAAGAGCTGCTTGCTTCCCCCAGGGCTGGATTCTGGTGGAAAAGAATTGACAGAGCATGTCGGACAATTTGCACGGTTGTACATGTTCTATAAATAAACAGAAACAAGAGATATTCTGCAGCTGGCAGGTTTTGCCAGCACCACATCTGCGTACAAAATATTGTTCTTAATGAGACTGGACTATACGATCCCCTGAGGTTTCCTCCAACCTGAATTTTTCCATGATTCTATGCAAAACACAAAGATAACAAAGAAAACTTTTGGGGTTTTTTTTCAAATATCTCAAGTTTCCACTAAACAGTCTTAGCGGAGGACTTCGGAAGATGTTTCGAATCAGGCTTTTTCCCCACCTCTGTTTCTGCAGGTGACAAACGCCTGTGAAACAAGGCTCAAGTAGGAGCTGGCAGCATCTCTTACGGTGCCTGACTTTGCAATGCCGAACTCCTGTGGCTCAAGGCTGGCTCCTAGGAGCCTTTTCCCTGAGGCCAACGCAAGTCCAAGGAACACGGAGCCCGCTGTGGGTCAAGCCGGCGTGCGCGATGTGTAAGGGCTGTGGAATCTGGCGCCCAGCACACGTGACCCTCCGTGCGCTCGCTCCAAAGCCCAAGGCAAATACAGTCGGAGCGCTTTAGACATCTTGCCACCTTCGTGAGCATCTAGCGAATATCGCCTTTGTTTGTTTGCCAGTCTTTTCACGTTGCATGAAAATTTTAAACTACTTCACAGCCATGGGAGTGCTAATTAAAACATTCAGCAGTTTTACTGTCTGAGTTGTGTAAATATGATGTAAAAAGAAACTTAGAGAGCATTTGCACAGATGCATACTTGTTCATTGTAGCCATAAAATCTAGCTGCAGGGACCTGGCAAGAGCGAGAGTCTCTTATTCTTCAAAACAAGTTATTCAGCAAAAAATCAGACACTGAAATTTAGTTTGGAAGAGTTATTCTTTGTTAGGTTCATTTTTTATTCATCCTTCCAGCACCACGCTTCCCCCCTTTCTCGCGGTTTATATTACTGGTCACTCAGTTTGCTGCTGAAATGGGTTAAAAGCTGACTTGAAACAAAATATTTGTTTCACACTCTTGAGGTCACAGTCTACACATTTTTTTTTCCCCTTTTACTCATGTAACAGTCTCTTTTGGATAGTGAACCCAGTCATAGGGAATAAAATGCACTGAAATGTCAGTGACGGGCTAGGCTTAGGACAGACGAGGCATTCTGGAGTATCTTATTTTCCAGTGCTGGTTGATGTTTCGGTCTGGGATTTCAATAATACCGACTACTCTGTTTACACTGCAAAGAAAGGAGCTTTTTGATCAGGAGAAGCTGAGTCATTCCTTGTTAGTTTTATCATTTTGCAGGGAGCAAAAGCTGATGCCTGATCTTTCTCTGACCTCTTATTCAAACTTTTTTTTTTGCAGATTCCCAGGCTGAAGTATTTTGTTTAATCGTGTCTCTTTGATATGCAGAGGAATCAGATATTTCTTGGTTTGGTGTTATGTGATGTCATAAGCCAAAGCAGCAGAAACCCCACGAGGTTTCCATCTCATCAAAAGGTTTATTGAGAGGATGAGCCTCAATCCTAGACCTTTATTCTGGAGTTCTGAGGTATCCTTAGGGCTTTGTGTTTTTCTTTTTTCTTTCTTTTTTTTAATTTTTTTTTTGGGGGGTGGGGGGGAAGCAAGGAGGAGCTTTTTTGTTTTATGATGCTCTTTTTTTTTTTTTTTCTTTTCCCACAGACATCGTAAGACAAACAGACCATGGGTCAGGTAATGTAAGCAACAGACCACAAAACCATTGCCAAAAATGTAACCACCCAATAGGCTCTGAAGGAAAAAAATTCATTTAAATGACACATGTTAATAGTATTGAATTCAAAACACTTGTTTTGTCATCCAGATGCTGGAAAGTGCCATATCCTGATTAACAAAAAATATTTTCTGGTTTTTCAGATCTTCCTTCCTTATTTTGATCACAGTTCAAGTTTTGGAGAAATTCTTTCCCACTACTGTCCACTGATCACATCACTGAAGTATTTCAAAATTTTAACTTGTTTCCTATAAGGAAAAAATGGAAAGCATAACCACAAATATTTATGTTAGTGTCACTACTTATTATTGGAAGCTTAGTTCAGTCTGCTGCAGCGCCGTTACAAGAGCATACCATCAGATATGGCATCCAGCTCCTCCAGGCATTTAGCAACAACAACCTCAGCACACACAATCTTTATAACCTGGGAAAAACACAGTGTCCAAATGCAAAAGTGTGGGCGACACGCAAAAATCTCCCTGTGCATTTTCCTCTAGCTGGAAGGCTTTGGAAAGGTATGTCAGTCTTATCAAAAAGAATGAACTCGAGGCATAAGTCAGCATTGGAGTGCCTCATTTCATGGGGGAAAAAAAAAAAAAAAAGGGAGCAATGTCTTCAAGTTAACTCATTCAGAGCAGGCACTTGTGATGCTCTGCAGTTGGGTGCTGGCTTTGCTATCAGCTACTGGAGCAGGGCCAGAGCAATCCCTGCAAATCAGCAGTGAGGGAGGGGAGCATTTAGAGTGGACTTTAGGGAAGAGTTGGGTGTAGAGTTGGGTATACTCGTTCTCTAAGAGGCCAGGATACAAATAAAGCTTGTTCTGATTTCAGTGCTTCCTAAGAGTGGAACAGGCAAGTGGTGAAAGTCTCAAGTTTACTCACTGCTGCAGAAAAGCCTTCTCCTAGCCCTCTTTCTCGAAAGAATAATCGCTTTTCTCTTCTTTTTTTCTCTTCTTTTTTTTCAGAGATTTCCAAATCTACCCACAGAAGGACCAAATGATAGGAATTTACTGAAATATAAGGGCAACAAGTGCAACAAAGAAATACAGCATCGAAGCAGCTTAATCAGCAGCTAAGGGAAGTCTGGGTCACCTTTCACCAAGCCTCGAACCAGAGCCATAGCCACAGACTTAGTCTGTTTCCCCATTTAACATGTTTTTGATACATTGCTACATATCAACCGGGCAGCCTCATTTTCCATCATTTCAAGGTCCATGACCCATTTTGGTTTCCTCCTTTGCTTTATGGGTAGCGCATAGCCCGGACCGTATTGCAAATATTGGGCGAAGCCTTGTCCTAACCTAACATGACTGAGCAGTGTGGGAGGAGGAAGTAATGACTTCCCCCTGACCTGTGTAGCTGGCGAGCAGCCTGCCAAGAATCACAGGCTCTTTGCTCAAGGGAACACAGGAGCAGCGCTTCGGAGGAGGCGGAGGGGGGCTGAGCACGTCTCCAACCCCCTCCTGTGCTCCATGTGGCAGGAGAGAGTGGCTGCACTGCTTGAAGAGGAGCCCTAAATTCCCCTCCACCTTGTCCCGGCGTGGGCAGCGTGCTAGGGTGGTACAGCTCTGCACGGGTGCAGTTTTGCAGCGCCCACAGCACGGGGGAGCATATAAAAGGCAAAGTTGAGCCCGTTTGGAAAAGCAAATGGTTTTCCTGCAAGGACGGAAAGACAGAGCTGCGCTGTAAGGCTGGAATTTCACAACAGAACGAAAATAAAGCGATTCTTATTCTAAACAGCAATAAACCCACCTCCAAACCCCAGTCCGGACAAAATATTAGCATTCCCTCTGCTCTGGTTACAGCTCACATCCCTCTTAATACCTCTTGCTCTGCCATGAACTATTTGTATAAGAAAGGCTTATGTTTGAACTGGAATTGGCACAAATAGTTACCCACTGGATATTCCTTTTCTGCAGAAATCTGATCTCTTTCAGTGCTTCACAAATCACCGAATCCACTGAGGACAGAAGCCTGTGCTTTCTTCTTCTCCAAAGAGAATAAAAAATCGTCAGTAACCCTGACAGCTTCCTGTAGTGTGGCTCTCACAGCTTATTCCAGATGAGCTGAACATTAAACTTGCCATAAAAATGTTATGATGGGAGGATGTATCTCCCACAGTACTCAGAAATTATTTAGTGACTTTTACCATCATCACCCCAGAGTGTAACTGTTTCCCAACCCTCCGAGAGGTGGAAACAGGAAGATTTAACTTGAAAAAAGAAAAGATTGTAACAATGACAAGTAATATCAATAAGATAGGTGAGGAAAATGATCAAAACTGGTACAGAAATGTCATGAACAAAAAGCACAGGGAAATGGGTGCTTTGGGAAGGACTTGTCCTCACCCAGGCAGGCATAGCAAAGCCACTGTGGGATCGTTGCAAGGAAGCATCCGAGTCTTCCTCAGAGCAAGGCTGAAGAGCAGCAGGGAGACAGGCCCGCATGGACAGCAGGACAACATGTTTTATTCCTGTCTCCGCCAAGAAGCGACGGTGCCATCGCTAGCCCGTCACGCAAGGCACCCGCTCCCAGCCCGCTCCCAGCCTGCTCCATGGTGGAGTGTGGCCAGCCCTGCAGAGCCCCGCTCCGAATCCACCTGGGAGAGCGATGGGCCGTGGAAAGGCCCCGGGTGGCTGCTGGTGGCACCGTGGCTGCCGGTTGAGGATCTGCCCCCCCAGCGTCCTCTCGGCAGGGAGCAGCTGCGGCTGCCTCGCGGCGCCCTGGGTTGTGTCCTCGTGGGCCTGCGAACCAAGGGTGCGGAGCCTTGGAAAGTGCTTTCTGCTCTCAAGAGATCTGGAATTTCTCAAAAAAAAAAAGAGTTCTGATGTTTCTCAAGCCTCCCTCCTTCTCTCCTTCTCTTCTGAAAAAAAAAAAAAAAAAAGGTTTTAAAAATGTGGAATGTTGTGGGAAATTACTCAGAATCTAATAAAAACGTGTACACACACACCAAAAAAAAAAGAAAAAAAAAAGCCTAACTCACAGCTTCCTTGGCTGGAGTGATGTCCCAGGGCTGGATCCAGCTCAGCAATGCTCTTTGGCCTTTCTGTAGCTTTCTCTTTCCAGGACCACATCCCTCATTTAGTCTCCGCTTCCAGGACCCTCTCTCTCACCCGCACACACCACATAAATACACAGGCACACGGAGCTCTGACACACATTGCTTTCTGTGGCACAGGACACCCCCAAAGCTTCTTTTCTCTTTCACAAAGTTCAAGCAGCCGCTATGCAGAATACCTCCCTTCTCCCCTCGCCAGCCTCCAGCCAGATACACACAGTCCACAGCACAGTTTATTTACTGCATGTCCTTTTTAACCATTTGGTCACTGTATCATTCATTTCTCCTCCATAGGTATCTTATAGAAAGTAACAGAAACACTGCTGAAAGTACCCACCGCCAAGGCTTGTCGTGTTTTACAAGGTTATTTTCCATATACACACCTACAACTCACCAAACTTCACTAAGGAATACCAAAACTACTTTAAAACATGCAGATGATAATTTTGGAAAAGGCTGTATTCAAGTTCCAGTAAATATGGCTCTAAAGATAAGAACATATTTAAATATAAAAAGAGGGGTTACTTCAATGTTTTGCAAAATAGAAACAGCGACCAAATTTCATTGTTTTGGTAACTATTTTAGCCTTGTTACCAGAAAATGCTAAAAAGCACAGTGTTCAGAGCAATATATGCATGAGTCATTCCCTCCACCTCTTTTATCCGCCTAAATATTCCTACCACTGCCATTTTTTTTAACTCCAAATAGCAAGTTGTTTACACCTTTTCCATAAACACATGGATTTTTTTTTTTTTAACTACAAGATGTATTGAAGACGATAATTACTTTTCAGAGTACTGCAGACCAGAGCCTGCTCATTTGAGGCTGAGGCTGAATGACTCACACGTAATTCAGTGGTGTAGAAATGGGCTTTTCGAAGCTAGCTGCAAGCAGGAACCGAGGAGTGCATTTCAACACGGCCTCCGTTTTCAGCATGTACAGCATCACTGAGGGGGATTTGACTACTTGCATGCTTAAAGTTAAATGTGGGCTTTAGTACCTTCCTTAGTCATGCCATAAATGAGGATAACTTAGATATATAAATAGTTTAGAAAACACTGTGGACTTAAAATAACTTATTCCCCTTTTTGAAAACACTTGTCCGTTTCATATTTTCCGTCTCTTAGGCTGTGATGCCATGGAAGGACACGTCAAACCTCTGGGGCTTCCCAGCTGGGTCACTTCTGGGTGCTGAGCTACCTGGCTTCAAGCTGACCGGTGGTGGCCCTCTTTGCACCACAGCGTGCAGCACAGACATGCTCCAAGGACCAAAAGTCTCTCTGGCATCACAGGAATGGAGTTCACCACGACAGGGGCAGGATGTCTCCCAATCTTATAAACTATGATAAGTTGTGTTGTTTATATTTGTTTATTCAAATTTCACTGCACTAGCAAACACCTCCCACAAGACTCCTCAAGTCTCTTTGGAGGGATGAAGAAGGGTCACACTTTCTCCATATTTTACTATTTTTTTCCAGAATGTCAGTGAACATGTCATTATCCTGTCTACCAGGACAGTTGTTCTTCAGATGAGCAACTCCCCAGTAATACAACAAAAGCAGTTGCATGGAGAGAAGGCCATAGTATGTCTCCACAGCTCACTTGTATTCTGGCACTGATGTATTTACAAAAGCATGACATTAAACTCAGGCCCAAAGTGCTACTAGGCATGCTGCTAGACTAAGGGAAACTATCTCCAGACAAAGAGGAGCCAGCAGCAGCTTTGGAGGACGTGGTCTCAGCAGAAACCCTCCTCTGGGCACATGGGAGCTGGCTGGAGTTTGGGAGCTGGGGGTTTAATGTCGCGGCCGGCTCACAGGGGTCGCTTCCTACTCTTTGCAGTGAATTGAATTCTGTGGACACGGACATGTGAATGGGGAAAACTCTGCTTCTACACAGGACATACTTGCAACAAGAAAACTGTAAAGAAAATTGTTTTAGAGCAAATCGGTATTTTTTCCCAGAACTTGATCCAAGAAGCACTCGGCAGGCTTGAGCTCAGAGGGACACAAATGTCTCTTTCCGGTCCTCAGTTTTCAAACCCCCTCCCACTAGGGTCCAATATGGACAAGTGCTGCAGCCGTTGAATGTTATCAAGGGGATGAGAAACTCTTTACCTTGGAATGTGCTTTCCAAGAGTTTCTCCAGCAAGAGACAGCTTCCCAAGTTCAGAGACATTTAGGCCGGAGGTGCAAAAGAGCAAGAAGAAAGTACAAGATCAGGTGTCTTGATGGTAAAAGAGTTATTACAGATCTACACACACATCTGAGAACCCACATGCTGTGTGGTTAAAAAAGCTTCTGTCACTTTCTGAAACTGCAGAGCCACAAAAACCCCTTTGCTCCCTCCTAGTGCCAGAAGAAGACTCGATTTTGCAAAGCAGGCTTTAGGTGCCCAGCTCCTACTGACTTGCAGAGATCTTTGGGAAACAAGCATCTCTAGATGTTTATTTTCTAAGACACTTAGAGTAATTCAGCAAGATGTGCATGGGAGTAGAACCAACTGACATGCCTGTGCTGTAATAGGTGCTATTCTATGTGCTTTGGTAACACAAGCCTAAATATAATATTGACGGGCATAATACTCCTTATTCTTCTACCACAGCTAGTCACTACCATGATAAATGGCATAAAAATCAAAATAACTACACTGTACTGATATGCCAAAACTGAAGAGCTTTTTACAAATACATCTCAGCTACATAAAATTTTCAGTTTCCCAGAAAGGAGCACAGAGTAAAGACTGCCGTGCTTGTCTCTCTTAAAATTCCAGGTTCAATTTTGTGTCTTTTGGAGTTGTTCCGAAGGAATGACAGTAAGAAATCAAAGAAAAAGATGTGTAATTCTATAGCTGATTGTACTGGAATGTCTTGGAAAAAGAAACTCATGGAATCACTGAAATGTCATTTTAGTGCCAGTGTGAAAATTACATCCAGATTACTTCGCTTGAACATTAATGACACTGTAGAGGCAGGCAACATTAATAACACTTTGTGCTATAGACTAAGAAATTAGTGAATGCACCTGCCTTGCATAAATGGCAGGGCTCTGCATGCCGTGAAATTGCCACAAAAACAAACACAGGCAAAAGTTATTGGGTCCTTGCACGTTACAGAGGTCTGCTGCACATGACACAGCACACTTTACTGTACAAGGTGATTATTACTACGGCATTTGAACTTTATAGTGGATGGCAGACGATCTAATGGGTAATTAAGCAAAGAGTTGTTCTGCTACTCAGCTTTAATGAGGACTGTATTCCAAGGGTGAAAGCATGGAAAAGTATTTAGATATGATTTGCTGAAAGAATTACAAGGAATCTCACTGCACACATAAGGACTATGTTGACATGGAAGAATAGCTGACCATTTAGCCTGAATAAACTATTACATAACAGCTAAGCTATAATAAAACCCTGATTCCAAATCAAATAAGTCTCCCAGACTGCTTAAAATGAGTCACCAACAGCTTTATAAACATACAAAATACTTGACAAGGAAGTCTCTGATAATTTTTTAGTAATTATGTCTGTGAATTGTTCTCTGTTGACATCACCATTAGAAATGGTTTCCCATAAGTTTGCTCTGCCTGTTAACATCTGCTCATTAATCACAGAGGCTTTGAATATTTCTTTCATTACAAGTTTATTAGGGAGTTTACTGATCCTGAAATTGGATTGTTCAGAAAGATGTTTAATTAGCACAGAAACAATAGCTGAAGACAATGCAGTGTTACTGTGTACAGATTTTTATAGATTCAAATGCATCTTAACAAGACATGATTTCACAAGGCAGTCAAAGATGATGAAATATCTGTGCTTCTCAGAAATATGTAAGGAATAGAAGCCATTTTTTTCCTGTGTACTTCAATGGCACTTCTAAGCCTTACCTATGTTTTGAACAAAATCACTAAAAAAAGAAAAGCATCAAAAAGTGATTTGGAAGGAAATGCAGCATTAAAGCTAGAGGTCAAGCAGTGTTTTCTTGAAACAGTCTGACAGTCAGACTGATGCAATGACCAGATAAAACTGGCCTGAAAATGAACATGAGAAAGGAAGGATATAACCAGGGCCCGAGGAAAGAAGATCATCCTGGAGGATATGATTTTTGAGGAGAGAGGCCAGTCTAACAGTTGCAACACAACATTTTAGAGACAGGAAGGTCCGAAGTTCAGTGGGAACTAAAGTATCACCAGAGGCAATTCACTTGACCTTTTCGGTACCTCAGTCAGATAAGCTGTAAGACTGGCTTCCATTGAAATCCAGATGTTGCCTCTGAATTAAACTGTCCTGAGTAAATAAGTTACTGAAAGAACTGCATATCAGAAGAATGCCTTAGCCAGAGGTTACTAAAGGATATTACTAATGACAGATAAATGAGGAACATCAGAGACTGCATTGTTTGTAGATACTTCAGCCAGAGATGCTACTTTATGTAATGCTTGGAGGAAAATAAATAATAATAATAAAAAAGGACAGATGCTATTGTTAAATAAAAATTAAAATCCTTTAGAAGCAACAAATTTACAGTGGTAACTCTCAGCAAGTTTCCTATGCTTTAAAGATGCAAATGACACCCTGCACAGCACAGTCTAGCTTACAAAATTCAAAACTAGGGCCCCTCCAGACAAAATTTATGTAAAGAAAATTCTTCAGACACCCAGTTAGCATGTGCACTGTGCTGCCCACAAGGACACAGATGCCAGACCACTCTGCACATGGAGGATGAAAAGGAATCATTGGAAAGAGCCTATGAGGAGCCTTTGGTAGTTGGTTACATATATATTCTGCTGCTAACTTTGTAACTCAACAGCAAAATGTGTTTGTAATATTAGCATTAGGATTTAACCTAATTTGTGTACAAGTATTTTATAATATATTTGCCCAAGTGCACAAAACAGAGTGAGATGAGGATCCTGACATGAGCCCACGTGTTTGTGGCTCTGATAGAAGCATGGGGAGCAGTGCTGCCTGCCTATTGCTTCCTCTGCAGAGAGGTTTTGGAGAAAAGAGTCACAGTTCAGGTAGGGGTTGAAATAGCTGGGTCCAAAGGGTAAAGGACAGGCTATAATATATTAATCCCATCTTCGTCTAGGACCAAAGTCCTAGAAACTACAGCTTAGCAAGGTGCCTTGCAAGGGTAACTCTTGATTTCTCATCATGGCTTGACCCTATATATCACCCAGAGAAACAACTAAATCATGGCAGGAAGAAATAGAGTAGGTGGTGCTCCTAAGCCCTAAACCAGATCTTTGCTTTTTGTGACCATGTCTTTCAAGTCCCTCATGTTTGCATATTTTTTTAATCTGCATTTTCATCTGTATGTCTTTCCTTCTAGGGCTTTTAGGGCTTTCTTTGGAACAAGAAGCAGAGTAGCGAGAGCTCCACCTAGCAAGGGTTGCTATAGTAGAGTGGGATGGGCAGTGATGTTTACACCTTTCTCCTACACAAGTAGCTTTGGTTTGAAAACAGTCTCTAGAAATGAACAGGGATTTTGCCTTTTTTTTATTGCGTGCAAAATGCTAGGAATGTTTAAAAGTAACAGTAACCAAAGTAACAGGGAATAGGAAATAAGAGAGACATTTATCCCCTTAGAAACAGCTTTATTCCCCTTGCATTTCTACGGGAGCATAGACGTTTTCTGTCTGCTTTGGCACCAAAAGCAACTTTTTCAAACATCAGGAATTTTTCTGCCTTTTACAAGAGTTGCATATATTGGACAGGAGAGTAAGAAAAGGGAGTTCAGTTTTAAAACACTTTATCACTGCTACCAGCAAGACAGTGTATCAAATAAGAAATTCTCTTGAATGAGACAGGCTGCTTAAGAAATATATAATTTCATAGTACTCCAAAATTTCTTTTTACTTTGCAAACGTTGTCAGATCCTATCAATTAAGCACATCAAAGCAGCTGAAAAATGTTGACTAGGTTAAGATGAATGTATGTGTCCCTTGCACTCCTCTGGTTGGGAGGTGAGTACCTTTCAGCGCTGGATAATAGATATTTTTATTGTGACATTGATCCAGCAAAATCAGTCACAAGGGATCTGATCCAAAGTCCATTAACATCCATGTAATTTTTTCCACTGATTTCATAGGCTTTTAATCAGACCTACTGCCTCTTTTTACAAAACCCATCTACTCTGATCTTTGAAAGAGAAGATTAGTACAGAACAATTGATGCACACACTGCCGTGAAGGTCACCAATACCCTATAGCACATGCATTAGTCAGAAATTTGTGTAGTCTGAGTTGACATCAAGAGGAATTTAGAGTTAGAGAAGGGTATTGAATATCAGTTTTAAATACAGTAATTATAAGGTCTTTGAAATAAATACTATCATTTTGATTTGGGAAGCCTAAGGAATTTTATCAGACATCCTTGATCTAATTGCCAGAGTGATTTTCACTCCATCAGATGTGAGTTATAATTGTATTTGAGAAGTGTGACATATGATAGGTTTCTGAGTTCTAATTCAAATGCTTTATATGTTATCAGACAACACTTCAAGCACGATAGGTAACCTAGTCTGCAACTACCATCCTTTCTCCTATGACAAAATGACATTAGTACTAACGTGGCCATAGGAATGGCTCTGGAAATGGCTCAATGACAGCTGGTTAAGAACTGAGCTATTGATAGCTACAGTCTGAAATAATTTTCTGCTAGCGTGCAGTATGTTAAAGATTACATGCAGCAAAATATCAATCCTTGTCTGGAATCCTGGAGAACAAGAACAAATTTAGGAAAATGAAAGGAAATGCTTCTTTGCAGTGTGGAATTCATTGCTCCCAGAAGCAGATGAGTCAAATAATGTGTCTGGATTTGTTACAGTACTGCAATGGCATTGGTAATAAGAACTGTAATTTCAATGTAAGGCCTCAATCCTGCATAAAATAAAGCCATTGCCTGGTCTGGGCTTTGATCTTTGATCTCTGAGGTGGGAAGTTGCATTCAGAGTTAGGTAACACACAGAGGCTGCAGGGACCAGAAAGAGGCGGCAGAGGTGGCACGGAGGTGATGCGAGGCTCCCAGCAAAAATTTGTGGCCCTGTTGGAGCAGGAAGGATTCTTGTCACCTGCCTCCAGCTCAGGTAAAAAGCTTCCTTCTTCAGATATGAAGTCGCAAGGGGGAAGGAATTTGGAGGTAACTTAATTCATTGTCAAAAATTCAGTACAACATAGAGACCTCGGAAAGGGCGAAAAAACTGATCCTGTTATTTGGGTTTGAAGCGTTATGTGGCCTCAATTCTTCCCACACGAGAGAAAACAGGCAGGTGCCTTCTGTGAAGGGAAGAGTGCAGGGAAGGGGCATAAGGAGGCTGTAAAGAAATGTGATGCAACAGCCCTCGGTCTGATCCAAAGCTCCGTAGAGTGGATGGAAAGAATCCTAATGAGTTTTGGATCCCAACCCTCCTGAATCGTAACTGTGCTCCATCAGGAACACAGAACCCATCTTCACTAGCTGTGAATTGCACAGTTATTTTCAAGCGAGGCCTGAAACATTGTTTGTTATTGTTATTGTTATTATTGAAAGAAGTATTTTCACAGCAGTGAAGGTCAGCTACAAATGATGACTCACTTGCACCACAGATCTACACAAATAGCATGTGCTAAGATTACCATCTGGTATAACAATCTACATCACAAGACTCCACATTTCCTGTTACCCAGGGTAAGTAAATTTCAAGCATGAGGGAAAATTTTAGCAAGTTTCCCCAAGTACCTTTGCAGAAAGAATAATGTGGCTCACACAGAGGGGGAAAAGAAAGGGAAATTATGAGGTAAACGCGACTCCCCTCCCTGCTGCCCCCTCGCCTCATAAGAAGAAAAACATATGAAGGTTGCAGTTCTCATTTCTATCGTATTTAAAAAGTCAAATCTATGTAATGAATACCTGCCTGGAGGGTTTCCAGCAGGATGCTGACAGCCAGGCTCTCTGGACACTGCTTGAAATGGATGGTGTGCATTTCACTCACTCTCTTTCTCAACCCCCCTTTCCTCTTTTTTTTTGCTGCTAAGGCAGCATCGTGTGTAACAGCACCATGCAGAGCGTGAGGGCCTGGCAGGGCTCGCTGTGTATGTGGGCAGAGGGCTCTCTAAATAACTGCAGGCACAAATGTGGGAAGGTGACATGCCCCGCTGGAGCAAACTGGCTTATTTCCACAGCCGTCAGCAGGCCCAGGCATGGTGACAGCAGCTGAGGGTGTTGTCCTGGCTGCAATGACCCCCGTTGTTTTTACCTCTATCATCTCAATAAGCAAGGGGAAAAGAAATTTTTTTTGTAATAAGATTTGACTCATATTTATGAGGTGCTAGGTGGGGGGTCATTTTTATCCCAGGTAAAATTTCTCAGTCCCACTAAGCCTTGCTTTGTCATTTTCCTGCACTCTATCTGCCTTTTCCATGCCACCCGTGACAGAGAGGCAATGTCCTCGACAGAAAGCAAACCCACAGCCTGAGCCACCTCTCAGCACGAAGCTTTGGCTTTGCAGTCTGTGATCTCACCGGGGTCACCATCCAGCTGCCATCCAGCCCCTTGTCCTGCTCATCAGCACATCCTTGTGACCAGGCTGCCCGCTGGCCGCCTCCATGGCCAGGGGACGGGGACGTGAACCAGCCCCTCCTGCAAAGACGCTCCCGAAACACGTGGCTCCGGGATTTGGCAGGGCCTGAAAGAAGGACCTGAGTCTGGGAGGAAAAACAGATAAGTCTTTTCCAGACAAAACAGAGGTAAATTAAATAAATTAATAAATGAAGCCAGGAAAGCTACTGGATGCCAGACGCTCCGTACATGAGCAAGGTGGCTGGGAATCCCCGTTGGGAGCCTGGCAAGCGTTTCCGTGGCCTCAGGGAGGTAACGACGTCTTTCACCATGACTCAGTACCGCTCAACATAAACTGCACAGAGACAGGCCCCTGCAAGGATGAGGGCGATTTCATCTCTCCCTCGCCTTTCAGGCAGAAACTTGCCTTCAGAATAAGGCTGCTGCTTGTTTGTTCGGCTGGGCTCTGGGCAGAGGGCTGGCACTGCCGCTTTGAAGTCTTATCTTTGGTGGAAGTATCAGGAGGAGACCAGGAGAGAGCAGAGCAAGAAGCACCGAAATCACGGGCAGGAGCAGAAGTGCCTTTCTGCAGCAGTTCTGGGCACTCTTCCTGCCTGCCCTACCCTGACACACCTCTTCCAAATTCCCCTTCCAAAATTCCCCTTCTTGTGGCTTGCAAAAGCTTGGAACCATCCCAGGGAAAATGCCCGGCCGTGGGCAGATCCTCAGTCAGGAGAAACCGATGCAACAAATGTAAACTAAGCTGCTCTACTGAAGAAGCCTCCTCAGGTATCCTCATGTGAAGAGAAGACTCTTTCTAGAAAAGTAACAAACTTCCTCTCATTTTTCTCTGTCTATACTGTCTATACTACAGCAAAAGACACTCAAAGCAAACATCAGATCATCCTCTATGTTTTGTGCAGGACTAAGATGATTGTCAGTGCGTGCAAAATAACTACTGCTTTCTGAACATATTAAAAAATAAGAAAAAAAAGAGCAAGCTGGAAGAAGATAGTGAGCATAGTCCTGTACAGCCTTCTTGCTGACCATTTCAACTCACTCCACCAGCATACATCTAACAGCGAATTCTGCTACCCCCACAGTGCCAAAGAGACATCACCCATTCTGCCTTAGACAGTTAGTCAAATTAGCAGCAAATTCAGGCACAGCACCTCAGAGTAAGATAAGAAGTCAGTCAGTAAGGAAAGAACCAATTGTTATAAACTGGAGTAGAGAAGGTCAATTTGTTTTCCCTCTGTGATCTAAAGAACCTTCAGAGATGCTTCAAAAAGTTGGATTGAACAAGGAGTATTCTCATGAGACAGCGATATACACAAAACGCCATACCGTTTCCTGTGATACACAGCATCTATTGAGTACATGATGAAATACAAGGAAAGCCTGCTACCCTAAAACTCATACCACCCCAAATGAGATCAACGCCATTTTTGTTCCTCATTCTAGTTTATCACAGCCTAGCCCAAACTTGCACTGATGCAAATCACTCCCCCTTAGAGTCCCCTGGAACCACACTATGGTGGCAAACAAAGACACAGTGTGAAGGCTTGGTGTGCGTGCATCACAACGCTTAGTCATGATGCAGTCATAGGCACCTTTACATCTTAGTAAACTGAAATAAAACCCCCAGCCTCCCAAATTAGCTTTAAATCATGTCTTGAAAGGATGATCGCTTGGGCATAACAGCTCAAAGGAATTTCAAAGCAGGGCAAAGTAGAGTTATGACACTTTTCATTAGGCTGTGAATTGCTTGTGTGGTTTTTTTTTCTTTGTATTTTTAATGGCATTACTTATTGTGTGAAAATCTCTAAAGCCATGTCTGAAACCTCAGGACCAAGAGTACAGAATTTATTAGCAATCCTACAAGAATAAAACTGTGACTTCAGCACTTCTGAGTCATTCTTAACATATGAGACATTTTCTGGAGAGCTAAACATTTGATCAACTGTATGAGAAATACCTGTGACAAAAAGAAAACATTTTATAAGTCAGAGATGTTGGTTACAAGCTTTCAAGCTTGTTTCATACTATGATTAATGAATATAAACCCCTGCAGTTGAGTAGGCACTTTATAATTCTGCTCTATAATTGCTAAAATATCTTTTTTAAAATTTCATGGGTTTGTTTACTTATTTCTTCCAAAGCAAAAAGGCGAGTACTCCTCACATCTTGCATAGTCTTTCATAACATAAGGCAAAACAAACTGTGAAAAGAACTGCAGAACTGTACACAGACTGTAAATTTCAAACAAATGAAACACTTTGGTATTTTTTATTTCGACCACAGTTTGTTTGGATGGATAAGCACTGATGTTGGTTTTGTGCTTTTCAGGATTTTTTTTATATATTCTCCCTGTCTGACCATTAAATTACTGTGCTTTGAGACCTGATTCTCTATCACTGGTGCTAGCCCTGACTTTGGAAAGACCACATTCATCTGTCAGCATCTTTGAAAGATGATCTTAGACATCTTGATTGTTGCTGTCTATTTTTAAGTGTCTACAGTGCCTTCATTTTCAGAAAATGCTGAATGTCGGTTCCCTGAAATGCATGATCTTTATACTTTTTTTTTTACTTCTTTTTTATGTGAAGGCAGACATCCAAAATATCTATCTGTTTTGATAGATCTTGCTTTTTAGGCTTCCATTTTTGTTAAATTCTCTGTCAGTATGCCAAGAAACACTGAATATTGGTATAATAAGGAGCAATAAAACCATTCTATTTTAGCCTTTCCGAGCTCCTGCAGACTTAATTTTTCTTTTCTTTTTTGCTATTATCAATAACACTTTGAGAAAGAACAAGATATTTCCTTTATGCAATTAAACAGATGTCCATGAAGAAAATGCTAAAATTTCTAATTTCACTTCGGTGGTTGATGAGCAGACAGGCTAATTCCAACTGCTTAAAGGGTGCTTTCACTCTTTCACTTTATGCTTCCATTTTGTGAAGTTTCTTGCAAAACATATTAGCCTCTGTAAGAAATCTTCAATTCCCATGGAGAATTACGTTTCAAAATGATGCTCCGTGCTAGTAAGTAATATTTTTCCTGGGCTTCCACATATGGCAATATTTATCTTCAAAGTTTTCCTCCTTGGCTCGTAGGCTGGTTTGTAAACCAGATGGTCTTGTGTGGCCTAATTGTAAGATGATTTGTTGTGTGATTCAGTAGCATTGTTTATTTGTACAGTGGTTTGATGGAATTTGTAAACTGCATAATATTGTTTTACTGTGTTTTCTTTTATGAAAGAGCCACATCTTGCTCTGGCATTTGTGGCGGTGATTATAATTAAAAGTAGTTCTCAAGATACTTTGATCTCTGTTTGCTTTCTGCATTAAACTGGTAACATAAAAACAAAAAGTCCTCATTTAAGCAGAGAATCAGTGCAAAGTTTGAAAGCTGAGTGACTATACCAAGTTTTATCCTACAAAAATAGCTATAATCAAACAAATAAGACATTAAATTAAACGGTGGAATTGTGATGGCTTTTCAGCAGTGTCAACTCTCTTATTTGTTTGCAGCTAACCTTTTAGTCCCCCTTGAATGAACCTCCTTCATATGATTTCTGTAGAGATATATTTTTTGCCTTTCAAGACAAAAATAGCTTTGTCCTATTTGATCACTGCATATGGTTGCTTGTATTCATACGGGTATTATTTAGCTGTGAATATATTTAAGTTGCCAAGTCTATAAAAAGATCTAAGAGCATTCTGGCCTTACCACTCAGTTTACATCATGAAATGTTCCTTCAAGGTTCTGCTTGGCTTCTGGTAAACAGGTTTGTGAAGAAACAGCTTGGAGAACAAGGGTACCAAGCTAAGGAGTCTGGGAGGCTTCTTTATGTTGTGGAACGTAGTGTCAAGCCAACTCACTTCACTTAAATTCACATATCTCCTGGCTATTGTTGGCATATGTGGAGCACTGACTGCCTCATTTCAGTTCCTTATTCTTTTTAAACAAATGCCCACATCATGTACAAGAAAATCATCACCGTACTGAACCAACTCTCAGAAGACAGGCGAGAGAGTGAAGAGATGTAAGAAACAGGCTTGATTTTTAGCCTCTGGAAATAGTTCCTGTAAAGGAGAGGCTGAACACAATGACTGAGTCTTCAGTAATGTAGCTGGTTCTGTACTAACTGTGTGTTAAAGTATCTTCAGGACTGCTGACTATAATTTCTCAGTGTCATTGCATTTCTCGTCAGCAGAAAGTAAAGGCTGTTGTTCCCTTAAAATTCCCTCAGATGTGTTTTGTCTTGGTGCTGTACCTTTGTGCTTGCCATATATTGGCATATGTACTTCTCTGTAAGGTCCTTGCGAGGAATGGATAACAATTGATAAACCAAGTATTTTTTATATGCACTGGGAATTGTTTTAGTACTGAGATGCTGAGGATGCAAGCTCTAGAAAGTGTTTTACAACAGATTAGAGAAAAAAGCAGAAGAATAAAAAAGTCCTCTAAACAAAACATGTAATTATTCCAGCAGGACTTAGAGATATAACAGTGACTTACACAAAAAGGCTACAAGAGTCTCATCGATCTTCTGTTCTTGGTTTTGGTGTCACCTAATTTTCATTCTTTCTTGTTCTCTGTGATCATTTTTCCCTCCTAGATCAGCTTCCTTCAAGCTCATATTTTCTTTTTCTGTTGAACATCAAGATGTGCTTGAACATAGTCTGAATTCTCTTCAGACCTACCTTACGTCAATGGTCTACTTCATTCTCATGTCAGGTTGCAACTTCTCAGCAGTGAATAAAAAGCCAAATGGAGATGAGGAGCACAGAAAAATTAGATCAGTTAGAGCAGAGTGTGTCTCTTTTCAGAAGAGTCAAATGTGCCAGCAGCATGTCCCAGTGGCTTGAACAGAGTATTGGCACTGCAGTTCTTCATACTTTTTTCAAAAAGTGGGGGGACTTGAATTGTGCGCCAGTATTTTCAGAAAAGTCACATATACAGGTGAATCAGCTCACACTAGGATATGGGAAGAGGGGGTTATTATTTTTGCAGAGAATACTGTCAAGACTGAAAGTTATTTGTTTCCTAAGAATTTTTCTGTTTTTCAGCAACAAACTGAAAACCTGAAATTATCATTCTTGTTTTTTAAACATCAAAAAAGAAAGAGGAAAAATCTTTGACATGGGAGGATTTTTATGATCTGTTTGGACTAGAGAGGAAAGTCTTTCCTGGGTACAGAACATATTCTGAATCGAAAAGTCACATAGGACACAATTTGACTCTCATCACTGCTTTATTCCAGCTATTCAGCAGACTCAAGTAGACCTTGCTGTGTTAATCCAACATGGCTCACGGTTTCAAGCTTTTTTTCACAGTCAGGAACATTGAAAACTCGCTTTCATGTTTGAAATGAAAGTTGAGATATAACTGTATGACCCCAACAACCTAGAGTGCATGTGACTGAATTCTGCCTTCAAGCTAAACTATGAATGCATAGTATTTCTGATTGGAGAATATGAAGCAAATATACTCTCTTGTTGTCCCAGAAGTGAAAGATATCTCCACAAAGTCTGATAAAACTTTGCAGATAAGTTTATCTTTGGGCTGAGTTCCAGTATGGAAAAGAGTTCAGCCTGAAAATGATTAGAAAGAGCTACAAGCAACCAAAGAGCATAGTTTCCCCTAAGTTCAGCAGGATAATATGCACATGCAATACACAAAGCACAGAGGAACTGAAGCCTATATTAAATGCTGTGTGCCTTTGTTTTCAGTTCTGTTGGGTATATTAGAATAATAGCAATACTTTGCAAGATGTTGCAGTTTAAGTAAGAATAAGATCAATTTCCTTCTTTGGTAATTATCATATATTGCTGTTTTATTATTTTGGAGATATGTTTCAAATACAAAGTCAAATGCGTAATATGGATTCTTTTACGTAAGCTATTGCACCAATTGGTGGTCAAACAGTTTTTAAAAGCACACACCCTATATGTAAAGTTGCCAGTTGAATGACAAACTGGGCCTGACTTTTCTTGTCTACATGTCATTAAATCCTGGTTTGTTCCCCACTAAAATAGCCAGAGTAAAGCTAACATAAGAGAGCTGGGACGAAGACCAATCAGTTCAACTCAGTTGCCTCCAAAAGTCATTTCCTGCATAAGCAACACAAGTTACAAAAACAACCTGCTCTTGCTGGAGTAACCCAGAAGTGAAAAAAGCTCTGAAATTTCCTTTCTTCCTCCCTAGGGCCATACAGTAAGATTGCTAAGAATATAACTAGTGAAGCTGTCCAGATACCGCAATGATACTTAACAGCGAGAGGGAGAGACTTATGAATACCAAAGAAAGCATACTTTATAAACATTACAGTCCAATGCACATTTTAAAGAGCCCTTAATTCACATATGTCACTTCAATCTATGCATCCACACAGATGGATCAAGTATGAAATGATTCCTTCCTTTCCTCATGTGTAAATTCTTGTTTGCTGCTGTACAGATGTGCTTTTCATATCTTCAGCGTCGGATATATATTTTTGTATACATAATTCAGTGACTTCTGGTGATAGACTGCCTGCATGGTGGCAGCAAGTCGCTGATTCCTCCAACACTGCTTACAAAAGAGGAAGAAGTTAGTTAAGATTGAGGACAAGTTGATGGGTGGGATGCGCCTCAGCATGTACCAGAGTTCAGCCAAGGTGCAACGCTGTCTGGAAACCCCTGGTTTGCTTTCTACCTGTCATCTTGCTATTGAGAGGTTGAGCAAGGAGCAACATATTTCCCTCCAAAAAGTATCTGGAGAATGGCTAGGCTATTACGTCTGGGTCTGACCTGGGATAAAAGGAGCCTGGAGAGCAGGGTGAGGGCAAGCGTACACAGAATGCCTGGTAGAGGTTGGGTTATGAAGCTAGCGTACTACAGCAGGACAAATTTGTGGGTTGGAGACAGGTGCAAGAAATGTCATTTCCCGGGTCATGGCTAGTGAAGCCATGCAATGAAGCAACTTATCTCAGCTGGAAAAGCAGGTGAAACCCATGGATTGAGGAGCAAGTGCTGACATGAAACTAACTTATCCTATCTAGGAAGAGTTACAGAAGCAGAGCTGATACAGACAGCTTGGTGTGGATTAACTAATCAAACTCGTATAACTATATGAAGCACTGGAACCCAGGATAGAAATCCCACTATGGGATTAATTGATTAGTCTGAGAAATCCACCTCTAGGAGGAAGGTCTGTTCAATAACATAGCTATTTGGATGTGTCCTGAGGGTTTTGTGGAAGACAAAATGTATTTGCATTATTTATATGGATTGGCAGTATTGAGAGCACATTTGAGATCCTATTTTGTGCCCAGCTTGCAGAGAACCTGAATGGGTTACAGAACTGTGTAAAAAGACTTGGCAAGAAAGCAACTCATGGTTTTAGCTCTGGAGGTCTCTTGCTCAGTTCTTGGGATATTGGCTGAATTTTCGAATACCTGATAGACAATATATGTTACTGCAAATCAGTGAAGGTACTTTTGACACTAAAACTGAGGTCTGAAGAGCAGTTGGGGTGTTTAGTTACTAGAAGTGTTACTTACAGTCTTGTTAATAGCTCATTTTAATTATATCTCCTGTCTGATATAGACCTCAAAACATATTAACGACTTTCAGTTATTCCCCGATAGAACTCTATCTCCCTTAAGATTCCTCTATTCCAAGGCAAAGTGATGAGAAATAGGAGCAGCCCTTTGTACTATGCAACCACAGCCAAGGCCAAAGCAAAAAGTGCAGGAAAATCCAGCGCTATTTTCCTATGGCTACATTTAGGACTTGTACTTTATGCTGACATAATCCTTCTGTTGTATTCAACTTTGCTGCTCTGCTTTCTGTGACCTGGCTCTGCCTAAATCAATTGGCTGCATCTGAGACTTAAGAACTGCAATGATTCATCCCCTGTGTTACACACATCATAACTAGATATCAATGTGGAAAAAAAAATCATATTCTTGTTTACAGTATATTGCCTTTTTTTGTCGCAGAAGAAGTGGAGGAAACAACACATTTTGAAACTCTCCAAACCCATATTTCACTACCAAATATTCAAAAATTGATCCAGACCACCTCTTTGAGAACAGGTTACACACTGCAGTGGAATGCATAACTTGCCCATGAACTGCTGCATATTTTGTCTTTCCTATTTACATTTTTCCAAACGGTGGAGGAGGTGGGAGAGAGGAGGAGGAAAGCAGGTTTTTCCAGAAAAAGATTTTTTTTGCTTATAATGGATGAGATAAATCTACATGTCCCTGGAGATGACCGACAAGTTTACACTAGGAACTGGAATGAAACCATCAGCTCATTTCACATGGGTTCCATCAGATGGCATAAACCCCATCACACCAGTCCCACACTGCTGGTCTTTTAATCACATAAGAATGAGGTGACCTAAGGGCTTAGTATCCCAATATTAATTTGCTGGGAGCTAGCATGATGTGTAGGGATACTCTGGCTGCTTCTAACTGCCATTACAACCAAAGGCACTTAGGTCTCTAAGTCCTTCTAGCTCAGGAAGAAATAACAAAACAAAACAAAACAAAACAAAACACCACTGCCAGACTTGCTCCCAGACTCTTGAATGCAGGAACTTATGGCACCTTAGAATCATAGAATCATTACAGTTCGAAAAGACCTTCGAGATCATCGAGTCCAGCTCTAAACCCTTCAAACCCTTTAAACCATGTCCCTAAGTGCCTCATGTACATGTTTCTTGAACACTGTCAGGGACGGAGAGTCCACCGCTTCACTAGGCAGCCTCTTCCAATATTTGTCTATTCTTTCCATGTAGAAATTCTTCCTAATGTCTAACCTGAACCTCCCCTGGTGCAACTTGAGGTCGTTTCCTCTCATTCTATCTGTAGTTATTATGGAGAAGAGATTGACTCCTGTCTCACTACAACCTCCTTTAAGGTAGTTGTAGAGAGTGATAAGGGCCCCCCGCCGAGTCTCCTCCAGACTAAATAACCCCAGCTCCCTCAGCCGCTCTTCGTAAGGTCTGTGCTCCAGGCCCTTCACCAGCTTCGTTGCCCATCTTCAGACACACTACAGCACCCCAAATGTCTTTCTTGTGGTGAGGGGCCCAAAACTGAACACAGTACTTGAGGTGCCCCAAGTACGAGGGAACGATCACTCCCCTGGTCCTGCTGGAACCTTGAGGCCTTACACACCCCAGCGCTGAATGTGGCCATTAAAGTTTGTTTATAAACCAGTTGCTGGGCCTAACCAGATTTTGGAAAAGGGGTTCAGGCTCAAACATTACATCAGAGCTCTAACCACCTGATTTCAGACTTCGGTAAAACGTGGACTCCCACATTAACATTCTGGTTTGGTCCATCTCTAATTGGCTGCAAGGCACATTATGTAAGAACTTTGTTCTTCACCTCACAGCGTGTTTCACTGCATAAAAAGACTCGAGCCCCATTTGACATTTATGTCTAGCCTGTTCCTTATCGTATGGCAAATGTTTTTGCTATAGGACATATGATGTTTTTAAAGGGGAGGAGACTACAGTACCTACAAACAGTACTGAGCCCCAGAGACAGGTGACTAATGACCCTTCCTCCTTCCTGCCACCATCTTGGTTGGGCATCAACACACTCTATTCAAAGGCAACATTTGTTTCTTGGACCATCACATGTTTTAAGAAAGGTTTATACCCAAGGGATACTGTATTGGATTACAACAGGTTACTTCATTAAATGAGCATATCAAATTTGATTGGAAGTTCTCATCAGCTTTCTGTTCCATTTAATTTTATTTTTATACAGATGAAGAAATTACTGTTACACCCATACCCACTGACAAGCCAACTACATTACTTCACATCTACTTTATAACCACATATAATTACATAACCGCTCAGTTTATTTTCTTCCAGAACTCATGGCTCCTCATAGAATCTGTTCCGTCTGATCTAAGAGGCAGATTTTGGCCTAAAAACTGGTTTTCAAGACATTTACATGGTTTGGGGTTTTTTTTCCCATATTGAATATTCCACATTTATTAACCACAGTTCAATTCAAGCAGAGCAGCAAGGGGTTCACTGGTACAGCCTGGAGAGACTGTGTTAATGAAGGGAAAAGGCAAACCCCACAGCAAAATATTCTGCATAAATACTTTACTTTCATTTGGGCGTAGCTCTTTGATTACATCTCATTATCGTGGGGCAGCTCCCACTTTTTTCAGCTCCACACTATAAACCTCTCTGAGTACAGAGTGTTCTCTCCACTTGGTGCCTCCTTAATTATCTACGCAACCAAGATTCTAGCTAAAAACTCCCATCAACATTTCTCCTCAAACTCTCTCAAAATTCATTGATTTCAGAAATAAAGCAGCCGGAACTACAATGCAGTCTCATCTGCAAAAAGTCTGTGAGGGCCACCTTTCACAAGGATGGGGCTGGCAGATTACATTCATGTCAAAAGTATGTAATTATAGTTACATATGTAACTAAAAATAGAATGAAAATTAGTATCTGACAATGTTTGCAGGACCACATTTTATGCTAGTATAAACTCACTGAAATCAATTAAGACAGACCACTATACAACTGGAGTATAACTGTGGTTAAATGACCCCGAAGATTGTTTTTATGCTCATCCCAAATTGCATTCTTAAACACATATTCACAGACCACGGGGGCCATTTGTTATAATTTATCACAATAACACTAAACAATTTGGCATAAACATATCCTTTCTCCCATGCCAAGAAATGCTATGCACCCCTTAGATCTCTGAGAAGCCACCAGGAGCAGCAGATGTTCAACCCTTCTTGCGAGCAGCCTCAATGTGGAAGCATTTTCATGGATGATTTTATCAACTTCTAAGAGTCGATAAAAGTTATATCCTGCAGCCCTTCCTCCTGTGAGTTTTATTTATTCTTCACATGGCTGGAGCTGCAGAAGGCCTAGTAAAGCAAAGCTCTTTGATTTTATTTGCTTAGATAATGCGACTGCGTATTGCAGAGCACTCTAAGAGAGGCTTGCAATAAACTGCAGAATCTTATTTCCTGTCGAAGGAAACCACTTCCATGAAGCTACAGGTCTGCTGTTAGCAAACCGAAATTACTGTGGTGGTAGCAAAGCCATTATTTCCCACATTCACATTGCCAGGGACAGAAATAATGCCTGGGTAGGGCCACGATGCTTGTGGAGTCCCAGGATGCCGAGGTGGGAAGGGGCGATGCTCCCTTAATACTCTAAGTATCTCCGGAGGTGGAGATGCCACAAGCACCAGGGAACAGCAGTTCCAGCACCTGGCCACCCTGGCTGCAAAAGTCTCCATGTCCCGCATTCCAGGTTGTGCTTCCCATCCAAAACACAACCTCACCCTGTACATGAGCTGGTATAGAGTGCAAAATTAACAGCTCCACTTGGCTCTGCTGAAGGATGTCATGGTGTGAGACCCCAAGAAGCAGACTTGGATCACCTTCACACCTCCCACGGCACTGCAGAAACAAGGAACAAGCTGGTTTGAGACCCATTGGATCTGAGTTTCAACTCAGTACTGAAGATAAAAGCCACCATCTACAGCCACATAACTGCAGGCAAAGAGGCTCTGGATGAGCAGTGCATGATTTGGACGAGGGCCGTGTCGGGTAAAGCCTCTCCCACCCACGCAGCCTCTGCCCTGGGTTTGCAGGGGACACTGCTGTTCCCAACAGACTGAGCCATTTCTTTTCTGTGAACTACCAACTATTTTGCAGGCACTCCGGGTAGAAGCGGTCCACTCTTACCCTAGATGGTTTTCTTAACCTCGGTCTACGCCACACCATGTCAAGGTTGCACACACGAAAAAATGAAAATGCTTTGCACTGATTTGGCTGAGACAGAGCTAAGGAATTTGCTGCTTCAGAAAAGTACTGCCATAGGAAAGCAACACCAGAATATAATTGAAATAATTTATTTACCACTAGAGCACCACAAAAACAGACATACAATGTGTTAAAATACAGAGTAATCGATCACCAAAGTACAACACAGCTGTCCTTAAGTTTCTTTTTTTTTTTTCCTTTAAACCATGCCAACCATACAATTGTATTGTTGTTAAACACGCAGAAAAAATGCTGTCCTAACCCACTCAGCTAAGTGCTAAGATTCCCCCTCAACCCTATCCAAGCCCGCTGGGTCCAATTTTTCAAGGGGCTGCACATTTCCTGCCAAGTGTTGGGTATCACCAGATCTCGGTGACTTTGCAGAGAGACAGTGGTAACCATCTCTTCTCTGGTACAAGGTCTTTGAGCAGTTGAAGTCCCATCTAACTGTCATTCGGGAGATTTAAATCAGATCTGAGAGGTGCTGAGGCCTCACAATATCCCCCCGCCCTGTACAGGGGAATTTCATCCAGGAGTTTTGCACACTGGAGGATCAGGCCTAGTGTCCTTGATAACTAGAGGGAAATACATGTTTAATAACTCCCTTCTCCCCAGGCTGTAGGAGCTTTATATTAAGAGCATTTCAATCACTGTCAGTGCATTTTTGAGGAAAAAAAAAGTAAAAACAAAAATATATCTGATTCTGGGGTAATGACTTAAAGAAATAATGTTTTATACTTAGATTCAGAGAGCAAAAACTCCAAACCCAAGCTGAAACTTCCAGCTGCGTCCAGCGCATAGTGAGTACAGCTGGACAACCACGGTGTCTCATATTCAGCAAGCTTCAAAACTGGCTTTGAGCTGCATTAGCATGATAGAGATTGACAAAAATGTCTTTAAGGTGTTCAAAATGTGTTAATCTTTGCTACCTTTCCTGCGCAACAAAAACACAGTTCTCATACTGAACCTGATTAAACTACTTTTGCTGTTTTGTGCAGCAAAATCCAGAGTATTTACTACCCTGAGGAGTTTCACTGAGTTCAGTGCCTCTTCTTGTTGGAGTAAATCTGACTTATGCAAGTGTTAGCA
Source organism: Eudromia elegans (assembly GCA_003342815.1). Taxonomy (NCBI): domain Eukaryota; kingdom Metazoa; phylum Chordata; class Aves; order Tinamiformes; family Tinamidae; genus Eudromia; species Eudromia elegans. The sequence goes on from PTEX01000013.1 coordinate 2,746,040, forward strand.
GGACAGGTTTTTCGCTTGTTAATCTTAACTCACTAAATAAATCAAAAGTCTAACATACCTCCTCCTCTGCGCTGAGTCAATGCGTGGGATTAGACCCTCTGCGGGGCTACATTTCCATGTAGGCAACAAACATAGGCTCTACTGAAGTCCAGAGAGCAACGTGTGCAAGCCGCTGCGGTACTTCAGTTTTACATCAGTGTTCTGCTGAAGTTAAAGAAATTGCACTTCTTAAAACTGAAAGCTCAGGAGCATCTTCCTGATAGCATTTAGGTCAATGACAGAAAACGTCCTTCTCATCCACAAAGTTTGTTTCTAGCACAGGTTCGAGCTTTGCCGCGCAAAACCATTTATCATGTGAAATGAACTGAGTGTCTTCACGACTTTTTTGCTCATTTAGTTTGGGGCATTTTTTTACATTAAATCAATGAGGCAGGTCTTTTGCACAAGCATGCAAACAAGAAGATCCTAGGAATCTGATTGTTTTTCCTTAAAAAAAAAAAAAAAATTTATGCAAATTCAATTAGAAAGAGTTGGACCAGGCTCACAAAATCAAGGGGCAGATCCTGCCATTCCTTACATGCACTGTAGCCCCCAGGGGCCTGCCATGCCCTTGGAGAAGTTACAAACCTCCCACTGCAAGAGGGGCAGGATCAGTCCTGCAGCCTAGCAGCAGGGGAAGGTCCCTGTTGCATGACCGGCCAGCGCGGGGACACTGTCCCCACTCGAGCCCTGCTCCAAGGGCACCGCTGGGGCCTCCGCTTCGCCCTAGCCTTCTGCACAGTGGTGAATGTCATTCTCTGTGAGGGTTTGCCTCGCCTCGGCCAGGCTGGCACATTTTCTTGACAAATCCTGCTCCCTGACCATCTGTTTGAACGTCTATAACCAAACGAAAGAATAAAATTAAAAATTAAAAAAGGCGTAGAAATCTGAATCACACTGCGTGATCACGTGGGGATGAATCAGGAGTGAGGGAAGGAGAGATCGTTTTAATCCATCCTTTTTATAAAACAAAAAACAAATGGAGTCAGGTAGCTTATGTCATAATGATGAACAATATACAAAGCACATGTATAGCAATTATTATAAAACATGTATTTGTAGTGCAAGTCAAAATATAGGGACTCTACTCATACTGGCCAGCTAGAGGGAAACACATGATTCTGAGTGATCAAAAAGAGCCCCAAATTCAAATTCAAACTCATGAGAGCTGACAGTATTACAGAGTACAAAAATATGGTGAAAATTTACACATTACACATAAAGTACTTAATTTTTTAATAGTTTACAAATAGAGATCTACAGATATGTTTCCAATTAAGCTGGCTTTTACTACCCACCTATTGTAATACTCTAGGTATGGTTACATATACCAAAAGAACAAAAAATCCCATAGCATAGCTATACAGCAACATATTAAGGTCTGAAGATTAGACCAGTACATGTTAAATATTTCACTGGTTTACTAAACTGACATTTAAAATCATTTACAGTAAAAAAAAAAAAATCTTATAGACTTGTCTTTGAGACTGAAACAGAATGTCCTTTATTAGTAAGTTATTCAGTATTTAAAACAAGGGTCTGAGACCTTACAAGAAGCCTCCCTAGGCAGCCGGCATGAGAAAAAAGGTACTTTAAAGGCAGAGTTTCTCAACAATGTAATAACTGAATTCTATTTAAATTGAACTAATTGAACTAGCCATTACTTTTCAGAATCTTTTGAGCCTGAGTTCCTTTAGGCTTTATATGCATTTGGCAGCTTATTTGGTCTCCACTTTGTCCACATTTGCTGGTTTTCCTCTTTTTTTCCAAAGGGTGATATGGAAATGTTCATTTGATAGTTTTTACATACAAATAAATAATGCACTGTTAATTCTAAAACTAAGAGGAATGGGTAGGATGCCTATTGCGTACAATACAGAGAGATCAAGTAAGGCACGGGACAGATACAGCAACTCCACTTCATGGGATTCTCCTGTTTTTTTCCTTTCACATAGTAACACTAACAAATTTCTTCCAGTGTTTATTTTTTAAAAGGTTTTTTTTTTCCTTTAACTTTGCTTCTTGTCTATCTCACACTATGTGTAGGTGAAATATAGGATAAAGGCCTTCAATGTTTTGCTTCAGATGCCAGTTTAAAAACAAAACAAAACAAAACAAACTTTCAAACAGTTCTGACTAGTACCGCTTTTTTTCTTCTTTTTTTTTTTTCTTTTAACACTGATGAATCTGGGTTTTCATTTCTCTTTCTTCCTCTCTCTCTTTCTTTTCTCCTTGTATTTTTTTCTTTTTTTTTTTTTAATACACACACGTCATGCTGTTTCGGGGCTCTTCTTTAGCTGCATTTGCAGGACTTGACGATCATGTTGGAGAGCTGTTCAATTTTGGGCGTTTTGCCGATGTAGTACAGGATGGTGAGGGGCTCTAAATCCTGGGACACGCAGCACGGAGAGGCAGAAGCTTCGGGATTTATGGTGTTATACAAGCTGAGTACCTAAAAGGAGAGAGGAGAAAGGGGTGATTAAGCCGGTTATCGCTGCCTTCCTGACACTCCACAAATCAAATTCCTTTCTGCTTCATTTCCTCTGATGGTGCCTGACAGGGAGCCCACTCAAATCAACAGGAAGATTCCTGGACGTTAGTATTTTAGTGTGTTTCTCCAGCTCAATCTGTTGTCACCTCTGTGGGTTTCCTGAGCTTTTAACTTGACCGATCCCAGAACAGGTACGTGCCCGGTGACCAGCTTGAAATGTCACCCTTAAACTGCCACACGCATTGTACTGATTTTCCCATATCAGGCAACACTGGAACGGTTGCATTTATGTCTTCAGGTTACCATTTGCAGTGCCAGGATTTACAGTGAACTATAGGAGAGAGCCCACCAGTGCACAAGCTCTCTGCTGTTCCTCCATGCTGCTTTTTGGCAGGTCCATTAACGCCATCGCGCAAGACCTACGAGCGCAGGGGCAGTCGCTCTTATTGGGAGCCCCTGCGGTGGCGTCAGCAGCTCTGGAGCCTCCGTCACGTCAGACTCACATGCACGCTTCCCTGCACAGGGAGTATGTCGGCTGCCCGCTGATGATACATCGGTATTTCCGAGGACGCCGTTAATGTGTTAGCTAAACACCACGCGGCCTTTTCCTAGAGCTTCAGCACAGCATTTACAGCTTGGGGAGACAGAAGATCTGTTCAGCACAGCAACACTACTTACTTTATTAAGCAACTTTTGACTCCTCGGGTAGCTGTCCAAACCACATATTTGTGATCATGACAGTTATTCTTCCTCTTTCCTTAAAAACAAGTGCTGCTCCAAACTATGCATGCTATTAGAGCCCATCAACAAGGGAATATACTTGCCTTGTTTATACCTGGGCCTGCTGACATTGCTAGTACCACAACGACCCAGCCAGTGACAGCTACGAGGGCAATCTGCACTTAGCTGCTTAAGTTCAAGGCAAACACAGACCTAGACTACAATAGTTTCACATACCAAAGGGAGAGAAAACTGCCCCTTTGACAGGAGGAACTCTCTCTGCTGGTTAGTGTTGATCTGATATTTTAAAAGTGGCTTGAAGAGCAGGAGACATCACTGTTCGTGTGAGTCCGATGGTAAAAGTTTCACTTGGTGATAACTGTCATGCCAATGTCTGCCCCTTAACGTTGACTGTCTAGACAGCCTTACTGTCAATAGAGAGAAATCAGCACATAAAAACACATTTCCCCTCATCCTAAGGTGGCTGTCTAAAATCCTTAAAATAAAAGACATCGTTCCACATGCCCATCAGCTCATCACCATCCCAGACAAAGAGTCTCTGTTCTACTTACAAACTTTCAAAGTGTGAGACCTTTTAGAGTAAAAGAAGAAATACATGTATTGGCACATTTTCACAAAATGGCAGTAGATTCAGATCATTTCTTGGTCTGGTAGCAGAACAGTAACAACGGAAATTAAGAACAGCAGATCATCCAGGAGGTGATAACCAGGTGGTAAGGTTCAGCCACTCTATTACTCTGAGAGTGTCTCCCTTGCTGCCTCTTGGAAGTGTTCCCTGTGCCATCTTTCACTTACTCTCTTTAGTGAAAGGTCCCCTTTTCAGGCAGCCTTCCAAAGCTGCACCCTGCTAACACTCAGAAACAGTATTTGATACATCCATGTGCCGTATTGGTGAAAACATTAAAAATAAATCTCTGGGACAATACATTCCCTCTGCTTCAACTTTAGCTTGAAGTCATGTGCAGATCCATCTGTAGGGCCACATTTCATCATTCTGTTACTAGGATAATAAATGGAAACTTCTGGCATTAGTACTGATGACAGTCTTAGAAATATATTTCACCCTGCACTTCAGAGCTTAAACTTGTCAAAGCTGTTACTTACTCTGCTGTGCTGAGTATCTGAGCTCCATAAATATGGGCAGGCTCCTGCACAGAAATTCGCATGATACCCTTTAGGTTCATGAATCCATTTCCAGCCAAGATCCCTCTTGAAGTCAATATAAAGTGGACGCAGGCAACAATTATCCTGCACGTTCCTGGAGGTGAAATACAAACAAATGCATCAGTCAGAAAAGCCTGCACAGGGGACAGAAAACAATCCAGTTGCTTGCTCCCTGAAAGATACTTTACACGCAGGAAACTCTGATTCCCAGAATGCAACCAAATAATTCACGACACTAATAATTGCTTACATTGTAACTGATACCAGATGCTTAGGCATGGTGATGCTTGCTTTTGTAGCCAAAGCTAATGGTTTGCTTGGAGAATCAGCAAGCATTTTTCTCCAGATCCTCCAGAATGGGGTATCTGAGTAGTTGAACATATTGAAGATGACAATTTCCCTAGAATTATGGGCCTGATAAGCCTGGGAATCATCCCAGATGAAGCTCAGTTTCCTGCTTTCTAAGGCCATAGGCACCTCGTTTGCCATTAACTTCCTTGAGAGGGGAGAGTGCTTGGCAGATATAAACACCTATCAAAAAGAAACGTTAGCTTATGTTATAAGCAACTACATAACACCTCAAAGGGACTTAGGCTGGTATGACTATATAAGCTTATAGAACATAGATGCATAGTTACCTAAAGCAATAGGCAGCATCTAGAGCACGCTTCTTCCGCCGACTGGGCTGTTGCGACTCAAGTCTGTAGGAGGGTAATAACATTAGCAGGAGATGTGGGGTCTTCCCACTGTATTTTTTCCTATTGGACTTTAAAGCTTTCACATCACCACTGGAATATGTGTAGTCATCAATACCTTCAAAAAATACATTTTGGTGATAAACATTGTGTTGCTTTTTTCTTAACAAATTAAATAAACTATCTCTTTAAAAAAATTCTCTCAGAAACTGGGCAATGACGGTGTCAGCTGAACGTGCTTATTGGCAAAGTGACAACATTGAGACATTCACAGTTCTTACGTATCTATCTTATCAGCCATCCTGCCTTAAGAGCCATCAGAATGGCTTTTCAGGACATTTACCCAAATGGTTGAAATAGATAACAGAAAAGACATTTGGAATATGTAATTTTGCTAATTTCTCCAGCAAATCAGTTATTTTAGGCCTTTCTTTTGCATGCATGTGGCAAGGACACTGATCAAAGCATTTCTTCTTGAAGTGGAAACCAGTGACCTCACATTTTGTATTTTCTCTCTTCAAACACTAACTGCTTTACTAGCTTCTTATCTCAGCCACAGCACGGGCAAAAGAACTCAAGCGTTAGCCTTTTGTAGCAGTTCAAACAGTGAGTATTATGCTTTTAGCTAAGTACCTTTAGAAAATCAACCTCCCAAAACAGATAATGCTATCTAAAAAGATAGACTTCATTTTCTAACACACAATTACAGTGATCAAATGTCAAAATTGCAGTTTTTAAATTCATAGTAAATATACACAGTGGCCTTATTCATACATATACATATATATGAGGGAAAAAACCCCCAACAATCCAACACAGTGAAATAATGGTAAAAAAAAAAAATAATACTTGAGACAGAATATAGTCAAATCTTTGAAAAACAAATAAATGAGCCAAATCATGATACACTTGAGTAAGTGAGAACTTCACAAACAGAATTTGAGTTGGTTCTTATATGGCTATACTGCATAAGTAATGGTAATGATGCCACAAACAGTGTCAATTAAGTAACAATTATTTATTTGTAATGGAAACTTGGTTTAAAAACACCAGGGAGGCTATGTGATCTTGATATACTTGCACTATCTCATTTTGCTGTCTGTAAGAAGCACACATACATAGTTCTAACTACAAACTATTACTATTATTTTATAGCCTCAACAAGCTGAATTCTGTTTTAAAGAGAGAGTAAAAGCTCTTTGTTTCTCACCACAGTTAGCAAGTATCATAACATTTTAAGAAGTCTTTTCCTTTCATTACCTGCAAATCTTGCTTCAAGCTCTTCACTTTTATTTGGGATGATATAATTATTGGAAGGCACGAAGGTGCAGCACGGACAATGTAAACTTATCTTAAATCCAAGGTTCCTGTCTGCAAAACATGAAAGTAAGCGGAGTTGATTTTCGCATGTGGGGTGAACCTGAAATAATGCTGCATTTATGGAGAAGTTGGGTCAGGAGTGAGGGGAAAGAGCACTTGTCATCACCTCTGTGATGGAGCCATTCGTGCACAGCCTCAGTGACATCAAAAGACAACCATTCTCCTTCAGCTCGGGTTTTAACTACTTTGCTGTCGATGTAGCGCTGTCCAGGTGAGGATACTTCTTTGGATTTTAGAACCTGCAAGAAATAACAAGTGTGACTTTATAGGCTAAAATTTAGCAGGTTTTTAATCAAAACAGAGAGCTAGGAAAACCATGTAGAAAGAGCAAACTCTTGCATTGAAATGGAAGTGGACAAGAGATCACAGTAAAGTAGGACATCGTTTTTACCGTCTTCAGTAGTACTTACACTGGCTAAAGCATATGCCAGATGCTAAAGCAGAGCCTGTACATTCTGTACATTGAAGATACTATATTGCCTGATCATAACTAATCTGTGCATTGCTGCCTTATCACAGGTTCCAGTTCTCCCTTTGATTTTAGTTACCGGACACACATCAAACAGAAACAAAGTAGTATGGTTCATACAACTAGCCTGGGGGCCTGCAAAAAACTCCGTGAGGTGTGCAACTCGGCCACACAGGGATTTGTGCAACAGACCACACTGCTTCTGTCCAGGTTTTGATCTCACCTGCGTCAGTATTTGTGTCACAAGGTTTATCAAAGCTATCCATGGCGTATGCAACAAAATTACCTTTAAGGAAAAAATAAAAAGGCCTCCTCGCTTTCAGGACACAGCAGCATGTGCCTAAGAAGGTCAACTAAGGTGGTCAACTTCTTAGGCTCAATTTTCTCTATTATTTTCTCTAATTTTTGAAAGGAAACGCTTAGGTTGTTGGCTGCTAACAGGTTTCTAGTTTCCTGGTTATTACTATGTTGATAGTTTTGTGATGCAGGGAGCCAGAATGCAGTGCAATGTTAAGTCAATTCTAATCGAGAACATATGATAATATCACACTGAAACTTTTGGCATCTCAGTCATGTGACTTCTTGGTACATCAGTTTGGGTTCTTCCTTTATTTAACCACTCAGGTCTGTCTCCAAATGGATAACTGGCAGACATTTCTCATTGTCTCCTCTTATTTTCTCAACCCGGACTCATCTGACATCTAGCAAACTGTGTTGGTATAAAAAAAAAAGGTAAAAATGCATGATATAAGTAAGGAAAAGAATTTCCAAAGAGGTGTGAAATTATGTCATCATGATAAAATTATGCTTTTCCAAAATGAAAAAGAAAAAGGCAACATTGAAACATGAATATTGTACATGTCTAACACGTAGTGTCTCCCTTTTTATTTCATCGGAGCACTAGAGCGCTCAAACGCCAGCAGTGCACTTGATGCAGATTATAACATTTGTCTGTTGACAAGACCAGTGGTATGAGAAGCTCTCTCTCTTCCTTCTGATCAAGGCATTTACAGTAGGAAGTGAAAAGACCTGGAAAGATGCTGGTCCAAATCCAGAAAATTATGAAACGCCCTTAGGTAGAAATTGAGGGCATTCAAATGTTTAACATTGGGGCCTCTTTTTTATAAGGCAACCTTCAAACAAAGTGTTTGAACAACTGTTTATAGAGAGTCTGACAGCAGCAAGGAGGCTCTCATTGCTCAAAAGTGCCAGAGGGATAACAGAATCAGTAATCACTGTTGGGAAAGTCCCAGAGAAGCACAAATATAGCTTTGCCTTCCCTTTGGTCTTTACTCAAGTGTTTCTGAGAACGTAATGCAGCTGTCATTCTGTAGAGATATGTCTGAGGAGGGAAAAATAATAAGGCAAAAGAGACACAAGAATCTGGTTCTCCCATTCCTTTCTGCACAGTCATGTCTTTCCTAAGACTCCAAAAACTGCACAGCTCACTAGCAGGTTTGGCAGTGATGTAAGGATCTAAAAATAAGTAATACGTTAAGAGCAACCTACTGTTAACTGCAATTTGTCTTCAGTATGTCACGAAGACTCAGCTGCACCTTGGAATCCAAAAGAGAATGTCTTCATCCCAGTCCCACTCCCAAGAAAAGACAAGGTCAGAAGCTGCCAGTATGTACCTGGCAGGAAGCACGTTTACAAAACTATGGGAGATGCTCACTGCACATATTCAAAGGCAGTGAGAAAAACCATCCTGACCTATGAACTGAGTGATAAGAAAAGCACTGGTGGGTTTCAAAACAGTATGGCATCAGTGTGGGTTAAAAGAGCTCTGACGGCTCCCCTGTATGGCCATTTTGTGACTACTGAGAGTGCAGCTTTCTTCCAAATTGTTTATGCAGCATGCTCTGTAAGAGAATTATGACAGAATGAATGAGTCAAAGGGTCACAAACTAACTATTGTTATGTAATTTCCATGATCATTGTCATAAATTTAGTAGTAGCACTAGTAGTTCTAAGGTAAAAACTGTGAGAAGGGCCATATTTGATGAGATTATAAAATCTGTTTCAGTCTCTGCATTCTACATGATGATAAATCTACATGATGATAAAGCGGTGTAGTTGCAAAAACGTCTGACCTGTGTCCACCAACACAACATGTTCTTCAAATGAGTGCTTCACAAATTACTATGTCATAAGCACTTAAGGTTTTCTCTGTCGTCTTCTCCCTTTGGTTCACTACTTTGCATTTCAATTCTGGTCACACTTTCTGCTTCAGCAACTTGTTCTTTTCTTCCAATACACACTCAAGCCCTTATCTTTGAAAAACTCATCTTCCAGTCCTTCTGACACATTTCCCACAAGATCAACTAGTTCTATTGCAAAAAAAAGAACAGCCTTTCATATACCTTGTAGCTTTTGTGCTTGAAAGTGCTTGAAAGTTTGTCTGCTTCTTCCAGTGACTCTGACTGGTCTCAGAAGAGATACTACCTTTAACTATAAACTTTGTCTTACCTATAAACATCAGCTTGCCTTTGTACTTAGCCCATCATAACCACATCAAATCCCACTATCAGATTTCCATTTTAATGCTCTATCAGCTTAAAATATTTTTGTATGATTTGTATTTGCAGGAGCTAAATGAAAGCCTAAGAAGTGAAGGTCTTTGTCCAAGAGTTTATCTGTAAAATCTAATTTACATTTTCAGTGCACTAAAAGTATTAACAGAAGAATGAAAAAAAAAGTAGGAGAGAATTAAATGTAAAATCTGCATGTAAAAGAGATTATGAGTTAAAGTTCTACTTTATCCTCCTTTATCATTTTCCTCTTGCACCTTGTCTAAACACTCCTGCTTAAAAAAACATAAAGAGTTTGAAATCTCTTTGAATCACAACCTGAATTGCTAGTTGTGTTTTTCTTTTCTTTTTTTTTTGTTGCCTTTGGTGCATCACCACCTGCATGCAGAAGTGCCAGATTCAATCACTCGCATGAGCAGGAGACAGAAATTCCCCCCACACAGACAGCCTCATCCCCCTCACCCGCTCGTGGCGCATTTGAACACCGCATTGGAACAACAGCGCAAGCAGCTGACAACGTGCACGCATGCGGGTGGGAGCTTGCACACCTCTACACACGCGGGAGCGAAAGCCCGAGACCAGAGCACTCTACATTGAGGGTGTGCGAAATCTCTGCAGCTTTTACTTTTAAAGGCGGGTTTGTCTTCCAGGTAGATCTGTTTTTTTGGTGCTGCCCTCAGCAGAGGGATAATGCATCTCTTCCATTTTTAGAGAAAGGATTACACAGGGAATATATGTCTAGGATCACATGGTGTGGGGATGAGCTGAATAGGTGGAGATGTTAAGAAAAGGTTACTGAGCAAACTTCTGGCCCAGAGTGCACAGGAAATTTCCTTCAGTAGCATTGCTTTAAATTTTAAAAATATCACTTTTTTTTTTTTTGGTCTGCCCCTTTCTGTATGAGATTCCTCGCTTCCTCATGAAAGCAAATTTTTAGCCACCGTATCTTGTATACTTGCCTTCTGGATATCATTTCTTAGGAAGAGCCTTGCCTTCTACGGATCATTTCCTAAGGCACTGCTAATCCTGCTCTCATAATTTTCTTCTATTCTGATATTGTTTAAGCATGCGAAAAAGAATTTTAAAAATACTCATATCTAAATATGCCATACATAAAAATACTGTCAGCACTGTAACAGCACAAAAACAAACAACAAACAAACACACAAATAAGTGGATTATCTGAATGAATAAAGTAGATACTTGATGGAATTAGGACTGAGAAAGCAGCATTGACTTGCTCCTGCTTCCAGGCCGGATGCTTTGCATCCACCAAATGAAGAATTGCTCCTGCTTATCCATCTTCACGTGTCTAGGAAGCCCTCTTGGTGTTCTCAGTGATGAGAAGATTTACATGTCACCTACATCCATCCTACCAGATTTCTGGTCTTTATATTTACCCTGTTGAAATCATCTGCGCTTTAGTTCTACAAATGCATTCTGTCCAATCCTGTTCTCTAAAGGGGAGAGTCTCTGCTCTGCTGGCAGTGATTCATCTGTGTCCCTCCCTGTCCGTTATGACGAGAGTTGACCCTCATGCTACCTTGCAAGCACATCCTGAATCACCACGATCTGTGCAATAAGCAGTGAAATGACTGAGTTTCATCTCAGACCAGCTGCCTAAGAATAACAAATGAGTTTCCTGAAAGGGCTGATTTCTCGAATACTTCTGCCAACTGCGCTTTTTATTTGAGAGCTCAAAAGGAATGCCTTAACTGATCTATTTTTTAAATTTAAGTATAAAAAAACTAAAGTAGTGATAAAAATACTGGAGGATAAAACTGTTGATGTGCATGCATGCTTATACTCCCAAACATAAATCGTGTAACAAGTATCACCCTATGACTATAGCTCAGTTCCAAGCACAAAAATAAGGACAATGATTGTCTTAGTAGGTATCTTATGAACTGTAAAGTACAGTGACAGTGCTATATTAAATCAAAATGACAAACAAAACAATGTTTGAAAAAACAGTAGAAAGGCCTTCTTTAAAAAAAATGAGGCAAATTGGAGGTTGCTAAAAATCCGGGTGCTAGTATTTCATGTCAATGCAATTATAGCAGTTGAAAAACAAAAACAAGAACAGAAGAAAAACTCCAAGATCCAAGATTCCACTAACAGAAACAGATAAATATTTTGCTCAAATGTTTGTCTACTTCCTTTCTCATATATGTGTAAGCAGCTAAAGGAGGGGATAGCCGAAGGAAAACATTAGTGTATGTACTCTAAACAATGACTACTGAAAGCAGTCTCCAGAGCAGCCTGGCTCTGTGACTCATGGCACACATCACAAGGAAGAGCTCCACGGAGGACAACTGGTTCTTTCAAATAACTGGAGCTCCAGAAGAGCTTACTTTATTTCAGGCTTGGTGGCCTGACCTGTAAATACTCTTATTTTCCTAGAGATACCACAGGAAGATGCCAGAGAGCAGAAAAAAATACAATTAAGCAGAACTCCCAGTGCAATGGTTTTGGCTAATAAAGTCCTCACCTCCCAGAAACCAAACAAACACAATATTGACTGTGGCTCGGCAGTTTTGATAAACAGGCTGATGTGTCACTGACATTCATCTACTGAAGCCAAGAAACTGTAGATACACATCAAGGGCCACAATTTAGCAATAAGGGCACTTTATAACTTGGTTTGAGAATAATGGCCATCAAGGGCTAGGGCTTATTTTTGGCATTGCACCTGTTCTTTAAAACAAACTGATTAACTCGCCAAACTTAGTAAAAATACCATCTAGCCACCTAAAAATACCTGTTGTCTATGTTAATCTGGAATGCAGGATGGTACCTGCAATCAGACAGTTTGGTTTCTAGTTATCCCTGAACGAAAGCCTCCTGTTATGGTATTATCTTGCAAAAGCCTCCTATTAGTCTGTTTTTCTCTTTCCATTTGCTCTGAACTGTCTGATCACCTCTCTCCAGATGCTGTTGGCTCCCTGACGACTTCCTTCCTTCCCCTCTCTATCATCTCAGACTTCTGTGATGTTCTTGTATTACAACATCTTGGCGGACTCAGTAATCATTCTCTTACTTAGCAGGCATTATCCGTGGTTTCCACTGGAACTTCAAGGGCCTTTTACAATAACGGAAAGAACCTGACATGTATTTGTGATCACAAAGTAAGTAACTCCAGTGGGAAGTTACATGCTGGTTAGCACTAGAGCAGAGAGAAGTTCAGCTGTATATAGCACTGTGGCTGAAAACAGCCACTTAGGATAACTCTTTGGAGTTAACAGAATATTGCAAGGGACTAAAACATCACTGTGCAAGATAAGCTTGCATAAGCGGCCCAAGATTTGCATAAGCAGCCTCTTGTGTCTTCAGAATCTGCTTGCACTGTTTGCTGCCTCATTCCGAATCCCAAAGGCCTCTTCAGACAGCTCTCAGTGACTTCATCCAGTCCTTCCTGAAGATTAAAGTTAAAAAACAACCTCCATGTTAGTTCTCAATCATTTCTCACTCTCGTGTTCAAGGCCTTGGATACTGCCTTGGACTCCGGATAAGAAACCCTTAATTTTACTTCAAACCACTACAATCTCTTCTCTCCAATTCCTTATTCTGTGAATGTGAAAACATATGTTCTAAAGTGCAAAACCTCCACATAGCACATTTTGCAAGAAAATCAAAAGTCTACCAGCTATCAAAATGTTTATTTTTTCTTATCACTACTGGTGCAAGAGACCAACTGCATATTTTTTGAAAAATTCTTGGTGTGAATTTGCAAGCTCGTTTTGTAACTAGTTCTGCCAGAGTTAAGCCAGATTCTGCTTTCAGTGCTGTGGAGTCAAAGGGGGTTTATAGCTCTCCTGTTTATCAATGGGAGTCTTTCCATTACTTGTAGAGGTCTCCGAATCAGGCTCAAGCTGAGGGTAGAATCTTTAGAGACTTGTATATGAGATGCACAGTGCCTGCCAAAATACAAGGTATGGAGTACTTGCCAAAGTTTTAGAAAAGCTGTAGCTTTCTGATCCATCTGCTCTGAACTTGCCAGACACGTTCTTCATGCAAGCTTGCAAATAAAAAGAACGTATTGCACGCAGAACCCGACCCCTTTTTATATCTGGATGGGCCACAGCTGCAGTAAGATTCCCTCACTGTGCTGGCTGAGACTCGCTGAAGGGTGAAAGAAGGTGAAGTGCAAAGAGGGTAAACAGAAGAATAGCCAAAGCAGGTCAAAAAGGGAGCGGGTATCAGATAGTTTAGGGAATCACTGTGACTGACTCGTTGCATCACCTCGTGGTGACGGGGTGAGCCTCAGGGAAGAGAATGCATCATGAGGAGGGGTTTCCTGCCCGTCTGCTCCCCAAATACGGCCTTCCTCGTGCCGCTGAAGATAGATGAGCAGTGTAAGTTGGAGATGCAGCTCTGAGGCTGTTCAGTCTGATTTATGTTTAACCTGGCAGGAAGACTCTGCATTTCATAAGCAATAAACAAGGGTGAAGGGTCTGGGGTCCTTCTCCTGGAAGATTCTGAAACACTGAGTGCAATTTCCTGCCATTTAAGAGATTTTACAATAGCTCCAAAGAAAGATTTTATGCAAAATCAAGCAAAACAACAACAAAAAATCCTTTAAACTTATCGAGTATTTAGCTGCAACTTGCCAGAGGTGCATTATGTTTTATTAAAATAACAACAGAGAGGAGCCAAAGTCAACGTCAGAGTGGGTTCTCCTGTCCCCCAGCCAAACCCCATAGACCCTGTGAGGTGCTGCTGTGCTCATCTCTCCCCTAAGTGCAGGTCGCACAATCCCTGTCCTCTCCTTGGTCCACCGCAAGAGCCATGTTTTGCTGTATCATCCATATGAGTTCCTTGCCAACGAGCTTCAGGCTCTTCCCCTACACCTCTCCTCCAACTATTCCTCACAGGCACAGTACTGAGAAAGGCCTGCAAGGCCAAGGAGGCTCAGGCTCAGTTTTGTTGTCTCATCACCGCTAGCTGAGTGAGCCCTGGAACAGGCTGCCCAGAGAGGTGGTGGAGTCTCCTTCTCTGGAGATCTTCCGAACCCACCTGGACACCACCCTGTGCCACATGCTCTAGGAGACCCTGCGTGTGCAGGGGGGGGTTGGACTAGATGACCTCGAGAGGTCCCTTCCAACCTTAAGCACTCTGTGATTCTATGATACCCACAATTTTTGCTGAGGGCCTGTCACCTGCTTCTCATGTCTGAAGAGTCTCTTTTGACCTAGGACTCAATCTTTTTCCTTTCTTCCAGCCATTTCTGTTGGCTAGCTCACCCTGAGGACACTGGTCTCCACTTCTCCTGAACACCATCTTCTCTGTGGACCTGCAAACATCTGCACTACCTCCTCATCACTTCAGGGCTTCCTAGCACAGAGCTGGAAAGCCAAGCCAATATTCTTCAGTATGTTGGCACAGAAACTGCTGACTTTGCTTGAAAAACGTGTGTCTGTCGGCATATCGGGCAGATCGCAGCTCTCACCTCAGGCGCTCAACCCCACGAGCCAGAGGGCTGCCTCAGACCCATGTCCCACATTCCTATGCCCCGCAAGGCACGGGGTCTGCAAGGGGCGATAAATCTGTCCGTCAGCTCGGAGCCCTGGATTGGGGCACCCAGTAACGTGGAGCTGGGAGGACGCAGTGGCTCGTGCCAGCAGCCAGCGGGATATGACATCCCTCCTCCTCAAGCCATCCACAGTAACTGCTCTGTTCCTGGCAGGAGGTGGCTGGGCTGCAGATAAGCTCGCGAGTCACGCCGCGTAGGACGCACTGCTGAACACTTCCCTTAACCCACGCTCGCAGGTCCCTCGCCAAAGGTCTCAAATGGGCTGAGTTTTGGTAGGGAATACAGTATCGGGGGAAAAAAAGGGATTCTGGAACAAAGAGAAAGCAATTTACTGAAATATACTGCAAATTAACTTCCTCTGACCCTCTAGGCCTGAGAGGTTGCTGGGGGTGCTTGGGGGCAAGGGGGAAAAAGAGCTTGGCAGAGTAGAAAGTTATTAGGTGCACACTTCATACTGTGTTTGGCACTTCAAAGGGTGCTGTACAGTTGCCAAATAGTGTAACCTTGCAGCCCTTCAGATTAAAAGAGTCTGGTTTCAGGAGAGCAATACAGAAATTAAGAGATCCAAATATATTACTTTATATGTGGGTCACAGTGATGGCAGTCAAAATCAAATGCCCCAGATGATATCTGTAATACAGATACCCTGCACCAGTTGAGAGCCACAAATCCTCCTTCCTGGCATTTTGTTCCATGGCATGAGAGTACTTTTTGGGGAAAAAGAAAAAAAAAAAAAAAAAAAGAGAGAGAGAATAAGGTCCCTGTGCTCTTGATTAGATTTGGATTAACCTGGAACACCTCTACTGTATTTAGTGTAAATTGCCTCAGATTTGCACTACTAAGATTTCATCCAAATTTATAGTAGCTCACTCTCAACATATTCCCTAACTGAACAACAAGACAAAACACTGTCTGAAGTAAGGCATTTGAAAGACTGACTGTGGTTTAAATTTAAATCTGACTCATAATGGGGTAATATGTTCCATAGCATCTTCTTTCTTATACCTCCGAGTGAAGAAAGAAACCCTTAAAAAAAATTGCTGGGGTTAATCCTGCCTAGGAGCGTAGGCGGCTTTTACTCTTCGGCCCTGCCTGAACACTGCGGGAGCACTCGGAGGGACCAGGATCTCCTGAGGCGGGTGGAGCAAAGTCCTGCTCCTGCTTTCCTCACGTTCTTCACTGTAACGTGATGTCCCCCCTTGGGCTTCAACCTGGTGCCGCACATTTAAATTGACTAAGCTCTCTCATCTTCCTCTAACATTTCACGTGGCGCATTCCTTTGCTCCGCAGCCTAGCAGGTACCCACACATTCAGCAGCCTCAGATAATGACAACAATAAAACCCAGCGCTTCAGCCGCATTTTTCACGATGCTTTATGATGTGTTACCAAAACATGGCATCGTTTCCATAGGAAGCAATTACTACTTGTTATTGTTTGACAATCTGTAGGTAATAACACTACCTTAAAAGCAATACCACAACACTCGCTGAGCAACTGGTTTTCACTCTCCCAGGGTTTTCACTTGTCCAGCTTTGCGGTGATGCCTATTCATTTTTTGGAATGCTTATTCATAAAAGACAAGCTTTTCCTGAAGGGTGCAGGCACTTTATTCATAAATACAGAAGCACCTTAATAAAAGAAAGATGTGATGAAGTCTTCAAAGCAGGCAAGAAAAATGACGAACAAAGACGTTCTCATAACAACTGAGTTTTATCTGATCAAATTCCAATAAAGCCTGCATTTGGCATAAATCTTTAAAAACATAGCAAGGGCCATTGGAGGATGCTAAAACTTGTTTATTTAATATTATTCCTCCTCCCTTCCCCCAAAGTATTTTATCCTCTTAATATTTTCCAAAGACTTTGTGTACTTTAAAAAGCGCATCAAATGAACACACTTGAATGGAAGGATGGGAAGAGGAGCACAAAAGAGCTCTGCATCCGAGCCTCTGCCACCTCACTTCCTTCCAGTTCCAAAGTGCTGGTGTCCAGTAGCTGTGATGAGCATATTAACCCCCACTTTCAGGGAAAAGAAACACCAGAAAGGATATTTAGTGCCCTTAATAAATGTGGTTCTATGTGGCTTCACATAGCCAAGAAAAGAGAGCAGCTTTTGTATCTATCTTATAAAAGAAACCATTCCTACTTCCCTGAGTTTTCTTTTATTATACTCCATCATAAGAATGCTTAATATGCACACTGGGCTTCCCGTCTGTACAGGAACACACAGATGTTGGCAGACTAATCCTTAAATACCAAGGATAGCATTCTCGGTGAAAACAGACATTAAAGGAAACCGTTTCCATGCTCAGGGATTACCAGTCACCCAGTGGCTTCCATGGACTATTCGAGACACGACACTGGAGCGCAGCGTGTTGTACGATGCTGTCAAGGGCCCTGTTTGACACCCTGGAGAGTTAACAGCAGACACAGGTGGGAGCCGGGTCCTGCTGTTCCTGCTCCAGGGCCACAGCAGCATGGCCCAAACTGCCTTACTGGAGCCTGTGCAAACAAGGCTGTAGGAAAATACAAAGTCCTCTTCTGATGTGGTTTGGAAAAAAGAGCCAAGTGTTAGCCCCGAGGAAGCTTAGAAAACAAGGTGCAGTCTTTATTTATTTATTTATTTATTCCAGTACTTTAGGAGCTAGGTCTGTAAGGTCAGAGGACCACACTCAAAAAAAAAAAGAAAAAAGAATTAGGAGAAATATGTGTATTCTGTTTGCTTTGGAGTACTTTTGTCTTTTTGGTACCACTGGTGCACAACACTGTTAATTTGTCACTAGAATCAGAATCAGAGAGCTCCAGGGGAACAATTAACAAAATTTGCGTGTGTTCAGAAAGGACAAACTTCCCAAGGAATCAAGACAGGTGAGATCCTACTCTCCCTAGATAACTTCTGCCCCTCTTTCTGCTTGGCAGAGAAGAGGGGACCTAGAAACAATCATTCCCTGAAAGGAGTATGAGAGGAATTTGAAAAACTCTCATCAAGTAGATCTTGAACAAAACAAAACACTAAGAAACCCTGAACTTGGTGAGAGAAAAAAGAAAAAAAAAATGTTAGTAATTGTGTTGATTATACAAGCAGAAAACATTTACATAGCTCCTTCTGGAGAAAGCAGTGCCAAACCCAGCCAGCACATCTCACCAGAGGACAGAAATCAGTGTTTATGCACTGAGAAGGAACATCAGGCACACATGCCAACTCTGCTAGCCATCTCCTCCATGAGGCTCTGTCCAGGCATGGCTTTTAATACTGGAAGCACAGAAGTTTGTGAAATTCTTCAACCTCTAGAGAATGTATTTGCCTTCCCACTTCTACTTGAGATGAACACCTTCTTCATTCTTCTTCATTCATACTAGTTACATATAGCTTCTTTTTTACAGTGCTAAATGCTTCTGTCACTGTACTGTTGTGAAGTTCCTCCTGCATCAAAGGCACCGATGCTTTTGACCCATCCTTCTCCACCTTCAGCTGCCTTAGGTTCTGTCTGCCTTCTGAATCACATACCGATATCTACATCCTTCTCTTCAAATTCTCCCTGCTTTTGCTTCTCCTGTGAAACAGTCATTGCACGCTAACCTCAAGTGTTGTGATGGAAATCAGACTTAGCAGTATTTATAGTCAGTGATTCTCCTACTGCAAGAACTGCTAGCAAGGAATCCATGCAGTTCAGATCAGCCATTGCAGAGATAAACGAAAATGTAGATACAGGCTTTTGCAGAGCATTGCATACAAGACTAAAAGAAGTGGTAAACATGACTGAAAGAAAAGTAAAAAAAGGATAACAGGAGGATGAAGGCTACAGAGTATCTGGAGCTTTTAAGAAGTAAAGCAGAGAAAAACACTAGCAGGCATCTCTATCATTTTGATAGGTGCTCTGCAGGAGAAATGTTCCAGAGACAGCTTGTTCCTCTGCAGACAAAGGAGCAAAAGTAACATGCCTAACATTTGCTAGCTACCTTGGCCTCGCCTTGGCGAGCAGGGAGAACCTCTACTAAAGCTTGTTAACACATGGACACTGTTCTGGGTGGTTGTGATGGTTCATATACAGCACTGAATTTTCTTTTTTTTTTTGATGATAACACCATCCAGCCAAGTTTATAAAACATCTGATGTCAATGGCTGAAGCACACAATGCAGTTTTAAAACAAAAAGAACGGAGATAAGCCTTATCAACCTACACAAGCAAAGCAGCCATCCAGCGGTTTTCTTTCTCTCTCCTCAGTACCAGAATTTCCTATTCTCTCACTTCAACCTCTCAGCCAGCGTAGAGGAATGAATCAGCCCCAAACTATTATGCTTTGAAACTCTATTAACAAGGCAGTAATTTCTGCAAGGAACAGTTAACAGGCTTATCCTGAGCATAGGCCACAGAAAAATAATTCAATTTCTCCTATGCAAACTATATCATAGGTCAGATGCTGGGAGACAGAGACACTTTAGCACTACTGCTTGATGTGTTATTCTGTCATTTACTTAAGGAAAGTCATCAAGAGCCAAATTTAGCAATCCTCCTCTGTCAGGATATGCTGAAGCTCAGAGTCCTGGGGCATACCTTCTGGAAAAGTTTTGCACAGTTCAGCGTCATATGATTTTGAAAGATGTTGTTCCTAGAAGAAGGCCAGGAAATAGGAGGTAGCATTTGAAAGACAGGACTTAATTCACTTTTCCCGGTGATATTCTCTACCTGCTAAATGAGTATAACACTAGTTGTCCTCAGAGAAGTGCTGTGAAATCAAATAACTTAAACATACGAAGCCCTTTGAGCTTTTGCGATGAACAGCAATAGGGAAGAATAAAACTTTGTTATTCTTAGCAGTTTACTAAGCTGCTCCCCGGACACCTCAAGCCATTTTTTCGGGCGGATGCCGCGGGAAGGCAGCGGTGCAAGACGCCGAGCGAGAGCTGGAGCTTTACCTGGTAGAGCTCGATGCGCTGCTCCGACACCCGCGCCTTCGAGTTCTGCAGCCGGAACACTCTGAACTCTGCCTTCACCAGGTTGGAAGCGTTCTTCTCCATCGCGGACACATCGAATCTCACAATTCTGAAGTAAAGGCTGTAATAGCTCGGCGGGATGGTGTCTGCAAGAAGTCGGCATAAATTTTTTTTTAGTAATAAAATACATTTTTCTTTCAAACATTGTAATATAAGACGGCCTCAGGAACTGGTGAGGGAAACATCTGTAGCATGATTGAGTTTCCAAGGGCCAATTTAATATTATTAACAATCTAACCCCCAAAAAAGATAACCCACAAATCTTTGATTAGAGGAAGAGCATATTAACAGATATTAACAAACATTACCAATTGAATTTCAGGATGTACATGTAACCCTGATCTTTTAACATACTAGTGTAAAATCCTTCACACTAATGAACTGGAAAAGATTCCTAACAGTTGGTATCTGTCAAATGCTTCAGACTTGCATACAGTTCATTGGATCTGTTAAAAAGATAAATGTAACTTCAGATAATTTTCTCTCTATATTCTCTGAATCCCATTCTCTCCTTCTCCCCAGGCTGAATTTGGAGTACAAATAAAGTATAAATTAGCCAGTTCCACATTTCATTTTCTATTTATTAACAAAAGAATTTTAGTATAATAAAATATTTGTTCTGATTCTAATAAACAATATAGGAAGAAAAAGGCGCAAACAGAATTACATTCATTTGGATTGCTTGGGAGCAGCAAAAGTCACAAAGGTAACAACCCCTATTTATACATGGGGGCAGGGCAGGAAAAAAAGAACAGTTGGAAAAAAATAAATCCAAGTCTTCAGTAATGCGTTTAAAAACAGGCTCCAGTTTAGGTTTCAAAACAGCCTCCTCTTTCTTTCCAACTGTACACGCTGCCTGAGGTCACGCAGCCGCGCACTCGTGTGTAATCCCAATTACCCGACTGGGTTCAGTGACTATCTCGGGCTGTTCCTCCTCATCCTGGCCAAAGGCCCACACAGAAACCGTGCGCGGGGCCCTGACCGTGCTCCCGCCCCGGGACACTCTCCACACCCTGTTGTTTGGCAAGAGGTTCCTCAAGCTGCAAGGGGGAAAAAAGGGAGCCAAAGTCGGGATGAGCCGCAGGGACTCACAGGGCCTGGTGACATCTCTGTTCATGCTGGTAGGAAGTCTTCCTCTTCCCTTGCATTTTTAAAAGCAAAATGTTTATAGCAATGACAGAAAGAGGAAAATTTGATATATTGCTCTGAGCAAGGCAGCAGCTCCAGGCAATATGAAGAAGCACCACTCTTGGTAACATGTTTAATAGAGAGGTTGACCCAGCTCTTCAAATAAGTCTTTCTAGGCTTAGGCTGACTCCAGAGTAAGTTCCAACTACAAGGCAGCCAAGAGAAGAATAAAGCAAAATATTTATTTTGTCTTTCCAATATTCAAGAAAGACAGAAAAATGATCAGAGGTGAACACTCCTAAAATAATCCTAGATATGAGAAAATCTACAGACGATAAAGGACAAGCTTAGAGCTCAACTCTAGATGCACTCTGAGAGAAGACAAGTCATCAAAACGCTCAAAAAGGCTGCTGAAAGTGCACTTCCCAAAGGAGAGCCTCAGTATGGTCAAAGTGTGTGAGGTATAAACATGAACAGGAAATCCCACACTTCCTTACGGCCCTCTTTAATTAATAATAATAAAGAAGCATTCTCAAATTTCCACACCTGCAGTGATCTAACGTAAACTGCATCGTGACGGGTATTCTTGCCTATGACGCCTCCTGACTGTTTTTGGTTACAATCTTATGAGAATACAAAGAAGAACATACCCAAATTGTTCTACTAAAGCTCAAGAGTATTAGTCTCTCTCTCTCAAAATACTCAGTGAAGGTCTTCTAAGAAAAGCTTAACTGTTAATGGTCATCTTAATTTTGACAGATGTTGAAAATTTTAATAAAAGCTATATAGTTCAGGTATTATAACCTCATTTAAAAAAATAAAGTCTCTTAAATTTACTTTTCTGCTATAGGAAGCTACACATATCCTCTTCAGCCAAACCTAATCCTACTAAGAAAATAATTCGACATAATAATATGTATACATATACATATATATGATTTATATTTCCAGGATGAGTTTTATGTTGTCCTTCCCGGTCATTTATGTGAGGCATCAGCCAGCCTACAATTGTAGGCTGACGAGCATTTGCCCTGGCACACACAAACCCTGTTCCTTTTTACTGTATTTCATAGTCAGAAAATGGTATTTAATCCTGATTGATTTAAATTAAGTTTCTGAGTTATTTCCACAGATTTCTTGCTCTCTCTTTCCTGGGCTATATTTTTTTCAACTTCAGTTTCTGTACCTTAGATGAGATTGGATCAGATTTAGATATACATTCACAGATTCCTGTGTATTAGGAATATGTGAATGTGTATCTGAAAGGATTTTTCTACCTCGCCTCTGCATTTATATCTTTTCTCTGATGAAGAGATAGAAACAGAAGAAAAATGAATACTGTTATAACGTGTATGTTTTTGTGCCCACGTATGTACATTCACCTATTCAATGAACAAATCTCTACTTTCCTTGGGAAGGAAGGTGTGGGACACCAACAAGCTGAGAGGAATGAATTCTTATCTTACAGAATTTTCTTCTCCCACAAGGTAGGTTTTCCTTCTCATGAAAACATGTAAGAAATTTGATTTACTTATTCTGTCATCCACAATCATACCCACAGGAAGACAATTCAGGAAGAAATCTTATTCATGGATAGCTAATACATAAATAAATAAAAATGCCTTTTTACTGACTGGAGCCCTTCATTGGTAGAAGAATGGCTGACTGCACAATTGGGATTTACATGAAACGAAATCGACATTAAGATGGGGACCTTTATTGAGTTTACAAGGTTTTGCATTAGCCTTTAAGTGATTTCAGATGATGTAATTTACATCTTTTTGTGACTCCACCTCAATCTGACAGTTGTATCAATTCGGACTCAGTTGGACATGTCTAGGCTCCCCTCTGATTCTGGCCCAGCGATTTCTGTAGGTGCCAGGTTAACTTTGACCAAACTAGGCTGCAAACACAGTTATGCTGTTACAGAGTAGACTCCGTAAGCATTCTTTGAAAGATTATCACTAACGAGTGGAATTAAATCAATATGTTTCCCGTAGCTAAGAAAACATAATTTTCTTTTGTTTTAGAGAGAGGGAATAGCAAATGCAATCAAAGACTTCATCTTTATTGTCTTTAAATTATTCATTAATTCAACCTCAAATCACTGAAGAGTTCCAGCTGTAACAATCATGGTCACAACCACCACAGTAAAGTTGAGACAACCGTTACAAAACCCAGTTGTAGAAGGTGAAAGCAGCATCCCCCCATGTCCCTTCAGCCCAACAGCTCACCACTCGCACCACTTATTCAAGATACAAGCGTGCTGGGATCAGCTTTTTCCCTCTTTTTCTATCAAACATGCTCTATTCCCAATGCCCAGGTTAAAAGGTGACATGTGAGTGTCCTTCGCTGATGGCTAAGGACAGGGTGGCTGCTGAGCCTTTGACTCACTCTTGCTCAGCGCGGTGGAGAGGCTGAAACCCAGGCCCCCTCTGTGCTAACACTGAGGACAGAAAGCAGCAGTGTTCCCTGTGGAGCAGGAGGGCTGCAGGGAGCCTCCCCAAAATACGGAGCAGTGCAATCAGCAGCCTGATCCTTTCCTCCAGAATTGCTCCAATTAATACTTCTGCAGGACGGAACAGTGTCAACAGGAAAGACTGAGCACATCCCGCAACCTGCGGCCCAAAACAGACCTGGGACCGGCTCCTGGCAGGTGAGAGCGATGCAGTCGAGTTCCCTGAAACGGAGAGAGGGAACCGAAGGAGTTGGTTTCCTCTGAGGGATATTCCCCAAGTCAGGGATCTCCTCCAAGAAAGGCTGACACTTTTGCCTTCAGCCGTCGAGGCTGATGAGCTAAGCCTTTCATTCCAATTGCTTTTCTCATGAGTACCAAGTGTACTGACACTTCAAGAGAAACAAAACATTGTTTGACACAGTGCTTTTAGGAGCTGGGCTTTGTTTCTGGCGAGAAGAAAAAGAGAGAAGATATAAATTCAATTGTACCCAAAATAGGGCCTTCCACCCTGAAAATTCATTTCTGCTATTGACTCAAAAAATTAATGATATGCACAGCACTAGTTAGGAAATGTAAACAACTTTTCTGTTCTTGCTGAAAGAAGAGAGACTGGCCAACTTCACACATACACCCACACTGGAAAGGCTGAGAGCTCCATCCTAATCCTTCCATCAAGGGCTCATAATAAATGCTCCAGAGATTTATTTTTATTTCCTTTTGTGTTTATTAAACTTTGGAGCGTTTCTTTTCCTTTTTCTTTTCTCCCTGGTGTTTTGCCCATTCTTTATTACAGCAGCCACAAAACATGGAGTGTCCTTTTTTTTTCCCCCCTCCCTCTTTTTCATCCTCATCTTCTTTCTGACTGCAGTACATGAATGACCATGTAGTAGGCTTTGAAGCAGCACATGCAAATATTTATAAGAGTAGCTTGATTGTTATTAAATGCAGTTGTTATATTTTCTATGCTCTGGCAAGCTTCCCTAAACCCTGTAACTATTAGGACCGTTTAGGATGTTTAGATTGCAACTCACTGATAGCAAATCCTTTTTTTTCTTTTTTTTAAACAAGCAGCAGTCCCTTTATATAACATGACATTGTTTCTTCCTCTACTCTCTGATCAACATCTGGGTTCTTGTCATGAGCCAGGGCTGACATCCCTTTAATGACATCAAAATGTGGTAAGCGAAGCCACACACTCAACATCATGGAAGGAAGAACAACTTGTAAGCTGAAATTGCTCATCTTTTCAGCAGGATCCTGTCCTGTCTGTCACACTTGGGTCACAAATCCTCTTCTCTTTTCCACGAAATGTCTCTCCAAGAAATTAGAAATTTGCCTAACCATTCCCAGAGCTCATGGACAATTACTGTTGACCTCTCCTGCCCCTGATACAGCCACAGAACCGTGCTGGAAACAGGCTCTCCAGAATGACAGTGGATATATAAATACAGTGAAAAACATTATGGAGGCCTACAGGTCACGCTTGGGACCTCCAGTCAGCCCCCAGAGGTAAATCAGTTATATTTCAGCTTTCCATTATTTCTGAAACTCTATCCTGCTCTGTGACATTAAGCTATGAACATGTCCATCAGTTTTCGCCCAGAACAGGACAAAAGTGCATCAAGAGCATAATACAAGGTATATATGCACTGTTACTGCACTGTTATTGTGCCTTCTTTTAGTCAAGAATCCCTGCAAAAAGGCCACTGGCCAGGCACCTTTCACAGACATATAATCTATGCTAAAGTGGTGTAGATGATGCATAGTTTCCTATTCCCTGATGCTTTTAATCTTGCAATTTACTACATTAAGTAGATCTGGATTGCTGACACTTTGCGAGAGACAGACAGGCACAAATACAAGAGCAGAGAGATTTCTTCAGCAAAAATGCAAAGAGAATGAGAACAGTTTGAGGTCCCAACTTCTGAATGAGCCTTTTAAAAATCAGAACAACTGAAAACTAAAAACCAAGAGCATTTCCACTCCTGCAGCACTAGATCTGTCACTGCAGTCAAATGGGGAAGCTTCAATATGTCTTCACTAAGAAAACAGATTTTAAAGTTATGAGATTATTCCAATGGGGAAAATCAAAGAAACATAACTCTAGTCCTACTGGGTATCCTACTGCAGCTATTTAGACATGACTTTCTTTCACTAGTTAAGCTAATAGAAGATAATCTCAAAATTGTTTTCTTTTTTCAGTAATTTCTTGCTATAGTAGCTAACTTTTTTGTCTTTATAATGAAGACACACTGGGTGCCTGACATTCAGCAGGCAATCCATATATGTGATTATTTATACCATAAAGTAGTTCTGAGTAGTTCTCAATGAATGCCACGAGCCCTCTGCAAACTCACAGGCTGCCAGACAAAAACTACTTAATACTACTCAGGTTATACAAATAGGTACTTCTTCTGCCTACGCTGCCTCTGTCAGGCTCTTTATGCCCACGCAATCTGAAGCAATCACGGTGTAGGTGGGCATGGATATACAAAAGAATAACTACCAGAGTTTGTCTGGTAGTTGTCAAGTTGATGTATCTTCCAATGCTGAATTACTTGCTCTTCCCCCTTAAAAACTTACCGAGCTCTATGAGAAATTATGGGGACAGAGTGGAGGATAAAAAATCTCAACAATTTCCTGATTGGAGAATCAGGTACAATTAGGCCAAGACAGAACTTTCTGAAGATTGACCAAGCTATGTGCTCCTTACTTAAAATCCAGCCAGGGGATTCTGGTTCTACTGCTACTTTCTCATTTCTTCACCATGTTGAAGCAAGGGAAGCCTTGCCAAAGCGCTGACCTCAGTCGTACAGTAACCCGGCGGGCCGGCCTCCGGTTACTGAAGCAATTAAATCTATCAAGCTGCTCCTGCCGCTCTGGGGTTTGGTGGACTTTTGACATCCTGAAATAATTGTCTTTTGTATTCTCGATTTCCATAATGGTGAAAAATATCCTGCCGTGGTCTTCAGGTCGAAATGCAACTGGCATAACAAGGCTATTGAGGCAGGGTGATGAGACACTGGAGAATCATAATTAGGGATTAGGTTGGGTTCTTACAAAGAGAGGCAATAAAATAAAACTTGGATCACTGGTGTTGTCCTAGCAAAGCCGCCGCTTGGGATTTGTGATGCAAAATGGCTCTTTGGGTCGTTTTGAGGACACAAGGAGAATAGCGTCTTGTTACACTCTCCCTAGTTTGTATTGGTGCTTCTCAAAAAGCACACTGGAGTTGTGTGAGTCCTACAGCAAACACCACGAAAATCTTGCCACGTAAAACAACCATTGCAGTTTTAAGGTGCTAAAAACATAAGCCATTTTAGACCTGTATATTTTCAATTGTGCCTAGGTTGAAACAAATCATGTTGCAAATTAAACATCAATTGTATTGAAATGCTGCCACTAAAACTGACATTGACACTTCATAATTTGGTTTGGAGACCATTGTAAAAATGTCTAATCCTCCCGTATCACTGACTTGTCTGATTTGACTGAATCTAATTGGCCAGAAACCCTCCACTTAATTCCTTTTCTCTTTGGTCATTCTCTTTTTGTCACCCTTTCACAATTATTTCCAGGAAGCTACTAGCCTCTGATGTCTCAATCCAAAAAATATTTAGTCAAAAAAAAAAAAAAAAGCCAATACTATCCACACCAGCTAAAAACCTAAGAAAAATAAGGTGTTCATTCTGAACAACCAGCTATGGTATCGCTTTGGTATCTCTTTTTATCTCCTCCTTTTCCTAATACTACTGTAGAGGATAAAAAGAAATGCCGGGGAATGCAAGAGCCCTTATGTTTGTCCATGCCCTGTGGATGTAACGCTAACTGCCAAGAACTCTGCAGTATGGCTGACTCCCACTGAAAATCCTTCCCGAGAAAGGTTCATCACTATTTCATCACTCACAAAGCGAAGGGGAATGAAACCTAACACAAAGAGGAGTACTTCAGGAGCACTCTGCTTTACCAGAAAGCACGGCCAGAAGCCTCTGACACAGACCGTATAGGCGATCACCCTCCTGGCAAGGACACGGAGGTGTTCCTGCCTGACATACTGCTGCTGCGAGGGAGTTATCACAGCTACGTGCTCACACACAACACGGACTCAGCTTCTCTTCCTAGCTTGTGCTACTGATCCTAACACAACACTAACAAAAATGGATTAACTCCTTTGTTTCATGAAGCCAGGTTTATAGACTAGACCAGAATTTCAGGTGTTTAGCTCTCTGAAAGAGATTTTGTTTTTAACCAAAGAGTTCCAGAGAAGTTGCAATTTATGTTTCTGACTTGCTTTTCAAGGACTTCAACAGTTCTTGTGAGGTTTGGAAAATCAGTTGCAAGTTTTGGCACTGAAAGAGAATTGGATGTCTTGACCAACTAGTCTAACTTAGTCCCTGCTAAGATGTACCGAAAACTTTCACCTTAACTCTTGTCTGCTCCCTGGTTCATCTTGCCCCGAAACATGCAGCAAAAGTTCTCTGTCAGTCTCTGCGACCTGGAGAATATGCCACATATGTAGAAAACAATAATAATAAAAAACCCCAAAGTATATTTGCAGGATTAGAAGCCAAGGCACTAGGCTACACAGAAAAAATCAAATTACCAAAAAAAAAAAAAAAAAAAAAAAAAAAAAAANAAAAAAAAAAAAAAAAAAAAAAAAAAAAAAGGCAGAAAAGATACAAAAACGCCCTGTAAATCTGCACTGCCCCGTTAGCTTCTGCCTCCTGCCATCAAGAAAGTGATAGTGAAGGAGTAGTGAAGGAGGCGGGCTGGCTAGAAAGCCAAGAAATCACCACCTCCAACTGCATTAGCGACAATCCCCTTTCATTCCCAATTTGTTGTGTGTAAATGTCTGCAGGCTGAGCCGTCATCTTTGCACCGATAAGATGCACTGGATGTAATCAGAAAGCGATGCTCACAGAACAACGCTTTTCTCAGCCAGACTGCAGCGCTTCTGCCGGAGGAACTGCAGTCTCAGCTTCCCCCTGGCCTCCCTCCCTCTCCCCCATCATTGCACATTTGCAAATAAGATTAGAAAATTTGAATGTGTTTCAGGATTGGAAGAGAAATACTTAATAAATGTATACACCAGTGCACAGCCCTCCCACACACAGCCATGCAATTTGCTTAAGAGGAAGTCAGGCAGCTGTCTAGGCTGTCCTGAATAAAGCGGAAGTGTCTGAGGAATGCATAGGAAGAAATCTGAAAATAGGGGTTAGAGACATTGGGTATACATCTTCAAGTGTGTGTTAGGATAAATTAGCACAGAGGTTTCTAAACTTTGGCTGCTATTACTTTCCAGCCACGGAGCAGTAACGAAGCAATTACAAGTCGCCCTCTCTTTAGAAACTCTCCTGTCCCAAGACTGCATTCTATCGAGTAGGTCTGTTCCCTAAGAAACTGCATTCTCCTTCTGCAGCTTTAAGAAAGTGAGAACTGCCCAGAAGCTCGCTTCTGCAATAACATACAATTCTGTGAGTATTAATGTTTAGAACAATCACACTAGGAAAGGAGAGAGTCTTGAATCAAATGCCTGGATCCAAATGTCTGAGGCTGGAGGATGATCAGAAAGCAGACTCCACTTGCTGAAACTTCTGGCTAAAATGAAAAGGGAAATTGTCTGGTCTCTTTTAGGAAAAAAGAGAAAAAGAAAAAACCACACAAAAACAAAGCCCAAATGCATTTTGTCCCCACTCTGATTCCGGTAGATACTCAAAACTTATCTTCCGTCACTGCCAGCCCTAGACTATTACATCTGCTGTGTGAGTAATGCATCACATTACACTGCTAGGCAGAGTAAATGACTAATGGACCCTCCTATTCCTGCCCAAAGCAGCAGAGTACAGATGGGATCAAGTAATCGCTCAGGCCGGACTTAGCGTGACCAATGCGGAATGATCCTGTCCCTCAAAATGAACACAGCAATCTCCCCAAGTTCTGTGTGCAAGATTAGCTATTTGCCTGCTTGCAAAAACTGAAGTAAAAGAGAAACTGGGTCAGCTAGCATGTAGCATGTAAATACTTGCAAGTCTCTCTCAGATGTGCAGTGCTCCGAGTTTGCTTTCGGATGCTCCCTTTAAGATTGCTCGGAAATGAATCTGCTGAAGAGAAATTCCACAGCAAAACCTCACCAGACTCTCCGCTTTTCCTAAGTCTTTTTAGGCACTTGGCTTGCTCTCACCCTTCCAGCTGAAACACAGCGGCTTGAGCAATGCAAACAACACTAATGCATCACAGAAGCGTTGTTTTCAGGTCTGCATTTTGAGCTGTTGAGCAATGTTTAATTGAGGTAAGAGCTACAAATGCTGATCTTCGCATGCTAGAGCAGCTTTCAGGCATATACAAATCTCCCCTGCATTTCAGAAAGTCAGAAAGGTTTGACCCCAATTCTTTTTTTCAAAGTCCTATTCACACGTCTCCTTTCATGCAGAGAAGCTGAAAGGGAAGGTAAACACAAACTGCACTGCTATCTTTGCTTCTCAGTGAAGACATCCTAATCTCATGGCAGGCTAAAATGCACGGTGGGAAGAATCAGCAGAACTGCTTTCCTTCCCAAGCAGAATCCCCCTGGGATATCACTGCTGATGACACAGTGCTGCAATTGTACTGGTGAGAGAGAAAACACCTCTCCACAAGTAAACCCAGCAGCCTTGCCCGCTGCTCTGCTATGAGAATGGGTCCCTCGCTGCTGAGCCTTGTGCCACCACAGAGGTCCTGTCCTTTCCTGGTGGGAACTGCCAGATCCTTTTCTGCTGAGAAGATATTGGACAAGCTGGCTGGAAAGCTGCTGCATCCATCAACAGGTATCTGGACCACTTATAAAATTACCGAAGTCTCTGAGGAATCTGAGTACTGTTTTGTCTCCACTGAAAGCAATTTCACCACTTTCAATAGGCCCAAGATTTTACCTCCACACCTGCAAACATAGAGAGATTTTTCACACAAGAGACAACTGTCCTCAGGCTCTGCCTCACGCTCTCTGTTCCTCTGGGTTGCCAACAAAAGGTCCTTTGGCTTTCAGCGGTTATTCTGTGAACAGTCAAGGAAGAAGAACTCCTTTCAAATCACCATCAGGATCCTTTGAATGAAATCCCAGATTATCATGTATCACCACTGAAATCAAATATGTAAATAGATGTGTGTTGTGTTTGGAAAATTCTCAGGTATGTACTTTGCTATTCTGCTTACACTGGAATGCAAGAAAAATACTCATAGTGTCTTTCATCTCTCTCCATGAAGTGCTGCTCCTCTTTCAGCTAGGAATCATAAGCAAAAATTGCAAGTACAGTCTCCTATCTCTTAAAAAATGTGTCCTCATCAGGGAATACAAACCAGCCTTCCCCAATGGCAAAGCATGTCTTTCAACTTGCCTGAAACGTGAGGCTGAGCGTTTGTGATTGCAGTTCCTTCACTCACGTAAAATGGATTAGTCTTCTATCATTCACACGACTCACTAGCAATTTTCCTCACAACAAAGCCAAGGACCTTCTCGTTCTTTCATTCCACAGCCTCTTTTTTTCCCTGGTTGTGTACTGGTAATAACTTCAAAAGCAACCTGTAACAAGAGACTTGGTTGGATGAAGGAACAGCTGCGAGCACAAGTCCAGCTGCATCGCTTGTAAATCGGACTGCTTTAAACAGGGACTTTGGGGCACTGACTGCAGTGGTTAAAGACCTGAGCAGCCACCATCCTCCTCCTCTCTAAACCAAGCAGCTTCTAATTTTTATGTAATAAAATACCTTCCCCTTTCTTACCAACAACAAACTACGTGGAAGGTAAGATGTGTGTTTCTGTTTAAGAAATAGACTATATATGTTCTTTTTTTCTAAAAAATAAATTCCTCTTTTTGGCGTGTTTCCGATGAATTTCACATACAATGATGCTTTGCCAGCTGGATTAAAACTTACTTCACGGTGTTATCTCAGCGCCAATTTCCTAATGAGCTATATTTAAATATGTATGTATTGTGCAGACATACTTTTATTGAATCCATCAGGCTCCATGAAGCCCTTACTTCTCTGAGGAACCCCCTCTTCCCTTCAGTATGGAAGAAAGGCTCTCGGCATACACCTACGTATAGCTGCATGTGCTCTGCATGTCTCTCTCTCCACAGCCCTAGGACTCCTGCAGGCTCTAAGCCCGAGGTCAGCGCCAGGCACGTGGGAACGGGGGAATCTTAACAGCTTTGGTGGGAACCTGCCGCAGATGGACAGGACGCACCTGCACTCGGAGACGGCGCTCGGGTGCCAAGGGGGCCGCTCGGGCCCGCTCGGAGGCAGCAGGAATGCGCTCCTCAGCACACGGCACCGGGTGCTAACAGGATTTGTCACCAGCGCTCAGTAATAAACCGAAAACTCTACACATGAGTCAGGCAAAGAAAGCGGCGCTCCTCTGGCTGCGGCCAGCGCTCCTCGAGCACACTCGGGACAGCCAGGGACACTTCTCATCGAGTGCCGACTCCCCGGCGCTGTGACCATGAGACTATGCTCAGAGCTGGGAAGAAGACTCGCCAGGAGGGTGCAAGAGTCATCTCAGGGAAACCTCAAAAATAACAGACTCCCTTCAGGGCATCTGGGACCAGAAGACAATCCTATGCTCCTTTTCTCCTGCAATGAACATAGCTTCAGAGGCTTGCACTGGAGCGGAACACATAAGCGTTGTGCCCTGGTATAAGCACTTGAAGCGTGTCTCCAAGGGAGGATGTCACCCACCATCAGCATCTACAGGATGCCAGCCCCAAAGGCCAGAGAGGTGAAACCAGCACACAGCTTCTTTTCCTCTCAGAACCTGAAGTCCTCGGTTCTTTTGGTCAGGTGGCCATGCCAACATATAATACTATCCCTGTCCTGCAGACACAGGCAAGCTGTGCTTAGCTGTACACGCGTGTGTTTGCAGAATTTGGCTGTTCAGTAGCGAGTTCTGTAAAGCTGGTAACTCTGAGAGCAAACGTGCTCATCGCAGGCTCCGACTTGTGCCTGTGAGCGCCGGATGCCTTGAACGGTGCTTTAAACCCCTGCATATACATCTGCATTTTAATTTTCAACGTAAAAGGGCCTTTAATCACAAGTATTGCTATGAAACCATGAGA
Organism: Eudromia elegans; assembly: GCA_003342815.1. Classification (NCBI taxonomy): domain Eukaryota; kingdom Metazoa; phylum Chordata; class Aves; order Tinamiformes; family Tinamidae; genus Eudromia; species Eudromia elegans. The sequence continues at coordinate 2,778,754 of PTEX01000013.1, forward strand.
ATGCCAGGAAACCTCTTGAATCTATCCTCAAGATTATACATCGCCACAGTGATGCAACACTGTAGACAAAGCCACTTTACAAAACATGTACCACTGCAGAGGGAAGCTGTGCTGGGGAGGAAAAAAATGGAAAACATTTTGAATTATTTAAAGAACTACTAGGAAAACTTTCCCCAAATCCAATTTTCTCCAACAGTGTCACAACAACCACAAAGCCGTCATACATGACAAACTTAGTGGTGTTGAAACCCAGAAAATGGCAATGAAAAGACATTCCCAGGCTATTTCACAATTCAGTTCAAACTATTCGCACTGCTGTATTTAAGGGTTTCTCTACCTTAGCACAGAGTAATTCAGATCTCTATTTTTTATATTTTTTTCATGTCAAATGTTTTATTTTCCCCGTATTCTTTTTTTCGGGGTGGTTTAACTATCTAGAAATGAATGTATGCGAGACAAGTGATCCAATCAGTCTGAGTCTTCAGTAGAATAGCAGGGAAGAAGCCTACCACACCGATCCACAAAAAAGCCAAAGCATTTATTCATCTTAAATATAGTCCCGGTGCAATCAGCTTAAGAGCTTTCCTAAATAGCCTTGGGCTTAAAAGCCTTCCTGCATTAGAGCCCTTTGCAGTAAAGGAAAATGGCATGAATTTATTTCTCATAAAATTCCTCAGATTGAGAGCCCACAAGATCAAATCTTGTTGCATCTGAGTCTAGCAATGTGATTTTCCCTGCTGCTTTCCCAACCTACCTAACATCTGTGCTCTGGAAAGAACTCCGCTGCGTAGGAGTAAGAGAGGATGCTCGTTTTCATGCCTGTGCTGTTAGTGGCTTTCCTGTTCAAACTACCAGTGGGGGAGATGAAAACGAGTGTCAGCTTTTTGTGCATATTGAAAGATTTACCCTACTAGCCTGAGCTTATTCCACTCATGTCAAAACAGCTAATATACAGGCACCTGCTAGTAATGCTCTCCAGACTTCCCCAGTCTGGGTTAAATTTCAGTTGAAAAAAAGCCGCCCTGTATCACAAAATACTTTTCATTTTCAAGCAGGAAGACAGTATTGTTTCAACTGAAAAAAAGATGTTAACAGAGATCTCTTGTGTGGAGATCAAATTAAATAGTGTATATCAAATAAGAGCATACTGCAAACAGTGTCCTAAGTTGCTTTCCCTGTTAACCTGAAACTTAGAAGTGCTGGTGTCCTACCACCATAGGACAGAGGAGGGTAAAGCCCTGCCCCTAACCTGCCACTGCAGACCACTGCATCAGGTGGTTTATCTTAGAACTGCTGTTTTCTGAACAGATTGTGATTTATCCTCTCCCTCTCTCCGTTTGCCTACTTACACAACCCCCATGACCACATTTTAAAGCGCACGTCTACCATTCATCGCAGTTGGTGGTAGCTCTTTTGGTTCTGCTGCCTCATCTCACTTGGAGCTCTCCCATCATTTCATTCCTTTAAACCACTGAGCCATTTCCCCACTTTAATTAGTCCCTTAAAACTTTCCTTTCTCTTTAAGCTTATGATTATTCTTTCATTAGAGATTTTCGTAGTGCCCTGTAAGCAGAAAAAGAAAGATTAAAAAAAAAAAAAAACAAAAACCCCGAAACAAAAAACTGATTACACTGTTAAGTTCTGTACAATGGAATATAAGTACAACTTTTAAGAAACAGCCAATGCACAGCTTGCTAAAAAGAATAGAACTGAATATACAATCACGGAATATACAAAATTAAACAGGCTTCTAGAAATGAAGGTCGCCTGTGAAAGCAGTTTCCATGTCTATGGTTTTAATTACCACATAAATGAATGGAAAACAAGATTAAGGAATTTGCACGATTGTAACACATCCCATTTGGAATTAGAGCATTTCTTTCAGCACAAAGGCATAATCAAATAAAATCCACCTGAGCGGGAGCCAATTTCTCCTGATATTCCAGTTTGGTAGGCAAGAATCTGAAATCACTCTCCAGCAGCATTCAAATGGGACTGAAACACAGAGTTTGTGGGTGATTTTGCCAATCTCCTCCATCTCCTCTCCAGCTTTGGATTTTACAATTTGCTCAACTCAAAAATGTTTATGAGTTCCAGTCATTTGGCCCCAGCTCATTTACTAGCTCTGTTTGTAAACAAGCTTTCAAGTGCTGATTGAGCCATGGAACGTGATCTCCAGCAGCAGCAGGAGTCTTGTGACTAGACAAAGCCCTGTAGATACAAAAGCAAAGCGTTCAGAGGGGCAAAAACTACTGTTGTGTTGCTGTGTTGGCAAATGTGCCCAGAGTCTTGCACATTCCCCTCCAAGCCAAGGCAGGTTTTCATCCATGGCTGGAGTAGGCCTTTCATTTTTCCCTTTCCTTTTTCTGTTTTTCATTTACAGCCATGCGCCGCGATTTTAGCCTGAATAAATTGCCCGTGAGTGACTGTTCTTCACACTGCCTTCATCTAAGTCAGTTACCCAGGAAGAATTTGGCAAGATGGACCAGCTCATTCAAGCTTTTCTTCCTTGAGCTTAAAATCTTCCCGAATCCCCACTCCGTCACAGGCCTGCTCTTCATCTCCAGCTGAACTGAAATCTGGTAAATATTACACCGACAAGGTAACAGGTCTGGAATGTGAAGCATCTAAAGCCCAGCATAGTCTCCTCTTGGCACCTCAATGTATATACTTTGTTGCCTAGTGCCAAACAGTATTTGACTGGCTTTATTCAATTCAAATAAAGATATTAAATCCTAGGACTGTATAAACATTGTTTACCAATGAAAACTATAGTTAAAAGAAATGCCTTCCTAAGGGAAGCAAAGGCCACTTGCCTTTTTTGAGTCTCTGAAGAGTTGCATCTCGAATAACCCTTTCCACCTGGGATGCAGAAGCACATGCAAACATTTTCGGTACCAAGACAGTTGAAGGAAGATTGACCTGTTGTGCTTTTCTTCCCATTGCTTCCCTTGTGACATTTTCACCAGCACAACAGCAAGGACCTGAACCTGAAAATCTCCAATGATTTGTAACCTCAAACTTCAAATATTTCTTAGGTGTTAGCTCAGACTTAGAGAGACTCCCGTCTTTTCCTGACACAAAGAGGCTCAGAGCAGCCAAGGGGGTGGTTAAGCTGCACTGTGTCACTTTGCATTGCACACAGGTGACTGCTGCCCATCTCTTTCCATGCTATCTACACTCCTGCAGGCACGGAGATGTGAAACAAGCCTTCTACAAAACCACGATCACTTTGATGACTGTGCAAAAAATAACAGCTACTGAAGCGGTACCAGAGCCTCAGCTCTCTATCAGACATATGGAAAACATCGTGTGTTTTTAATCAATGGCTCTACTTCAGTCACTTGTTGATACCAGATCTGGAACTGAGGAGCTCTGGACCTACATGCAGGTTTCACCACTTCAAAATATAAAACAGAATCCAAAAGACACCAGCACTCAGCGCAGATGCTTATGGAAGAACCTCTGACCAATGGCTTACCATTGCCTCTCCAACTCACTGGTTTTGTTCAAACATTTTTTAACCTAATGCTAGAAATGTTCTGAATACTGATGACAGGAATTGATTTACTCTGACAGTCAGTAGATATTCTGACAGTCAGTAGACTGGTGTTTTTTACTTAAAGACACAATTTTCATGTCTAGTCTAAGCTATGGTCTCCAGTCTTACTGGCCCAAGCACAGCAATAGAGTAAATAATGCTGTTGTGAACAAGTGAGAGCCTCGCCAGCATGCTTCAAAATCATGAAAAGCAAAAAAAAGAAAAAAATTGTTTTGCCAAAACACTATAGTCAAGTATTTGAACTTTTCAAGTTCTAATGTTTGTCACTGCTATTACAAAACTTAGCCATTTCCGACAGTTTTGTTTTAAAAAAAAAAGATCATTTTTCTGAAACATTTCAGGTTAACATAGTGTACGATGTCCTAGACAGCTTTTTAAGCTTTAAAACCATCCTGTTTCAAATATTGGTTAATGTAAATCTGGAAAGTTGCCTTGTCTAGAGTAAAATCATACACAGATTGAAAAAAGATTAAGTCTTTGTTACAATATATGCACTTCTTTTATTTTAACCTCCTGCTGCCTGGACTATGCTATATGCTATAGTTTACTGTAATAAATGTATAGTTTACTGTAATGCTATAGTTTACTGTAACGACCACCATGGCAGCATGCACTGTCTGTTAGTGACACCCAGAGCAAAATGGGCATTGCAGACACTCAACTGTCACCTTGCAGCACGGCCCTTCCTTGAGGCAGGTTAACACGTTGGAGGTCCTGCAGCAGCAAAGGACACAAGTTCACAGAGCAACGAGCACTCGGCTCCTGTCTGCGCTGTTCATAACAGAGTTTTCCGGTTTGTAGGGCTAGTCTAGCTTTTTTGGATCTTGCTGAAGCAGCTAAAAGGATCCGACTGGGTTTTCCAAAGCGTGTAACAAATGTTCTTCACCAAGGCACTACAACTATCAGTCACTCAGGAGTGTGGTTACCTGATTCACAACCATCTACAGAGGACTGGCTTTTAGAGGTGTTTTACCAAGATTGAGGTCTTTTTCTTTTTCTTTTTCTGAGTGGTTTTCTGTGTGTTTCTAGGTAATACAGCATGCTGACCAAATCTTGACACGCGGAGGGAGATGGCGTGCCATGGCAATAAAATTGCAGTGTGGAACAGCACAGAGGCATCTGCTCAACTATTTTCCTCCCTCTAACTCCACCTGAATCTTCATCATTTTTGTTTTGCTTATCCACTCTGTCCTCCTCTGAGCAACAATTAAAAGAAATAAATAAAAAACAAGAAAGAAAAAAAACCCCCGTAACTTCATATTTGCAAGCAACAATCTTGCTGCTGTCCTGAGCAGGCGTATGTGCTTGAGACACAACCCTCTAGAGAAAGAGGCATGTATATATATTCACACACACACAAACATATATATATTCATATGAAGAAAGGAAAAAAATAAAAGCATATATATTTCAGACTGAGAAGATGATATCCAAAATAATATTAGAAAAAGATGTTCTGACCATTTATGATTCAGAGGGATCCAAAACTAACGCAGACTCCAGACAGAGATCACATAAAGAGCAAAATCTCCATAAACTGCATCACACAACACCATGACTGCGATAATGAATAGGGATAGCAATTACAGAGTGAATGTCTGCAATTCTTAGAGATCAAAACAGACTAGGAATGCATCAGCAGCTCCTCGGAATAAGCTGCAGAATGAATTATGTGCAAACACATTAGTTCAAAGGAGTGTGAAAACTACAGGGCTCTCCAGAGCAGGCTATAAATTTCCTGCTGTATGTGCATTATAGGTCATTCCTATTCCTAGGGTGATCGACATAGACCCACAGAGCAGGATTCCAGTTATATTAATTCTTCAGTCACTGTGGCTCAAATTACTTGGGATACCTACAATTCTTAAGAACTTATGCAAAGGAACCCCAACACTGGGAATGATGCTGTGGAACAGGGAATAGTCCAGATGGCTTCTGGTCGCACTTGGATTTCTTTGTTTTTTAATTAATCGTTGTACACCCTGGAGGCAGAGTCCACCGAAGTGCTATATGTCACTGGGAAATATCATACAGATTTACAAGCAGCACAGTATGTTTCAGGAGTGTTCTAGCTCTACCCAACCCAAGGTTGCTCTGCTATCAAGATGAAGGGCTCCGCATCTCAGAGGTGGGACTTCTGAACTCATGTTGAGACATCTACATGAGGAACATGACAATTATTACACCCATTACAAGGGTGTGATGCCTTTTACCCAGTCCGATATATCTGACATATGTAAGATAACACAAGGATGACACTTTCCAGGATGAACTACCAAAAACTTCAGCTAATCACACCACAGTTAAGTCACATAACAACATGGAAGGATGTGCCATTTTTACATTTGCACTAAATGTCAAGAGTTCCTTTTATATGCACAAACAGAAAGAGCAAAGCAAAATAAAAATAATTGTAAACAGTAAAACAACTGAGAAAATAATCCAAAATACTATTTAAATAGAAAGGAAGTAAGTCTTTTCCTTAAAAAAATTTAAAAAAAAGAAAAAAAAAAAAACCACCTGAGATCACATCAAGAATCTTCCTTTTAGAGCTGGACATCTCTAACCAAGAAAGACAGTGGCGAAAGGGAGAGAATTCTGATCGGAGTATTGAGATTACGAGGCTCCAAAGTCTGACAGAAGACAACACAGACTAAAAACCTGTATGAAAAATGACGGAATCACAAATCAGTTATGCAGAGTCATCTGAGGCACGCAATCATGCAAAAAGGATGAGAACTTTCTTTAGCAGAAGTTATGGCAGTAAAACGTACATGTGGAAACTTACTTTCCTAGGTATTCTTGGCCTCATGATGATAAAGAAAAAGGCATCAGAATAGAGTGGAGCAGAAAGGGTAAAGCAAGAAAGACCAAAAAAGAAAAAAAAAAAGCTTATGACGCACATCCAAAAAATCCAGCATCTCTTTAGAGCATGATATCCAACATAATTTTCTACTTGGTTTGACTTAGTTTGATATTTCATTTAACTGTAGCTGGCGGATAAGCATCAATTTTAAACTAATATTCCATGTGGCCCCCCAAACTAGTGGAATATAGCTGGAAAACATCTCATTTCATTCTAAAAGGGGTAGGATAAATCTCCCTTTGGAGGATATCCTTTTCCATCCACTGCAAAAGGGCCAGAAGCACTAGGCTACTTTTTCAGCTGTTAAAATTAGGTAATATAGATATCAGTCCTAGAGACTTACATTCAAACTTTTGCTAAGTAACTGGGTAACTTTTGGGATGGTGATTAATTTCTTGGGACTATTTTCTTTTTCTCTTCTTTTTTCTATTTTATTTTTTTTTTTAAATTGTAGCTACATTCCCTGAAATGTGATGTGGGACAAAAGTTTTGTGCACCTGGCCTTTAAAACTAGACTGAAGGAAAAGGACACACCAGCACTGGCAGGAAAACAGACTATTTGCATTAAAGATCTTTGTAACCTCAGCTTCTCTGCTATATATGGATGAATACTTTACTATGCTGTCTAGGTGGTAGGTGGTCTTTCTCACAAAGAAACACCTATAAGTTCTGGGGAGCTTTATATTTTTTTCCTTTTCTGGCAGATATAAAAGCTTCCCTATGTTTGTATGTGCCATCATGGAGAGTATACACAAATAATTTTGCAGTAAAGTTCCCCAAAACATCTCAAATTGGGAGATCAAATGAGATGCATAAAATAGCCCATTAGCTTTTAAAAAATGCTCATTATTTTTATTATAATTTCATATTTTATTAATAAACTGATTTTTATCACCTTTTCCTCTTATAGTCATCTACTGATTACAGGAATTCAAAAAAAACCTCAGCTGAAATAAAAAAATACACTCAGAGAGAATCAAAACAGCACTTATCCTCCTTTATCTCTAAATCTGTGTTTCCAATCCATTTGCATTTAAACTATTCAAGTTCCGATACAAGTGACCAAATCAATTCCTGCTGATTTACGACTCAGCCCTTAAAAACAATTATCAAGAGAACAATCCTGATCTTCCAGGAAAAGGACTGTGCTAGAGATCTGATCAGGATAATGCAGATAGAAGCAGAAAAGAACTTCCCTCATCTCTGCAACACGAGCAAGGTGAAACGCAAACCTAAACAAGGTGTTAGCAATATACTGAGAGCCTATATACATAGTGCTTGCAGTAGATTTCCAAAAGGATTTCCGAGCAGTGCTGTGCAGGTTCAGCGGCAGCAGTCTCTCAGTTTGAAGGCATCAGGGCAGTGACACCGCAGTGGGTGCCACTATGGCAAGTTATGGCAGCTAAGGAGCCGATCTACGCACATTTGAGTCCTTTGGAAAACCAGGCACCAACGTGCAAAGCTAACGCTCGGGTAAACAGCGCTTCTGGCAAACGTGCTCTGTGGTCACACGATGCCAAGGGAGGGAGGACCAATGTGCAGAGATAGTATGGGAGCCACTGAGAGCGGAGGGAGAGAAGAGAGGGAGGAGCTCGCTACCAAAGTTGTATAGCCAACGCTATATAATCCTGACACGCAGGCAGGGGGATGTTACCACTTTGCTCTTATTACTTTGAGGTTCACAATTTATTTCTCCACTTTTTTCACAGCTTCCATTCTTGAAAGGGCATCAAATCCTGATTCCATCTGTGAGAGGGAAGAACATTAATAATACAGGGCGAGAAGTCAGAGTCCAGAGGCACCTGAACAGAGTTTAGAAACCCTTGAGTAAAAGCTACTAAAGAATGCTTCCTTACATCGATTCCTGAGAGTGTGACGGTGACAGCACTCCAAGACAGGCGGCCGTCACACAGGCAGCAATTTGGCTCACTTTTTGCACTGTGTTTCCACAGAAAGGGCTCCTGAGGCCAGTCTCTGCTCCATGCGAATGGCAAGCTACAGAAGTGATGAAATTCACTCAGCACGTGGCACACACGGGCCACTGCACAACGTAAACCTGCTCCCAGCACAGAGAAGTGGCATTTGGTAAGGCAGGGTGATCCTCTCCCCCTGCAGGACCAAGGCACAAGCTTGGACACAAAGGTCTGCCACCATCTACAGAAATGCATCAACTAACTTTTTGCAAAGCTTTTGCCACAAAGTAAGGCATCACTTCTTAGGTATTTTAGTGTTTGTTATGCTTGCATAATTGTGGCAATTATGCTTATGTGTAAGAAAAGACGGTTTTAAATACGATTTAGTGTCAGGTATGGAATATGAGAAGGATTAAACAGAGCAATTGTTATCTATAAGAAAAGGAAAAGAGGAAACAGTAAAGAACCATAGACAGAAAAACAGTGAAAAAATATATCCTAACACCTGAAAGGAAACAAGGCGTTGAATAACAGCTCACATGGACTTGTCAAAAGCAATTAGCACCCCAACAAACCAAAGTGCCTTCGGGCTTGGATAAAGGGTTTTGCAGATAAACCACAGGTGCCGTTTACCTTGAATTTGGGAAGTTTAGACACTGATACACCCACTACCAAATGTGGGAAAAACGGTTGAGACAAAAATATGGTGCGTAGGTTATGAGAGAATAGTGATCAGTGGTTCCCTGACAAAACAGGAGGACCTATCAAACCAGGTGCTGCAGGTCAAAGAGATTATTACAGAGCTAAAACTCATGGAGCATTGAGTAAATCTGGGTGGCTCAGCCAAAGGAAGGAAAAACTGAAGATGTCACAGGAAAAAAAAATCTTCACGTATGTAAATGGTTACTGCAAAAAGCAGGGGAATGACCTGCTTTCCATGTCCACGAGATGAGTAATTCCGGGCTGCAGCAAGGGAGGCTCATGTTAGACCTCAGGAACATCTCCGAGCACAGAGGAAAATGGAGCCAACACAACAGGCTGCACGGGGAGGTTGCCCTGGCAAGCGGGAGTCTTTCAGACGGGGTGCACAAGCCGCTAGCTGGAAGGCACATACGGACCACGGAGCCTGTTCCCTGCGTGCCGGGCAGCAGCGGCAGAGCGGCCTCCTGACGCCCCTCCAGCTGCGCGTGCTCTGCGATAGCGCTGTTGGCAAACAGCTCACGTTTCCAAACAAGCCTTATGAATGCGTCTATTGATCCCGACGGACATCAGATATGTTTATACAGAGTAACCGAGGAATGTATGCCACGGGGTCAGGCCCCAGAGGTTAAAGATCAATACATTGACACTACTACTGTCAACAGAGCTACGTTCCGCTCGGTCGGAACCGGGGCACGATGCAGCCAGGTGACAGCGTCCAGGAGCAGGAAGCTGAAGCTGCCGTGGGCAGAAAGCTCTTTCTGAGGTCCCCACAAATGCCGGCCTTCTACAGCGCTCCCCATGGGGATGATTTGCACTGGCTGTTAAACACAGGCCTGCAGAAAATCGAGCCTAGAGATTTAATTGTGTTCTGTGAAAGATTCTGTTTCCTGGAGAATCCACTTACAATATCTAGATATCTAATAAATCCTAACAGCTAAAAATACAAGCCCTATGTTAAAATGATCCATATTAGTGTGTACAAAATATGCAATATTTTGAATATCAATAAAATCTCTGCAATATTACTGTCAAGTTCATGTTTAAAGCAACTCAGAAAGTAATAATGACTGACATCCCATCCTCTGATCTTGAACTCCTCAGGCTAGAGTGCTATGATGTCCTGGGCCTTCTTCCCCTATGGATACATTATCCTGGGCGTGCTTGTTAAAGAAAAGCTATCTTCAGTATGCAGAGTGATGGTGAACTTTTAGGGAATTTACTATCCTGTGCTTTTTTTCCCCTCAGTCTTTGGCATTATTTCATCCTAAACTTTGAACTTCCTGCTTTTGCTGATGTGCTTTTCATGTTTAAAGTGAAAGTCTCCAATAACCGAAGCCAAAAGTTTGACCTCCATTACAACTCATTTAATCTTCTGGGAAAATATTCTCTTGACTCTAATTTCTCTTTTCAGGCTTCACCATGCCGCTGACGAGAAATTATAGTTATTGGAGTTGTAAGGCCAGGATTTATGTCTGGCCTTGCAAAATAGCAGAGCACCAGTAGCGCTGAAAGACATGGGAAGGCTCTTCATCCTCTTCATCTCTTATGTGCGATGGCTTCTCAGACAAGCAGGCTACACAAGCACAGCCACAGGATGAGGAACACTATCACAGGAAGAAATACTTGAGCTCACAGATGGGGAGGCCTGTGGGGCTGAAAAACTACTTCCAGATCAACAGCGCTGCACACAGCAGCATCCTATCTTCATGGGGGCCTTGGTGCAACTGCCGCAATACAAATACTGCGGCATTCCTCCCTTTGCCTCAGTCGGGCAGTGTTGCTAGATGGATGCAGCACGGTTCTATCAAGAAATATTTGGCTGCCCTTCTACTGAAGCGAAATGATCCCTGTAAATACATGGACAAATTGTGGTTGGCCTCTGGTTCCACACATCAGAAGACCCTTCTGTCAGCAGCTGCAGTTTGGGGTGAAAGTTGGCTGATGCGCTAGTAGGACCAGAATGGGAACGAAGAAAAGGATCTCTGTTCCAGGAGCTGTGGAGAGCCCTGACTCACTAAAGCGGGCAGGGATAACCTCCCCAGCTGCACTACTCCTACCCAGGCATGTTTGCCTTAGCATCTCTCAGGAGGGATTTTTTTTTCTTGTTTTTTTCCTGGCGTATAAGAAGATGACTGCTTTTACATTGATTATTTTTCTCTGGGGATATAGAAGAAATTTTATAGTTGCAGTGCTACAGCTGATAGCAACCTGCCTGCAAAGGCCCATGTAACACTGAAGTGCTCCTCCTGCCAGCACTTCAACTTGGCAACAGGACTCAGAGTCTGCAGCACACAGGGCTCCAAAACTGCTCCAAAACTAACTCACAGATTCAAACATTCCCAGAATTTGGGGGAAAAAAATGTGGAAATTAGAACGTTACAGGTTGCATCCAGCCCTGAATATGATGAAATCGAGGATGAAGCATATACCTATGTCCTTTTCCTAACAGAAGAATCATGTGCTTGTATCTAAACAAAGTGGGGACTCTTGCAAGGTGACAGTGATGGTGGACAGGCCACCCTTCCTTACAGGGCAATCAAAAGTATATGCAGAGAAACTAACTCTGACGCTGGATTGCCCAGCACATACTGTTATTTTAAAATCTATTACTATTTATACGAGCAATACGAGCAAGTCTCTTTTTTTTTTTTTTCCCTTTTACATTATTTTTAGGGAGTGGGCCTCCCTGCTCAGCTATTCCGCCTGGAAGCATTAGCAGCGGTCAGGAAATCTCGGTGTTGACTTGCGGAGAGCGTGGAGGAGATGAAAGCGAGTGCTACGGCACAGGCTGGGCTCCTCCAGCCCCACCTCTGCCAGGAAGCGCTCCTGTTCTCCTGGCCAGCCGCGCGGCCGGCTGCCTCCTCCCGCTCCGCCGAGGGCCCAGGGAACAGAACTTCCAAACTATTCCCTGGCTGCAGGAGGAAAGGAAAGCAAGCCGTTCTCAAGAAAAGCAGGTTGGACTGCCCAACCCCTTCACTCTGGGGAGCAAAAAAGAAAAAGAAGAAAAAAAAAGAAAAAAAGGAAAGAAAAAAGAAAAAGGAATTAAGCAAGAAGTAAAAGTGTATTGGAGGAGAAAAGGCAAGAGAGAACTGTATTTTTTTGTGTTGCAAAGAAGTCAAGATTCACAAACTCAAAGAATAGGGAGCACATCTTTAAACGATTACAATAAAGACAGTGGGTAACAGATGAATGTTAGAGGCGGAGGGAAGTGAAACATTTTAACTGCATTAAAATCACGCTATCTTTCCTGCTTCGTAACAGTAATTACAATTAAGATGATTTACACTCTGCAAATGAGGAATAGAAAAACAGAGATGGCAATTCTCTCTTAGGAACAACTCTAACCATTGGGTGTTAATGACGCTTGCTGCCTGAACACAGCAAGGGCTCTTCACTCCTACAGAGGCGCTCAGCTCTCAACTCCTTCCTCTATTTTTCCCCATGGCCGGCAGGCAGCTTAGTTCTGAGGACCCCTAAAACTCTACCTGGTTGCATGAAATCATAAATGTCTTGTCCTCTACAATATTTTAAGGCACGTGACATTTCTTCACAGGTTAGGGGCTCAAATCTCTAACTGACATAGGAAGAACATTTCCATAACTTCTTTTGCCATGATCAGGCAGTAGCTGAGTCAGGCACTTGCATGTCTCCCATGCTCTATGCTTGGAAAAGTGGAAAAGAACTCCCCAGACATCATTTGCCTGCCCGACTTGAGGTCCCTTGCAGCAGAACTAGCATCAGGACTGCCCTGTACCAGCATGACACGACAGATGACCACGTGCTTTGGGCTTGCTAAAGCCACGCTGGAAGACGTTCTGGAAGAGTGGGAAAGCATCTGCCTGGCAGAGCCAAGGGGCAGTTCACTCCCAAGGAATAACACTTATTCAGGTTTAGTACTGCGAAGAAGAGCACGATGATGAGCTAAATGGTTTGGGCAGTATTCAGAGAGAAAAAAATGGAAATGATAATTGGCACGTTTTCTTTGCTTGCTATACAGGCTGAAATGAAACAGTCTCGTGATTGAAAAAAATCCCTCAAGTCAGAAAAACAACTGTGGCAGGAACTGAATGCAATCATAAAATAATAAAATTTTAAAAATACTATACATTGCAGATGGAAGCAGAAGTATTAACTGCTATGAAATACCATGCACTGAAAGCCACCAAGTACAGAGAGTACCTGAGAAAGCCCAAAGGGCATACGAACTTCATCTCCCACAAGCTCAAAGATAGTATTTACATAAGTGGAAAGAAGCTTTACAGTAATATTCATCTATTACAAGATAAAAATGGCAGAAATAATAGGACAGGAATCTTAAGTATATTCTGTTGATAAAAAAGGCTGGTTATCATAGACTGAGTCTTTTATTCTGGTGGCAACTCCAAAAGCTCTTAAAGAAACACTACTACATTCAGATATTGTAAACTGGCAAGATTAGATAACTGGTATCAAGACTTTTTAAAGAGATATCCAAGGAACCACCTACATTATTAAAAACAGTCTTTCAATGAATCCCAAATATTGAAAAATATCTTAATAATTGGAGGCAGACTACATTTGTTAATAGAGAATGCACACACAGGACAACATAGGCTATTTCACACATGCAGTCAATCTTATATTGATCTCTTCAAAAAATACACAAAGTGGAGGAATAAGAATACACTGTCAGGAATTAACAGACAGCCAACATGACAGCAAGGAAAACAGGCCAATAGTGAGACCAATAGTTGTATTGACAGGGCAGCTGTGTTAGTGCAATATACATAGACAGTTGTAAGATATTTAAACTGATGTTACGTGACAATATCATTAAGAAACAGGAACAACCGATAGTCATTCAGTAAAAGACTTGGTTTTTTTGATGGGACTCAAAATATAGTTGACTGGAAATCATTAATGAGAGACACACTTCTAATGAGGTCTTATAAGGCTCCTGTTATAGTCCTCTGCTATCTAATATCCTTATCATCTGTCTGAAGAAAACTAAACCATTACTAATCAATTCATCTAATTTAGTTACTCAAATAAGGGGAATAAAGTGCAGGATGTTAAGTTCAAGTAGAGAGTCTGTAAATATGTATGTATTTCATATCGGCACAGCTACTGCTAAAACACTCGTTATCTATGACTCCAGAAGGACATGAACACAGTTTCAGAGGGCAGTAAGGATGAACAAGGTCAGCAAGTGTCTCAAGGAGCTCAACGTTTTTAACTTACCCGAGTTCTGCGGCTTCATGAGAGCCCGTGGATGTGAAGCATACACAAAGCAAGCAAGGTAAGCCCTAGGCCAGGGTCTTCCAGATGCCAAGCCAGCTTTCTAGGGCGCTAGACCAGTGCCCTTCCACAAAGCTCCCATTTTCTGTTAAGTGTTTACAGAATGCACACGAACCTGATAAAGGGCCTTCAAAATGGCAAGTAAAGCTACAAATCGTTTTAACTGCTACAGCTTGGAGCTCAAGAACTTAAAACAGAAGGATGCTAATTTTTAATGAATATAGTCAGTCACCAGAATAATTTACCAAGGGTTGTGTGTGTTCCCTTTCAGAAAGGAATTATTTCAGCCAAATTCAATGCTCTGGAAAATGCAGGTAACGAAACCAGAAGACCAGCACAGTGGTTTCCGCTTTTTAATCTATTAGTCCTGTTTTCTGCTATAACCCAAAGCAAAATACATCTCACCTTTCCCACAGCACAATAAAATATTAATTATTTAATGAGTGTGACACTATACCCTATGGAGAATCTCCTGTTCCTGTTGAACATTGTATCTTCTTCAGCTCTGAGTTTCAAAGTGAAGCCTGCTCGCAGATCTGACCACCACCACTAAAGATGCTTTACATTCTTTGACATTGAAATATCACCATAGATTAAATAAGAATCAAGACCTTTGATTTCACACTCAGCAAGTGGTTTCAGATCAAATCTGAGCCCAAGACATGAGAAGTACCACAGTAGGCATGGTTGTGTGTAGGCAAAACGTAAATCAAGCTCATTTCTTTTTCTGCCTTTGTTGGCTGCTGAGTCCACCCATGTTTTGATGGATATATAGTAATAGTAGCATGTCAATACGAACATGATGAAAGCCAGCACCCCAGACACTTCTAATCAGCAAGCGCACTTCATTTTATCTGCACAGGAGGCCGAGATCCTCAAAGGTTATCAAAGAAGCAGGAGGATCTCAATTTCTAGCCGCTTTAGGTGTGTCTTACAAAAGCCAGCCACAAAGATTGTTCCTCTTGCCTAAAAAATTACTGAACAGACTCCAGGTTCAGCAGCACAAGGAAAAGTCTGGAGTGGCTTTACTGACTTAAATTAAATTATTCCAACTTTTCATGCACACACTGAAAAAAAAGTGCCTCAGAAGTTAACTCATTACTCTGAGAGGCACTTCAAAACACACCAACTCAGAAAGGGTTTATGTAAAACTACGTGCACTTTTATGGTACTCTGCTCCCAAACTACTTGACTGTTCAGCTCTTAAGCTCAGCACATATGATGTAGCAAATCGACTTTTAGAAGTTGTTCTCCTGGCTCCAGCTCTTTTCAGAACTGACCTGTAAGATTTTACTGATAACACAAAAACACCTTGTTGGCTAAACCCTGACCTTTCTTTATAGTCCACTGCTCAGGGATTTGCCACATACTAATTCACAGCCTTCAGATTCTTCCTTGCTCTGGGTGCTGAGGTCCGATTTTGCATTTGTTTATAAGAAATCTGTGCATGTGGAGTGATGAGATTCTGGACAAAAACTCGCTGTAGAGAGGAAAACAGAGCTATATTATGGTAGGTTTATTTGCTAAGAACTTCACGGTCAGATGGTCATTTATTTTAGATGGAGGAGGTGTGGAATACCGAAGTACTGCAGGACATGAACTCATGGCTGCCTCTGCATCCTGCAGTTCCTGCCATATTGTTGCCATATGCTGCTCACAGATGACATCTGCCATCAAATACTGCTATCAATAAGCTACTAAGGTATTTTTTTAAAGAGTATTTTTTTTTCCTCCATGTAAAGCCTCATATAGAAGACTGTGTCTTGTGGCAACTTAATAAAAGGGGAAAGTACATGACAGAAACAAGTCCCAGTATATTGTGAAGAAGTAGCTGCTCCCTGTAAGAAAGGCACTTCATGCCTGATGCAAAGACTTTTGCAGTCAACGGAAAGACTTCCAGTGTTCTCAGCAGTCTTTGGACCAGAGCCCTTAAACTGGGGAACATACTCTCAAAAGGCAGAAAAATGGAAAGGCCTGGCTGTATCACATGTACAGCTGGCCTTGTGGCAAGTGTGCCTTTGGCAGATTGCTTTCCAAACTCTACCTCAACAAATACTCTGCCAGCCAGAGACAATTAAGTCTCCCGATAAAGTGGGTAAATACCAGGATTCCAGCTTGGAAGGAGGTACGCTCCTTTAGACGCATGATATTGCTGTAACTCAGCCTCTGGCCACCTTTATGAAGATTGCTTTTTCTAGATCCTTTGGGGGCTCTTTTCTTCCCTGATTAGCAGGGGGAACGTGAAAATTCCAAGCATATGGCTCCTCACATTGGGAAGAAAACTAAGCTGTAATGTGGGAATCCAGATTAAAAAACAAGAGAGAAAGCTCAGACCCCCAACAACCTCTTTGAGTTCACTGCAAGTGGGACGAGGCTGCTCACTTTGTTCCCTTGCTTCCCAAACTGTATATCCTGGCAGGGAACCTCTCAGTTCATATCACACCACCAGATCAGAACAGCAAATTTATTTTCAAGAAAGCTGGAACTTGTTGTTCATTCGCAAACCTAAAGCTGTATGTACTGCGGGCTGCAAGAGCCTGCCAGTATATGCCAGGTAAATACGCAACCAGCACAACAGAGGAAAGGTGCAGGCATCTTTCAGCACACCTCGATGTTGGAATGTGGCTACTTCAGTTCCAAAGTGTACATCAGGAAAAATTCACATATAGATCATGATTGGCACAAGACATAATATAGCCCTTCTTCTGCCAGGGAGGCCCAGAGCCAGCTCTGACAGCCAAGAAAACTGGGCTAGACCATTCAGAGACTGGGTGAGAATGAGAACATCAAGGATCTGCATGGATCCAACACATCTCCAGGCAGATTAAAACATTCTACCAATGCTATACCAGAGAAGACAACATTGCCTAACAGTCCTTGATGGCAAATGTCCTGTGTGGAAGCATCTCCTGAAGGTGTGTAGACAAAGAAACAAACAGTCAGCATCACATATAGCACTGACCCTGAGCCCTGGTCTCCATACATTTTGCTGACTAGACATTCACCACAGGCTCCACTTCAGTATTATCCTGTCAACTGGACTGATTCCAGCATCAATCCTTCTAAGCACAGCTAGCAAGACAAAGAAAAGAGCTTCTTCTCTGACATTGCATCCACAGAGAGCTGTGATGTCTCTCAGTTTTCCTACTCTGGCCCACTCCTGGGATAAAGCAGAGGTTGGATGCGAAGCTGCAGGCAGCCCCAGCTCTGCTGACTGCTAGACTCCCATCACTTCATGCTTGCCAGCCACTCCTGGCTATTATTTCAATCCACTCCTGTATGCGAGGAGAGTAAATTTGCTTCATCGTATTTATAAGGTACTTTGAACATGTAAAGTTCTGTGAATGTTATTCCTCCTCACGTACATCTTGGCAGTCCTAGAGAAGCTTTTCATGACGACTTACTCAAAGTACAAAAAGTTCAATTTATGTATCATACTGATCTATACCTGCTCTAACAGGGAGGACAACTCAGTGTTCATTTGGGGGTAGCTAGAGCGTGTCTGTAAACACAACGCACAGATTTATGCAGTGTTGCCCATAGGTCTTCACCACAAATGGGATTCCTGATTCTAGAGACCACCTGACTGGAGAGTCAGTGCTGCTGGATATTTGCTCCTCACTCTCCTGAGCACAAAGCTCACCCAATTTTTTTTTTTCAAAGAATGAAAACTAACATGTTCAGGTTCCTATCTCTCAACCAGCACTATGGTAAAGGTAAGTTACCACCACTCTTTCAACTGAGCTAGCTCGGTGACGAATTGCAAACGCTCTATGTAAGCAAAAACAAGAAAAGGGACTTTAGCAGAGCTTAGCTTGCCTTCTAAAACTCAAGGCAGGGGTTTGAAAGAGATGAAGCCAGGGAAAACACTGCATACTGACACCAGCCAGGCAGGGAAACATAACGCAGTTGTAAGACTGAGAAACTGAAATGGAAAGAATGACAGATTTACTGCTGCATTTGATGCACGTAACCACTGATAAACTCTCCCCAGGAAGTGTTGAAATTGCCATCACTGAAATAAATCCAGAAGCTAAAAATTAAATTATCTTTCCCAGAACATTCCAGTTTGGGCTTTGGCAACAACAGATGTTTTAATGTTCTTGAATATATGCACACACGTGTGTGTGCGCACGTGCATACATACACACGCATATATATTTAAGTACAGTATCCTCTTTCATGCAAGACCTTCCTCTCAGCCTTCTCAGTCAGACTGAAGTTATGGACATTTTGCAAACTTCTTTCCTCAAAGCCTACGTGAACTGCACAACTGTCACATTAACCAGCCAATGAAGAGTCTGATGGCAACTAGAAGTTATGAATGAGCGGTTATTTGTGAACTCGGCTGTCAAGACAGACATGGTATTTCTGTCAGTGCAGTGTGGGTTAGATACAGTGGGAAGGAGCAAACAAACAAAGCCAAAGGGCAGTGACACAACATTTTCCTTTCCCTCCCCTCCCTTTACCTAAAACGATGCTACAGCTTTTGCTGAAGTGCAACACAGTATTCAGTATTTTCTCTCAATTTACCACATTTATTTGAAAATCAACACTCACATAAGAAAAGTAAAAGATAAAAAACGGAGAGAGAAGGGACAGGATCTTTATGATGCAAGAAAAATAAAGCATTGAGGGATAAATCCAGATTCCCAGAAATCAACATCTTTGCAACGTCAGTGATACCAAATCAAACCGACCATACGGAAGCTGAGAGCATCATTTTTGTTGCATTAAAATGTATTATTATGAGGACCAAAGGTTAATTCAGGTCGGAAGGGCCATCTAGTCCAGCTTCCTGCTCAAAGCAGGGTCAGCTATGAGGTCAGCCTATTATTTATAATGATTTATACAATTACGTGTAATTACCCGAGGTCAGCTCGTTATTTAAAGGCCTGCAGGGCCGCTACGTGCCAGACCCATAGCCGCTCTCCAACAGCCCGCTGGGGCCCTGCACCTCAGCGAGGAGAGGCTGCCGCCCTGCACAGCTTCAGTGGGACCAAGCTCAGCTGCAGCGAGGACCCTGACCACACTGACGAGCACACCTGCAGTTAAAATCAGCTCTCATCCCTCTTCAAAACCATACGCTGAACCGTGGGAGTGATGTTGTAAAGATTCCCTGCAACCTCTAGGCTGTAAACCAGGCATGGGTGGCTGCAAGGTTCAGCATCTCCTGGAAATCACACAGACATGCCAGCAACCCCCCACAATGACACTGGATATATTTCCATGTGGCCTGGCATGTTGAGGGGAATAAGCAGCCTCTCTGCACTCCAGCCCCAATTCCTCCTCATCTGACTTCCCCATGTCAGATGGGGAACTGCCATGCAGTTTCCCAGCCAGAAATCTGATGGTTTCAGAGGCTGTTTTGCCACAGGAGGAGGCAACTCCTGCGCTCTGGACCAACTTGCAGAGCACCACAAACATGTAGAAACCTGCTCGCTAGGCAGACAGCTCTAGGGAAGGAGGCTGTGCACTCCAGCTCACCAGGTCCAGCCCTGTGCCACTCAAGCTGAGGGAACCACAGTACTCAACAGACTTATGAATCATTCTCGAATTTAAAACCCAGTGGTCACCCTGGAAGCAGATAAAACACAACTCTTCATACTAAGTTTTTCCAACTTCTTGTTTTCTTCTCACAGCTGAATTTTTGAGTTTCTTCTCTACATCCTCAGATAACATTTCTTGTACAGCTGAGTGCCCACCGGCAGTTGCCGCAGAGCAGCGAAGACAAGTGTGTGTGGGGGAGCTCTTTTCAGAAGAAACATAGTTGCTTCCGACAGACTACTGCAGATGACCGAAGCAAATTTACAGCCTGAACAATCAGCTGAAACATCCACAACACAGTATTAAATTAAATAACAGGCTAAAATTTGCCTGCTTGGAAACCTATGGCATACGGTTTCACAATAGGAATGGAAACGTTTGTGTGTCTTCCCTAAAGACTTGTTTTGTCAAGATACACGGTGAGTCTCCTGTTCGTGTGTAACTGTGAAGGAGCCCGGCACAGACACTGCAGAGGCCAACGCAGCCCGCTGCCCAACAGAACAAGGCTTTGGGGGGCAAAGGAGCACTAAGGAGTCTTCTTTTTCCCCGTTTCCAAAGTATTTCCTTTTCAGTGGGCTCAGATGCCCAGACGACAGATCTCAAAAAAGAAGACCACCCTAGAAGAGTGCCACTGTTCTTATACAGGGCACCAAGGATGAGAGAGACTAAAATCAGCAGCCAAAGAAGATTAAGATGATACTGCTTTCTTTGGGCTCTCTCCTACTCACACCAGGTCCTGCCATGGAAAAGGAGCCAGGAAGAGCTGCCGAGTGCTGGGCATCCCCGGCAGGCCTCCAGCAACAAGCTCCTCCACCGGGCACGCAGGGGCGCAGAGCAGCAGACAAGACAAGCAGCGGACAAGGACACCCCTCCAGCAGGTCCATGGGATCGTGAAACATCCGCATGGGCAAAGGGCTGGACAGCGGCAGGGCCTCGATATGTATCCAGCTCTTTCACTCACCAAATTACTGGTTGAAAGTGTCTCCACAAAGAAGGCATCAGAAAGAAATTCAAGAAGGGCTAGGGAAAGGGCTTTGAAGTTGAGTCCTGTGTTTCTGTCTTGCAGGTTTTCTCACCTTCCAGAGGTAGAGGGTCTTCTTTTCCAGACGCTTCCTGCTCTAAAACAAATATGGTGAGCCTGGATTTACCAGGCCTGACCAGACTCTGGATCCCCCTCCCAACCTGGTGCCCTGCACATGTCCGTAGCAAATAAGTAACGACTTGGATGGAAGTCAGAAACACCCCAGCACATCTCTGCACCTCTTGAAAAGCACAGAGGTGCACCAAGACTGCTCTCAGACTTCTGTAGTGCTCAAGGAGTGCACCACAACAAACTGCTTTATTATCACCTAGCAGGTGATACTACTGCCCGGCCCCTTTTAAAAGTCACTTGCAGTTTCCTGCTTTTCTGTCACCGCAGAAGACGGTCCTGAAGGCCATTCGCAAATGGGCAGCAAAGAGCTGTTCCTTGCACCTCTCCCTGGGAAAGCCTTCAGGTCTGCTTGGCCAAAGACAGCACGTCTGGTTGATATGGCAGTGCCAGCAGATCGCAGGGCCAGCACAGCTAGAAGGGCTGAAAACAAGGTATTCCTCCCTCCCAAGCTGGTTTCCATATCACTAACAACATAGGAAACCCTGAGAGGTTAAGCTCTGTGTTGGGCTAAATGCAAACACACATGAGCTGCACAGCAGTAGCTGCTAACGCTTTGCTAAGGATGCAGTCAGCACGGGGAGACACAGAGCACAGCCACTTCTGGGCTGGTAATTCCAGTGCCCTGAAGACAAGGAGCCCACAGGCGTTTAAGCACTGCTAAATCAAGTCCTTGTTGACAAAGTAGAAGCATGTCATTGTGCCCAGGCAGCTTATAATGTTGTCTTTCATTAGGCAGATATTCTGCAGAATGACAGTCTATGTAAAGCAATATTCACGGATTATTTCTCCGTGAAAAGATAAATCCTACCTCTAAGCTCAAGTTGGAGCTTGTAGAGGCTACTTTGTACTAAAGTAGTTTAAAATCCAGGTAAAAACAGGACCAAACCCAAAAGAACGGTGATTTTCTTAGCCTGTTGTGTTTTTACAGGCTCCAAGCATGCAGAAAACTCAAGAGTCATTTACTTGCATAAGCCTCAAGCCATCAGTACTGACCGACTCACTGACTGTGATACAAATTGCCATGAATGAAGATGACAGAATTACGCCTTTAGCCCTACAAACACGTGTTGCCTATTTTTCTTGACTGTCTCAGGTGCGCAATAGTTTGCAACCACACGCGAGGTGGGGTTTACCTTCTACATGCTATCAGTGCAATAGTTCACAGATTAGCTCAGCCTCAAATCAGTAACCGGCTCCAGCAGCAGACTCTATGTAATCACTGATAAACTGAGGAATAATAAAATCTGCATGCGGTCCAACTTGCGCAGAAATCAGTGTCATGCACCTAGTCAGACAACTGCGTCTCGGCACACAGCGTTGTAACACTGCATTTGGGTTCTGTGCTCTGCCTTCCAACAGCTCTGCAAAACAGCTCCATTTCTGGTTGCCAAATGAGTGGAGGAAGAGAGGTAAACTCCCAATATCTAATCCACGCCGTTGCAAGCACAACACACATAGGCATGCTTCATAAACAGACACCTTCTGATTTCTCAAAACCTCTTTGTAGCATTTTTGTTCCATCACTATTTCTCATAGCTGTTGTTTCTGGGTCCATTAGAAATTTGCTGAATTTCCACATATATTCTGACTAGATGTATCTTTAACCTCAAGTGGACTGTCAAGCCAGATGCCAGATGCCCCCTTACTTCCTCAGTGCAAACTATCAGTAAACCTTAGCATAACTTTACTTTGAGCCTTAAACTAACAGCATGTGAAAAGATTAATATGAATAAATTCAAAACTAATCAGATCCCTTCTTTAAATGTTGACATAGTATTATTTATATCCCATAAATACCTTCTTGACTAAAATTCATCCCAGGAGATTGGCATCTTGCCAGTTCTATTCATATTTACTGTATTTATATAGTACAGTTGGCCAAGGATAATATTTAAGACAAAATATGCCTTAGGGTATATACAATATCTCTTATAGTTTTCCTTTTAAATCTCCTCATTGCTAAAAATATTTAGTCTGAACTTTTATAAAATGCCCCACGAAGACCTATCAGCAATCTGCAGTGATATATGGCTGACTACGAGTATAATTAGAACATATTTGTAATACTTGGGCTGTAGTCAGTTGCTGAACGTTAGCAGCTCGCGGTAGAAAGCGAAGCACTGATCTTTCCCATGCCTTCCCCTGAGCAGCCTCTGACCTTGGGTGCGCTCACGCCGAACCCCTCTCCCCCTCCTGCCTCTCCCAAATGTGGCAGAAACTGGAAAGTTTAAAAAAAAAAAATCACTGAGAGGTTTAGGACAAAGTGGTTGCGGCTGCCAAGGCTGCATTTTCAATTTCTTCCTTTAAATATGGTGGAGTGCTTTCCTCCCTCCTGTCTTTTTTGGAAAGGTTCGCCCCATGCCGTATAACTAGAGAGCAGTGGAAAAACAGTTAACCTACTTACTATGATGTTAGCGACAGCACTTGCACAGTAGTGCCGGATTTGCTGCTAAGTGGCCTTCTGATCCCAAACGTCTGATGCTCTCTGTTGGTAGATACCTGCAATCTACCCCGCTCTTCCGAACCCCCTATGGATGCTTCAGCACAAGCCTGGCCTCCGACAGCCTTTCAAGAGCAGCTCCCCTTTGGCCATCGCTCTCCGAGTCGCACACCGCAGACACTCTAACTGTCCGCAACGCCCGTGGCCGCGCTCTGGACTCTGGGGTCTCCGTGGGCGGTTCAAGCGAGGCACCCGGTGGGACGCGCGGCCGGGACGGGCGCGTTCCTGCCCTCGGGGCTGCTGTGGGGCGCGCTCCACGTGCCGGGCAGCCCGAACAGCCTCTGCCACCATGGGCGGCACCAGCAAACGCGCCTCGACGCCGCAGCGAGAGCCCGGCCCGGCTTCCACGTCCTGGCTCCACGCTGCTAACCGCGCTGCACCTCGCCGCCTGGCTCCACCACGCGCTTTCTTTATTCCCTAAAAGTATTTCTCCCCTGAGGGGAACAAGGGTGGAGTGTATTTATCACGGCTATTATGGATGGTGCCATAATTACAATAATAAAATGGCTCTGACTGCCAGGGTGTCCTGTACCTGATGCTGTCATTTAACGATAAAGGAGGAAGGGAAGGCAGCTGTGGAGTGTGGGGCTCAGATACTTTGGCTGGCATCCGAGGACTACCGCATGCAAGACAGAGCAAGCCCCTAAGCCACAACTTGCTAAAACTAAAAATAAATAAGGGAAAATGCAACTAGAAACTCTGGGATAACGTTACCAAGATGGCTGCATTATCTATTTAAACACAAGGCACATGCTTTCCGAAAGCACACCGCAAGGATGGGGGGCGTCAAGTGGCAGGGAGGGGGAAGAGGGAGTGAAAGGAAAAGAGTCGGGACGAGACGCTGGATCCGCTAGCAGTGCAGTTATTTTTTACTTCTGGTATTTCACTTTCCTCGGTAGGATGATGATCTAGATTCCTTTAAGGGAGTGCTATGCTTCTCTTTTTTTTTCCCCTCTGTACAATCAAACTTTGCTACCAAAACAGACAGGCATGTTGTTATGATTAACAACCATCCTAGGTGGATTTGCTCAGCACAGAGCATTTGTGCCCTTTTCTTGTGCAAAACGCGGTGCGGGTCATAGGGAGGTCGTCGGGAAGCGCCAGAGGGGCAGAGGCAGGTTCCAGGAACCGGCTAACCAGGAGGGAAAACGGCTCCTCTCCCCAAAACAAGGCACCCACGGACTGAAGCGGGTGGCCGGGTAGGAGAGGACGGAGGGAGGCAGCCCGTCCTCCTCGAGCACCACTCGGGATAGCGGTTTGCAGGACCGTGTCCCGGAGAGAGAGGAGCGAAGCAAAGCCAGTGGCTTTCTTATTATTTTTATTTATGTAAGTCCTCCTTTTTTTTTCAGTCATGGAGAGATGGAAACCTGCCCGACCCAGACACTCCAAGGGAAAGAGCGGCAGCGGAAAGATATTTTAGGAGGCTGCACATGGGGCCGCAGGGGAGCCGGGGATCGGAGCCGGCGGCGGGCGGGGAGCGGGATCCCGGGATGGGGGAGCTCCAGCACCCGGCGCTGGGAGGCGCAGGCACCGCCGGGGATCCCCGGGCGACACTTGCAAGGGGGCTCCAGAGCCCCACAAGCCTGGGGCCAGCTGAGCACACACAGACACCCCCACCAAGGGCAACGCTCCGAGGCTCCGGGACGAGCGCCACGCGAGTGAATGGGGGCAATGATGCGCGGGGCCGGTACTTGTGGGAGCCGCGCGAGCCCCGGGGCAGCACCGCCCGCACACGCACGAGCCCAGCGCACTTACTTTCGGGGTAAAAAGGCTGCATGTCTATTTTGTAGACTTCTTTGGCGTAGTACTCCTCGTCGCTGCGCTCCCGCTCGCAAGTGGCGGCTCGGTGGTTGGCTTTCTCCTGCAGCAGGTCCCTGGTGCTGTTGTAGATGGAGATGACCTCCGGGGGCACCTCCTCGGGCTCGGGGTACTCGTCCGGGGGGCTGGTGAGCTTCAGCTTGCTCAGGATCTGCCCCCGGATCGCCTCGATCCTCTTGCGCATGAACTGATCCATGTCGAGGGTGCTGCAGGTAGACAGGCTGAGCGCCACGGCGGCCAGATCCAGGGTGAGAAACACGCTCAGGAGATAGCAGTGCATTTTAAGCGTTTAAATAGAGCGCCCCCCCCTCCCCAGCAGGAAAAACAAAAAAAAAAAAAGGAAAAAATAGAACAGTGACTTTATCAACGCACGGCAGCAACGAAGTTTCGAAAAGATTAAAAATCAAAAAATTTAACGGGGAAACGTGTGCCAACAAAAGGGAAGATCTGCAGACAAAATGCAGTTAAAAAAACGGACTGCAAGGAACGACTTGCAATCAAAAAAAAAAAAAAAAAGAAAAAAAAAGCACAGGAGTCGCCAGCGGAAAAAAAAAAATCAATAACAATAACGAGAAAGAAGCAAGTCGCTACAACTAGCTAAAAACTTCGGGGGTGGAGAGAGCGACGCAGCCAAAAAAAAAGTGAAAACCCAAACGGACAAACAAACCTGCGACTCCAGCGGGTCGGAAAGAGACTGTTCGCAGGGAGCTGGCGGCG